>WAAF01018316.1:0-209652 GCA_013400475.1 Tricholaema leucomelas
GACCCACTTCCCCTCCCCTCCCCCCCCTTACCCCGTCCACATCATCCCCCCCAGCCTCTGCTTTAAGTGCTTCTATCAACAAGTGTAAGTGGCTGCGCCCTGTGGGGAGGGACGTGGGGGGAGATTCCCCAGCCCCAAGTGGGGCTGGAGGCAGAGGTGACCCGCAGGTTAGCGGGGGACACAGCCCCCCTCCAGCTCCAGAATACACCCCCTGGTCCCCATCAACCCCGCAGCAGGGTCACCTCCCCTGGGAACAGCCTGGCTCTCTGCTCCTAATGAGATAATTACGTCCTGCACCACAGCGAAAAACTCAGGGGCTGCTTCCCCTGGGCTTAGAGAGAAACCTCCCTAATGAAAACCAGCCGCCGGGAGAGGAAAAAGGAGCTTTTCCTCCTCAAAATCAGAGATACGTTCAGAGAGAGAGATGCTCGGACACGGGGAGGGGGACAGTGGAGGGAGGGGGCAGAGCCAGACACTGGGGCTGGGTGCCGGTGCCCGGCGAGGGCTGGGGACGATGGGCAGCGGTCGAGGAGGTTCTGGGTTATTATTTCCCCCTGGTTGCAGTGTGCTCTCCCACCGGGCACCTAAGGATGGGCTGCGGGCACCTATGGATGAGATGTGGGTACCTACGGACGGGCTGTGGGCACACAGAGCTCAACAGCCAGCCTCTGGGGAAGGTGCCCCCCCACCGGCCCCAGCACAGCCCGGGGGGGCAGACCCCTGCCCGGGTTATTTTCTCGTTTGTTGAAGCTTTTCTTGGTCTCTCACCCCCCCAGCCCTGCAGCCCCTGGAGCCATCCCGAGCTGCCAAATCTGATCTTCCTGACGGGGAAGCAGCTTCCCAGAGCTCTCCAGCTTGGAAGGGGTGCAGCTGAAGGCAGATTTTGGCTCTCTCCGACTCTGCGGGGAGCTCCGGGTGTGCAAACAAGGCAGCTCGGCCTCCCTTCCCCGTCCCGTTCTGCTCTGGGGTCCATTTATTTGCCCTCTTGGACTCGGTTATTTGCCTTCGGGCTAATTTAGGAGTCCACTCCGGCGTCTGGTCCTGCCGTGTCAATCAGGGGCTGGTGCCACACCACTTTCTGCTCCTGCTTTCCCGGGGACTGCTCCCTAGGGATGGGTGTTTCACCCCTGCCCAGCACCCAGCCGGATGTGTCCCTGCTGTCGCGGGGCCGTTCTGTGCGCTGCGGTTTCACACCCAGCGAATTCACTGCAACGCGGATTGACTCCTTCAGCCCTCCTATGCTGCCTCGTGCTTTTGGGGTGAGGGGAGGTGTCCCCTCCTCTGGGAACCCAGAGCAGCCCTGTGCCAGCCCCTCCTCACCCCCGTACCCTCCTGATCCCACTTTCTTCCACCATGGCTGCAGGAATGGACACTTCCCGGAGTGAGGGTGTCACCGTGTCCATGAAAAGCTGCCCAAGAGCCAACCTGGGGGACAGAGATGTCCATAGGTGCCCTCCATTGGGGGCACAGCCTGGCTGCTCGGGGCTGGGGGAGCAGCAGGGCAGCGAGGGCCCCCATCCTTCCCCTGTCCTTCCCCCCCTTGGCTCGGAGGCTAGGAACATCTTGCTGTGATTATTTTGGAGGGGCCGTTGGTGTTGGCCCATGAAGGAGTGAGGGCAGGAGGGGGAACAGAGCAGCCCCAGCCCCATTTATAACTCTCTTCCTCCTCGTTTGGGGCCAGACCTCGGTGCTGAACTGTCTGGCTGCCGGGGCAGGGCGGCGTTGCCTCGGTCCGCAGCACTAAATAATTAAAGGGAGGGAATAATCATCAGTGAAGCCCCCTTGGGTTCGCACTTCCTCAGGCCCTCTGATTGCTGGGATTTTTTTGGGTGAAATATGACCTTTTTTTTTTTTTTTTTTTTTTTTNTAGGGGGAAAAAGAGAGGGGGGGGGGAAGAAAGAGGGAGAAAAGAGGGTGGGGGGAAAAGCTGGAGAAAAAAAGAGAGAGAGAAAAGAGAGAGAGGGAAAAGATAGAGGAAAGAGAGGGGGGGAAAGATGGGGGGAAAGAGGGAGAGAAAAGAGAGAGGAGAGAGGAGGAAAAGAGAGAGTGAAAACAGAGAGGAAAAATATATAGGGGAGGAAGAGAGAGAGAAAGAAGAGAGGGGAAAAATATCGGGAAAAAAGAGAGAGAAAAGAGAGAGGAGGAAAAGGGGAAAAAAGAGAGGGGGGGTGGGAAAGATGGGGGGGGGAGAGAAACTGGGGAGAAAAAAAAACCCAGAGAGCAAAGGTTTTCCTTTCCCCCATGGGAGCAGCCTGGTGAAGTTTCTTTAGCCACGCAAAGATTTACACACCTTTCTGCGGGGGGCCTTAAATTGCCCTCCGACTCCTTCCACATCCCCATCAGCAGAGCAAGAACAGTAAGTCATTGAGAAATGAACTGCCCTTGCAGGGCTATCCCCTGTCGGCCCTTCAGAAGGGGAATGCCTTAATGACTTTTTTGAAGTAGAGGTCAGGCTTTGCTTTTTTTAAATAAAACAATCTGTATTAATGCAATTTCCTCTTTAGCTGCAGGATTTTGCCTGCCCTTTGCCTTTTTTTTTTTCCTTTCAGCATCATTTTTTTCTAAGCTCCACCAGCCCCACAGAGCAGCTGAAGTGGGACCTGGTTGTTTGAAACCCACTCTCTTGGTGCTTCCTAACTCCTTGTGCAAGCTCTTCTTTTTTAGGGGTTGCAAAATGTGTTTTAAGGACTTTAAACTGGGCCCTGGAGCTGGCAAGGTGGCTCTTGGCCATGCCTGGTTTGGAGGTGAAGCCGAGCAGGTTTGCTTTTCCCACTGCCAAGCAAGTGGTCTTTGCTGAGCTGGAGCTGTTGGGCTGCTGAAGCAGAGCAGCACCAACCTGGCAGGCCCATGCCAGACTCCTTGGTGTGAAAAGCCACAAGTCCAGAGCCTGCCAGGTGGGCAATGTGGAGTCCTGGGATCAATGTGATGCTGTTTGCCAGTCCCTCAGGTTTTTGGTGTCTGGGTGTTTTTTGGTAACCCCACACTGAATCCTCCTGGGGGCTCTTGCTGCTCCTCTCATGCTGTGGTAACACCTCATGCTTCCTCAGTGCTCAGCATGGCACAGATCTGGACATGCTCTGCCAGCCCCAGCCCTTCTCCCCACCCTCAAATGGAGCTGGTGGATGTGGTGAGCTCAGTCGAGCATTCCTGGGGCACTGCTTGGGCTGGTGCTGCTCCCCGTGGCACTCAGCTGCTCATTCACCTGCCTATTCCCAGCACCTTTGCCAGAGGTGCAGAGAAACCAGGCTGGTTTCCCACACCTCTGCAGCTGGAAGGGGTTTTCTTACTATGCAGATGTTCAGCTCCACTGTGAGGAGGATGTTTGGAGTAAGCAGATAGTGAAGAGCAGAGCATGGCAGGTGGTGGAGGCTCGATGGTGTCTGGCTGGCTCTGGGGGCAGATGGTTGGGGGTCAGTCCCTTCTCTGGCACTGGGGGTCAGGGCTGCCTGCCCGCTCTGCTTAAACCAGAGCTGTGCCCAGCCCCATGTCTTGCCCAGTGCTGGGGACCAGGGCATCCATGCTCCCCGAGAGCATGAGGCTGGGCAGGGTCAGAGAAGCAGTGCCTGCAGGGTGACAGCTGGGGGGGCCCTTGCTGAAGGAGTCCCCCCCGTGCCCAGCTGCGCTGGTCCCGACAGGAGTGGCCTGTATCCAGTGAGCGATTCCTCTTTTCCCATCCATCCCTGCCAGGCCCCAAAGCACTGAGTGCCCTGGGCTGGCTCCTTGGCAGTGCTGGGTTAACGGAAGGGCTGCACTCAACCATCCTAACACCAAAACGATTCCGCGGTTCTGTGATTCCTCTCCTCCTCTTCCCCCAGCTCCCCCCAGTCCCTCCAGCTCCTTGTCTCTGTGGTCGGTGGCATCAAAACCACCCCAGCCAGGCTCTCGGTGAAGGTTTTTCTCTCAACGCTCTTATTCCCTCCGCTTCTGCCTCTTTCTTTTGCTTGCTTTCTCTCCCTCTCTTTCTTTCTCTGCCAGGAATCCCAGTCCCAGATGAACCAATACTCTGTGGCTCTGCTATTTCCCTTTTATTCCCTCCCCCCACCCCCCCTTCAGCAGCGAGATGGGAAAAGAGTGAACTAAAAAAAAAAAAAAAAAAAAGAAGAAAGAAAAAAAATCAAAGCTGCACATATTGGATCCAGATGTGCTCACAGCCCTTTCCAGCGATTTAATTAAATTCCCCCAGACAGCCAGGAGGATTTCTTAATGATCAAATTTCCCTGGCTTTCCTCCTAAAATGCCCCTCTCCGCTGGCTGGCTGCGCTCTGGCTCCCTGATGGATCGCCAGCTCGCATTCTTCCCGCCCGCCCCGCCGGGGCCGTGGGGAGCACGGCGGGCAGAGCCCAGCTGTACTCTCCGCCGGCACTCGGACACCCTGGGCTGACCACGTCCCTCTCTGCAAATGGAGTTTTTCACCCCAAAAACGTGGGGATGGGGAGTCCACCTCCCCACGGGCTGTGGCTTGTGGCACGACCCTGGCAGAACGCTGCTGTGCCCTGTTCCGCCCCCAGCCTCTCTGCGCTGACGGCCGGGGAAGGTTTCAGCCCTCGAGTCTCCCTTCTTGACGTGTTCCAGGGCAAGTTTTGAGCTGATTTGCCTCCACACTGCACCCTCAGAGCCTCCTTTGCACCCAGGGGGGACGTAGTCAGGCTGCTGGGGCCCTTTGGATCACTCCGAGGTCTTCTCTCAAACCCGGAGCCGACACGGCTAGGCCCAGAGGTGGCCGTGGGGCGTCCCACGCTCAGCAGCCCTCCGTTGCCAGCCAACAGCGGGGAACACAGGGGGGACTCCCCCTAAGAGCAGTGCCACACAGCAGGGGACAGTGACTGTGCCCGCCCCAGCTGCAGAGGGTCCAGGGCTTTACGTGGAGAGTTTGGGCTTTACCCTGACCCGGAGGGTCCAAGGTTTGCCCAGGCGCCGGCAGCAGTGAGGAGGCAGCCAGGGCTGGGGGGAGTCTCACTGCCCAGCCCACCCTACGTGCAGTCCCCTGTCCGCGCAGTGCCGCTTTGGAGCGGGTCCGGTACTGGGCGCTCCGGGGAATGGGGAGCTGGGCGGAATGACGTCACACAGCCACACCCACGCGACCACACCCAGAGCCACACCCACGCGTGCAGGGGCGGAGCGAGCACCGCGGGAGCGCGCAGGAGTCTGTCCGTTCCCTGAGGGTAGCGTGGGGGCGGGCTGGGGGGCGCTCATCGGGCGGCAGCACCGAGGGTGTGCGGTAGGGGTTGGCGCCGGGAGGGCTCCCCGAGGGTGTGCAGCAGAGGCGTGCACCGGAGGGGTTGCACCGAGATGTACCCCGGTAGGTTGCACGGGAGGAGTTCCCCGGGGTGAGGGTTGTGATGGGGGTTGCACCGGGGTGTATCCCGGAGGAGTATTTCACTGGAGGGGTTGCACCGGGGACGTGCAGCAGGAGGCTGGCACCCAGGGGCGCAGCGGGTGCGGGTAGCAGCGTTTGCCCGGGAAAGGCCGCACCGAGGAGTGCAGTGCGGTCGGGTACCGGGAGTGTGCCGGACAGAGCGTCCCGGGGGTTCCCGGTCCGTCCCTTCGGGCTCCTCCGCCCCTGCGGCGCCGCTCCCGGCCGCGTGCTGCCCCCTGCCGGCCAAGTGCCGCCCCGCCCCTGGGGTCCCGCCCCGCCCCTGGGGTCCCGCCCCGCCCCTGGGGTCCCGCCCCGCCCGCCGGTCCCGCCCCTCCCGGCTACTTCCGGTTCCGGCGGCGGCAGGGTTAGGTGAGGGGCGGCGTGTGGCGGGCGTTGGGTCCCGGTGGCAGCTCCGTGAGGGCAGGGAGATTGTTTGGGCCTCTGGTTCCCCGCCCGCGCGGCTTAGGAGTCGTACGGACGCTGCCGGTGCTTTGCCCCGCGGCCAGGGGCTGCAGGACCGCCCCGGTGGCTGTCTGCCGCTGGGCCCCTCGCGGTTCCGGGCGCGGTGTTGAAGGGGCTCTGCGTTTTGCCCCGCGGGGCGCGGCGCGGTTTGGCGGCCTCGGTCCCTTCCCGGGCGGTGCCGCGCTGCGGGCTCGGAGGCCCCCAGGCTGGTTCCAGTCTCCGGGGGTTACTGGCAGCGCTGTTCCGGCCCCGCTCTCGCCACAGCGGGCAGGGGGCCGCCGGTCGTAGGCACCCCGGAGCCTCCCGCTCCGCCGTCGCCCTAGCGTGGGGGGCTTGTGGCGGCACCTCCGCGGGCAGGGTGGGCGCCGGGGCCGCGCTGTGCCCGCTCTGGTGGCGGCTGCGCCCCGATAACCGCGGCTGCGGCTCTGCCCGCGGCAGATAATCCCCGCGCACCTCCGGCGGCGCTGGGAGGCGAAGCGGAGGGCGGCACCGGTTAGAAATGCATGAGGAGGGAGGGGGCTGTGGGGCTTTGCGAAGGAAAAGCTGCTGAAAAGGCTTTTTGTTCTAAAAGGAGGGCAGGTTCCCCCGGGAGAGCAGGCAGCGGCAGGGGCTGCCCGGCGGAGGCTGCCAGCGGGAGGAGCGCGGTGCCATGCTGGAGGCCCCTGGGCCGCTGTGCGGAGTAGAGCACAATGCCCTTCCTGCACGGCTTCCGCAGGATCATCTTCGAGTACCAGCCCCTGGTGGACGAGATCCTGGGGCTGCTGCCCGTGCAGGACGCGGAGCAGCAGAGCAGCCTGGAGAGGTAACAGGGCTGGGGCAGAGCTCCGGGGCTGAGAGGCCACTTGGCGCTGGGGGAGCGATGGTTGGAGCTCAGCGGTGCGGCCCACGTCAGATTGCATCAGGTCGGAAGGGACCCTCAAAGGTCATCTTGGCCAACGCCCTGCAGCCAACAGGGACACCTTCAACCAGAGCAGGCTGCCCAGGAACACATCCAGGCTGATCTTGGATGTCTCCAGGGATGAGGCCTCAGCCACCTCCCTGGGCAGCCTGTACCTGTCTCTCCCCACCCTCGCTGTGCAGAACTTCCTCCTGCTGCCCAACCTAACTCTGTCCTGCTCCAGTTCCAAACTATTGCTCCTCACCTATCACCACAGCCTGTTCTGCACCCTTCAGACACAGCCCTGGCTGGGAGCAAGGCCCTAGCTGGTCCCACAGTCTCTGCTCTGGCTCTGGCCTTTGGAAAGGTGGGGATGGAGCAGAGCAAACCTGGGCTGTGTGTGCTCGCCAGGAGCAGCCTAAATGGAGGCTCAGCTGTGCTCCTGCAGCTGTGTTGTGTAAGCTCACAGCCAACAGGTTACACCTGGTGGTTGCAACACAGGAGAGGACACCAGGGACTTTTCTTCCTCCTGCTGCTGCTCCGAGCCTGGCACACCCCTGAGATGTGTGCCATTAGCTAGGTGAGTGACTGGTTGTTTCTGTGCCCCTCCAGCCCTGCCTGTCTGGGTGGTGACCGGAGCCAGCTCTCAGCCGTCAGACAAGTCTTGGAGAGGGAGACCCACTCCCCGTTCTACCAGGAGGGTGTGAGCTACACCCTGCTGAAGGTCACCGAGCTGGGGCTTGTCCCTGCTGCAGAAATCCTGCTGGAGTTTGGAGCTGACCTCAGCTTTGAAGGTAGGGCTGGGGGCAAGGGGACTGGGCCTGGCCGGGGGAAACCAGCACAGCTGCAGCACAGGAGGTTCCAGCTCAACACAAGGGGGAACTTCTTGACTGAGGGTCCCAGAGCCCTGGCACAGGCTGTCCAGAGAGGTTGTGGAGTCTCCTTCTCTGGGGTCTTTCCAGCCCTGTCTGGATGTGTTCCTGTGTGCCCTGAGCTAGCTTGCATGGTCCTGCTCTGTCAGGGGGTTGGACTCGAGGATCTCTTCGGGTCCCTTCCACCCCCTGACATCTGTGAGCCTGTGACCCAGCTGCTGAGAAGCTGCCCTGGGAGGTAGTGATGGCTATCAAGCTGGGGCAAAGAGAGAGGTGGTGCCAGAGCAGAGCCCTGCTCCGTACTGGAGCAGTGTGAGTGAGCCATGTGGGTGTGCCTTGTGTGGGCCCAGCCACGAGGATGGTCTGGGGGTACCCAGGGGCTTGGGGTCTGACTTGCAGCTTTTGGGGAGCTTTTACCAGAGGTAGACTCCTTGCAAAAGCAGGAGCTGGGCTGCCTGTGCCAGCCCTGTGCTGTGGTGCCAGGGGAGCCCTGAGGTCTGTCTGACTGTGGGGTTCTGTGCTCAGATCCAGTCACCTACTACACCTCCCTGCACGTCGCGGTGCTGCGCAACCAGCCGGACATGGTGGAGCTGCTGGTGCGGCACGGCGCCGACATCAACCGCAGAGACCGGGTACGGCGCAGCCCCCTGCCCCCCCTTCCCCTGCTGCCCTCCTGTGTCTGCAGTGCTTGGATGCTGTGGCAGAAGCTGGGGTTGGTTTTGGCCCTGCTGGGCGGGAGGAGGCTGGGGCAGACACAGCTCTGGTGTGGGCACGTCAGGGGAAGTTCCCTTCAGCTTCTGGGGCTCGTGGTTCTCTTTAACGCTTAGTGGTGGTTTCCTTTGTCCCTGTTGCTCTGCAGATCCATGAGAGCAGCCCCCTGGATCTGGCCAGCGAGGAGCCCGAGCGATTGCCCTGCCTGCAGAGGCTGCTGCAGCTGGGAGCTGATGTCAATGCGGCTGACAAAAACGGTCTGAGTGCTCCCGGGCTGGGGGGGGCAGGTTGGGTGTGCTGGCTGCCTGTGGCAGGCTGGGGAGCAGCAGGTTGGGTGAGACTGCAGGCCTTCCCTGTCCTGTTTTCTCTGCATGCTTTGGCTGTTGGGGCAGGAGGGGGCTGGAAACAGCTTTGCATGGGTTGGGGCTGCACCTCCATAGCCCTGTGGTGCCCATGCACGCTAAAGCTCTCCTGTGGCACACATACCTTCTGGTGCCACTACCCGCCCAGTGCATGCAGCCTGTGACTCTGTCCCCACAGCTGTGCCACCATCACAGGGTCAGCAGAGCCTACCAGGGGGCTCTCTGCCCATGCTTGGCCATCTGGTTGCCAGGGTGCCTGGTTTTCCTTCCTGCCTTTTGGGGCATTGCCCCATGTCCCCTGACTGCCCTCTTGCTCCACTGCAGGCAAGACTGCCCTGCTGCATGCCCTGGCCAGCAGCGATGGCGTCCAGATCCACAACACCGACAGCATCCAGCTCCTCCTGGATGGAGGTGAGGGCAACCTTCTCCCTGCCCAGGCACAGCAGCAGGCACTGCCCCTCTTGACCTCTGCCTCCTGGAGCGAGTGTAAAGCCCAGCAGTGCCAGTCAGTGCCGTTCTAGGATGCCAGCTGCCTTCTGTCCCTTCCTCCAGGTGCAGATGTTGGGGCCACCACCAGAGATGGTGACACTGTCTTCACCTACATCATCTTCCTGCTGGGGGAGATGGTCTGCAGCAGCGCAGAGGAGGCGCAGGCCATCAGCCGCTTCTGCTTCCGTGTGACGCAGCTGCTGCTGGCCCACGGTGCCAACCCCAGCCAGTGCCCAGCCCCCGAGTCCCTCACCCACCTCTGCTTCAAAAGCTTCAAACGCCACTTCCCGCTGCTGCGTTTCCTGCTGGAGTCAGGAGCTGCCTACAACTGCTCCCTCCACGGTCCCTCCTGCTGGTCAGGCTTCCACATCGTGTTCGAGTGCCTCTGCTCGCACCTCAGCAGCTCCGAGGACGACAGCTTCTCTGCAGAGCTCCTCCAGAAGGGGCAGACGCTGCTGGAGCTGATGATGAGCAGCTCCCAGGCCATCCAGCTGCCCAGCAACTTCGAAGTCAACACCAGCAGCTGCAGGTCCCACGGGGAGAAGATCAGGACCCTCTTCTGCTCCCTGAAGCAGCTGGAGCGCTCCCCACAGGCACTCAAACACCTCTGCAGGGTCTTCATCCGGCAGCGCCTTAAACCTTGGCCAGTGGATGTCAAAATCAAGGCTCTACCTCTCCCCGACAGGCTGAAGTGGTACCTGCTCATCGACCACACTGCTGCTGCCCGCGAGGACCTCTGAGCCTCTGCTGCCTCTCCATCTGCCCACCCGACGGTGGCTGCAGGCACAGCACGACCGAGTCTGTGCCCTGGGCCATGTCTTGCTCTGCAGGGTGTGGACTGGCCACACGCTGTCCCTGTGCCCACACGTGCCCAGAGTGTCCCTGTCTGCTGTGGTCGAGGGCTTCCTTCCTGGGCATGATGCTGTGCACACAGCTGGAGGTTGGTCACTCTGTGGCACGTTGTGGGACAGTGGGCAGAGCCCTGTGGATTCCCAGAGGTGTGGAGTCCCTGGCACTGGGGAGCAGGGTGCTGCTTTGTATGGACTCCAAGGCTCTGGTGGACAGGAGCAGGTGGGGCTGTTGGGCTGGTTGGACTGGATGCCAGGTCCAGGCTGAGAGATGCAGTGCCTTAGGCAAGTGATGGAGTCAGGAGATGCCTTGGGGTTCTGGGAGGTGTTGCTGTGCCAAGAGGTGCTGGCATCCCTGTCCTGGCTTCCTGCTTGGAGCTGGAGGCAGGTCCAGCATCTCCATGTGGATGTGGGTGCCTGCTTGCTCACCCAGATGGGCAGGGCTGGCCACGGGAGATTCTGCTGGGAGCATCCCATCCTCCTGGCACAGAGCACCAGCCACAAAGGACACCTCAGGTGCTGGACTCCAGAAGACACAAATGGATGTTTCTTGGCTTCGTGATTGTTCCCTGTGTGTGGAGGAGCAGGAGGCAGGGAACTGCTGAGTGCTTTGGGCCTCCCTCTTGTGGAAGGACCTCCCTTGGCTCCTTCCCTTGCTGACTGCTCCCAGGGCCTCGGTCTCCAGTGCCTCCTTCCCAGGAACAAGGAATTGCAGCACCACTCAGGCTTCTTTCCAAGCAGCTACTGGAAACTTCAAACTCGGGGGGTTGCCCTTGGTGGTGTTTATGTCCCAGCCTTGCCACATCTTCTGGCTCCCCCCTCTAGGCACCTGCTTCCTCGTGCTGTGCCAAAGACTGGCCACAGAGCTGAGCCCCCACTTTGTGCTGGTTTGGGGTTGGTTTTTCACGGAGGACAGGTGCAGGAGAGGATGGAAGCAGGAAAACTCTTCTGAGCAGGTACAGTTTATAGCAGGTGGGTCACAGAAGGGTCTCCCTGCACTGCCCTCCTGGCAGCATCTTCCCTCCCCTGGGACTGGAGCTGATGTTTAATTAATAACGATGTGATCAGAACTCCCCTAGGGTCTGCAGGAGGGCAGTGAGCAATTAAATGAGGCCTTTTGCACCTAGGGGCTTGTTCCTCCTGGGGGAGAGGTGAGGTGGGGTGGGGGAGGGGGCTCTGCAAGCCTGGGTGGAGGGAAGGCTGTGACTGAGGTCTGTGTGTGGGCTCTGCCACCTGCCAAGTAGCAGTGTCAGTGCTGAAGTTAGGTTGGCACCAGCTGGGTGACTGTGGAGGCGAATAAGGAGGAGGCTGGGGGTCAGAGGCAGCTTGGTGGGTTCCCAGTTAGCACCCAGAGCACAACAGCTGCTCCTAAGGCTGAGCTCCCTCCCCGGAGGAGGATGTGGAGGACTCAGGTTACAGCCACCTGCTCTGCTGCAGTGGGGGGCACTTGCTCATGGCCTTAAAGGAGAGGCCCCCACAAAGCCTCAGAACGTGGTGGTGTTTCCCCAGCACACCACAGGGAAGGGGCAGAGGCTTCTCCAACTTGCCATGCCCAGAGCGTTGCTGTCAGCTTCCCAAGCAATGAAGGGAGCCCAGACCCTCAGAGGTGCTCTGAGCTCTCTAAGAGGAGCCCCTCAGAGCAGCTCCAACATCCTGCAGGGGTCCTGTGCAACCACAGTCAGCAAACAGCAGTGCCCCCAGAAGGTGCCTCTTGCAGAGGAGACCCTGAAGGTGGCACGGAGCTGGGGCCGTGCCCTACAAAGGCCAGGTGCAGAAGTGCCACAGCAGGAGAATGTATTTGGCAAACATCTCTTCACAAACAGCAGCAGCTTGGAAGACAAAGCCCTGGAGAGGGGGGGCGGCTCTCCCCCTCCCCACCAGCTGCCACCCCGCGGGGAAGGCAGGCTCCTGGCCCCAGCAGGAGCCCCTGTCCCGCCGGGCTCATCTCATGGCGAAGGTGTAGACGTGGTAGATCTCGTCCGGGAAGTTCTCCTGGCGCTCCTCGGCCAGCAGCTGCAGCCCTGCGCTGCGGATCAGCCTGCGCACCACGGCCAGCTCCCGGCACACGCTGCTGTCCACATCGTCCATGATCACCCCCTCCTGGGCCATGTTGTCCTTGATCACCACGATGCCGTTGGGCCGCAGCCCGGCGCGGCACCGCCGCAGGAAGTCGGAGAGGTGATTGTCAGTCAGGTGGCCTGGAAGGGCAGAGCAGAGCTTAGAGGACACAGGGGTAACCAGCACAGCATGGCACTCAAAAGGGTGTCCTCTGGGGTAGGACTTTCACCCACCCAACCCCGGCCCTTTGCTGGGCTCTGAGCTGAGGGACTCCAGCCCAGTTCCTTCTCTGCATTCCCAGCTCTTGCCTCAGTAACAATCACATAAACGCAGGGGAGGCACTGCAGGTGGCACTGGCCCTGAGGGGCAGAAGAGGAGCCCTTGCCCCTCTCTGCCATCGTGAAGGGCTTTGCTGGTGGGGAGGGGTGGAGGCAGCTGGGGCTCAGTCTGCAGGAGCCTCTGTGCAGCATGCTGGGAAAAGGTGAGAAAAAGCCTTCCTTGAGCCACTGGCAGGTGCTTGGGGGTGTCCAACTTGTGCCCGTGGGCTCTGCCCCCCTCCACCCAACCCACACCTCTGCCTTGGCCTCTGAAGGCTTGGGAGGCAGGTGCCCAGCACAGCCCCCAGCTGTGCTGTGCTGCTCATCCTTCATGGAGCCCTCAAGCTGCCCTCCCCAGCGTGTGGGGCACCTGCCCCTAGGGGGAGGTGCCCAGAGGAGGACAGGCTGGCAAGACCCCGCAGTGAGCCTCACCAATGACCCACTGGATCCAGATGACGTCGTAGGAGTTCGGCTCAGGGCTGAAGTCCTGCAGGCCACAGCAGTAGTAGTTGTGCACTCTCCTGCCCTCCTCCCCTAGGTAGCTCCTGGCCTTGGTCAGGAAGTCCTCTGTCACGTCCACCATGTCCACTGTCTTGAAGAGGGGCAGCAGCAGCCTCTTGGTGATGCGGCCAATGCCTGCCCCGCAGTCCAGAGCGCGAGTGGTGCCCGTCCGGTTGGGGCCGTCCTGGAACGACAGCCACGAGGGGCTGGATGCCACCGCTGGATGCCCACGGGGAGCTGGGCAGCCACGCGGGATGGGGCAGCAGGGCAGAGCTCTCCCAGTCCACGTGCAACAGAGGATCCTGTGGAGCACCCGGGCTGGAAGAGCTCCCAGCTCCGCGCTGGGGAAGGGCCTTCGGGAGCGTGCCCCCTGTGCCACCTACCCGCAGAAAGCGCTGCAGGAACTTCCTGGAGCTGTTGATGTCGATGCTGGAGATGTGGCCGTAGCCCCCCAGCATGCCATCCACTGTGGCTGGCACATCCTTCCAGTACTTCTCTGCCTTGGAGTAAAACTCACACTCGTCCTCCACCACCTCGCTCGACATCGCTGCCCGCGCGGGACTGCTCCTCAGGGATGGCACAAACAGGGTCAGGGCCAGGAGAGCCACAGGCACCACCCCCTGGAGCTGGGCAGAGTCAGCTCCCCGAGTACCCCTTCCCCCTGCCCAGGGCCACTCCAAACCCCAAAAGCCTTCAGCTGAGAAGGGACAAAGCTCTCAGTCCTGGTGTCTTCTGGAGGCCCAGAGCCCTCCAGGGCCTTGTTCAGCACTCGCCCAACTGGTTTATTTTTCTACAGCTGCCTCGCCCTTTTCCCCTGCTCTGCTTGCCCTCAGATTCTACAGATGTCCTTATCTGCCCTGGTGAGGCCACTTCTGGAGTCCTGTGTCCAGTTCTGGGCTCCCTGGCTCAAGGAGGACAGAGACTTGCTGGAGAGAGTACAGCAAAGGGCTGCAGAGCTGCTGAGGGGCCTGGGACAGCTCTGTGCTGGGGAAAGGCCGAGGCAGTTGGGGCTGTTTAGCCTGAAAAAGATCAGTCTGAGGAAGGATCTGATCACTGCTGATCAATACTTCAAGGGTGGGCGTCAGCAGGCTGGGGCCAGGCTTTGCTCAGTGGTGTCCAGTGGCAGGACAAGGGCTAAGGGGCACAAACATCAGAAGTTCGTCTGAACGTGAGGAGGAACTTCTGGAATTTAAGGGCGAGGGAGCCCTGGAGCAGGCTGCCCGGAGAGGTGCTGGAATCTCCATCTCTGGAGACATCCAGCCTTGCCTGGATGTGTTCCTGGGTGACCTTCTCTAGATGACCCTGGCTTGGCAAGGGGGCTGGACTCAATCTCCAGAGGTGCCTTCCAAGCCCTACCATGCTGTGGTCTGTGGTGACAGCTCCATCAGTCACCTCCAGTTACACCCTCCCTTGCTAAAAGTTACCCCAAGCAGCTCTCTGAGGAGTGCGAATCTGAGTTGTGGCCCCAGGTTCAGTACGCTTGCAAGGCAGCAAAGTCAGGGTGCAGTCAGCAATGCCAGCTGTAACCCCCCCCCCAGGCACCCCATAATTCACCCCCCTGTGCAGCTGATTAACTGCACCAGGGATTAGAATCTGGATCTGAGGTGGCCAAAGGGGAAATGTGAGGACTTCAAACACCCCCACAGATGGAAAACTTATCTGGACTTTAGCACCTGAGCCTGCTGGCAATGTCCCTTCAGACACCAAGGCTTTGCCAGGGCAGCTGCGGCAGGTCTGGTGGCCCTGGGTGGCCCTGCACAGCCTGGGGACAGAGCTGGGGACGCAGCATCTCACCTCAGCTCACCGGGGGAGGTCCAGCTTGGCTGGGTGAGGCCAGGAGCGGCTCTGCGCTGGGAGCTGCGGGACGGACAGTTGGGAGCTCAGTCCCAGATCGCTGCTTCAGCCCCCCCGGGACAGCCACGGCCACCGGCAGCCAGAGGTGAGAGCCACCCCCACCCCGTGGGCACCTTCCTGGGGCATCGGAGGGGCAGGAGCTGCTGCTGCCCCACGGCTCTGAGAGGGCAGGAGGCTGAGTGTCTGGCCCCGCTGTTAGCAGCACTGCTGCCTGACCTCCTTCGTTGGGACCCCAATTTGCCCACCCCCAGCAGTATCACCGCTTCCCTGTCCCCAAATTTGAGCGGGTGATGCCCTGGTGGCGCTTTCCAGGGTGTCACAGGCCACTGGCAGAGGCAGCGCCCAGCGAGGTGACCCAACCCACCGGTGCAGACCCAGTGCCGGCATCTCCCCCTGCCCTCCGGGGCGCGGAAGCACAGCGGCTCCCTGGCTGACAGGGGCAGGTGCTCGCTTTTGGGGGGGCTTTCACCCCCTCTGTGGGGTCCATTCCCCGACCCCCGGGGTGCTGGCAGCCTGGGGGGCGGTAGGGAAGGGGTTGCACGGGCTGGGAGGGCTGCCTAGAAGGCCTGCACTGCCTCGGGGGGCACCTCCAAGGGCTGAGAGTGGTTCAGCAGCCCTGCCCGTGGGGGTGCGAGGGGCCGATTCCGGTCCAAGGCCTAACCCAGCCGCTTCCCGGTGCGCCCGGCCTGGGGCCGAGGACCCTCCCGGGCTGCGGTGGGAGCCCTCCCCGGGAGCCTCGCAGGCCGCAGCTCTGCCCGCCGGGGAAGGCCGGGTTCGGCCCCGGCAGCTTGTCCGGTCCGCCCCCCGCCGCTGTAGGCACAAGCAGAGGAGCAGCCCCGAGGCTGGGGAGTGCCTGGTCCTGCCGCGACCCCCGAGTCCCCCTCCCCGTTGCCCCCCGGGTTACCTCCGCCGGTGGCCGCGCTCCGTGTGGCCCCGCCCCAGCTGTGACGGGCGGCTGAGGGCACCAATCAGATGGCAGCGCTGGCAGTGACGTCAGCGAGACGGCAACGTGAGGGGCGGGATTTTCTCCGTGCCCTACTGGCCGCGTCCGCTGGGGGGCAGCATGGAGAGGGGGCGCTAGGACAGGCTGGGGAGCCCTGGGACGGGCTGCAAGGGGAGTGGGGCGCACTAGGGGTCACTGAGGCAGGCTAGGGCGGACGGGGGGCACTGGGGCAGACTGGGGGGCACTGAGGAGCCCTGGGACAGTCTGGAGGGGACTAAGGGCTCTGACAGATAGATGGCCGCAGAGTCACGGCGGAGTGGCACGAGGCTGGCACGGGCAGGGCGGCGGGCTCGAGGTGGGCAGCACCAGGCAGCCGAGGCGGTGTTGGGATCGGGCTGCCTGTCTGCACCCCCTACCCCGGCCTGTTCCTCCTGCTGCAGCTGTCCCGCCGTTGTCCTTGTCCCGTCACGGTCCCGGTGCGCTCCCGGCGGTCCCTTCAGTGTCCGCGCGGGGGCGCTGTTGTCCTGCCATTGCACTGCCGCCGCAGCGACAACTTTGGTGCGTCGGGGAGGGGGAACAGGACCCGCACCGACCCCTGCGCCCACACAGCACTGTGCCTATCACGGCAGTTACTCCTGCACTTATTACTATGCCCACCCCTGTACGCACTCCTCTGCTCGCCCCAGCGCCCGCTGCGCACTCACCCCACCCACCCATCTCGCTACCAGGGGACGCTGGGGGCTGCCGGGCTCATCACAGCTGTGCCCTCCCTGCGTCATTGGCACCGTTCCCTTTGGGGCCACTGCCACCCTTCCACCTTCCCTGGCGAAGGCTGGAGAATCGTGGGGTGACAGCACCATCGCCTCCCCTCGGCTCCAGCCACCTCCATCCCTCCCTACCACCAGAACCCTTCATGGTGGCAGGGAGGTGACAGTGTTCATGTGCCCACTGTGGTGCTGAGGCTCCCCTTTGGCCCCTCAGTAGGGCTTTGATTGGGGCCAATGCCACCTGCAGTGTCCCCCCTGGGTTTATGTTATCGTTGTCACTAAGGCGAGAGCCTTCAGCTGGAAAAGAAGAGTGAAGGAACTGGGTTGGTGCCCCTCAGCTCACCACGCTCCTGAGCCCAGCTAAGGGCCAAGGCCGGAGAGGAAAGTCTCACCATGGAGGACACCCTTTTGGGTGTCACTCTGCTGGGGACAAGTCCAACCTTGGGCCGAATTTGTGCCAAGCCAACTCTGCAAACCCATGTGGCAGCAGCAGCAGCTCTGGGCACGCCGCAGAGCCTCCTGCTCCCCTCCCCGTGGTCGCTGCTGCTGGGAAATGCTTCTCCTCTGCCCACTTTCAGTCTTGTCACTGGGTCACTCCTGGTGTGACGAGACAGAACCGCCTCAGTCCCCATCCCGGCCCGGTTGTCTCCCTTCACCCTCTCCTCCCACTGGCTCGCCGCGGCTCGGGGCAATCACCGGCGCCGCCGGCGCGCCTCAGGAGTAGGGGGGTTTGAGTTCTTTTCCCCAGGTACTTAATCACCCTTATTACCCTTTTCTGATTAATTAATTCTAATTAATTTTGCACTATCAATTTGGAGGAGAGGTGACCAGGCTGGCACATGTTGTTGCAGGTGATTTGCAAGGCAGGTCCTGTCGCTGGCACAGCTCTTCCCCTGGTGGCGACCGACCCAGGTCCCGCCGGGCACCGGCTGCCCCCATTGCTGCCGTTAACGGCAATTAACAGAGCAACGAAGCTCCAAGGTCCAGGGCAGAGTCCAGAGGTGGTTTGCTAGGACCCAGGTAGGATGTTCCCACCTACTTGGCCCTGCCGAGTCGCAGGGGTTTGACCGTGGCCAAACCTGCCTCATCCACACCCACCCTGCTCCTTCAGCTGCCTCCACACCGCTGTCAAGGCTTGGGAAGACGAAATGAATTAGGTCAGGGCTCTCCTCGCTCTGCTGAGAGCCACCGAGGTGCTCTGAGGGGTGGCACAGATGTGGGTCTCTTGGCACTGGCCATGCTCTCTTCCAGCACTGGTGCCAGCCCTCTGCTGAGTACTGGTGCAGGATGCATCCCACAACACCCAGGGCCTTTGGAGCCAAACCCCAAAGTGGTTTGGGTGATCCTGCCCTCAAAACAAGCCCAGGTGTCCTGGGGCCAGAGGCCAGCACTACTTCCCTGTTTGTCCCAAAAGCAAACCCAGGGCCCCAGGGCCCATCGAGGAGAGGAAATGGGAGGTGGGAGGGTACCATGCTCATCCCCAGGAGGCTTGTCAGGGTGTCCCATGTCCCTGTCACCTATCATTGTCCCCAAATGATGCCTGTCAGACAATTCTGCTGGCCAGGTGGCCACCCAGCATGGCTTGGGCCATGCCACCCCACTGCCTTGGCTCCTGGCTCTCTCTGGCAGGTTGAGGCACCCCAACGGGCACTGTTGGAACCCCTCAGCAGTACAGAAAAGGGTGCCACAGGCAGGCTATGGGAACTGTGTGCTGGAGGTGCGGGGTGGCAGAGAGCAGAGTGTGTGTAAATGTGTGTGGAAGCATCCTCTGCACCCTGTGTAGAGTCAGGTGTGGAAGAGCTGCAAGGGACTTCTGGCAGGGGCTTGTAGTGATAGGATGGGAGGGAACAGATGGAAGCTGGAAGAGGAGAGATTTAGGCTGGAGATGAGGAAGAAATTCTGTACAGTGAGGCTGGGGAGACACTGGCACAGGTTGCTCAGGGGTGTTGTGGATGCCTTCTCCCTGGCAGTGTTCAAGGCCAGGTTGGACAGGGAGCAACCTGACCTAGTGTGAGGTGCCCCTGCCCACCGCAGGGGGCTGGAGCTGGATGACCCTTAAGGTCCTTTCTAACCCACCCCAGCCTGTGATCTGTGGTTCTCTGGGTGTGTAGACACAGCTCTGCAGTGCAAAGTGACCACTGAGAGCTGTGTGTGCACAAGGAGCTGTGCACAGAGCAGACCTTACACACCATACACACACCTCTGGGTACGCACCAAAGGGGCACAGGGGCCTGCGTGTACAGACAGCTACAGAGCTGAGTGCCCATGGGTGAGGGCAGGCAGCTCCTGCACGCAGATGTGGCACAGACAGTGAGGTGATGGTCTGTGCCTGTCTGTGTGGGGTGTGGTGTGGTGAGGAAAAGAGTGTTGGGCACAGTGAACCTGTCCTACTTCATGGCCAGTGTGGGGCAGAGAGGAAGAAGAGGAAAGATGGAGAGAAGGAAGATGATGAAGAGGAGACACAGCCTGTTGGTGCTCATGGGCCAGAACTCTGCACATCTCACTGCCAGGGGAGCTTTCTCCACCTCCTCACTCTCCTGAGCACCCTCCCAACCCTTCAGCCATGCCAAGCTCTTGAGGTAAGGATCCCCCGGCAGGGGATCGAGGGACTTGACTTTCCCAACGAGAAGTCCTTCTGCAAGGCATGGCCCTGCACCTGCTCAGCCCCCATGACCCCCATCAAACTGACCCAGGCTTTGCAAAACCTCCCGGGAGTTCTCAGCAGGGAGGGCTGAGCTGATGTGGCACCGTGAGGTGCTGCTGGGGTGCCAGCCCTGAGCCCCTGGCACGGCCGATGCCATGCTCGGCGGCAGCAAGCCAGCTTCTCCTTGCAGTGTGGGCGATGATTTAGCCCCTGTGAACCCCCCTGGCTGTAAATCCTGGCACAGACGAGCCTCAAACATTTGTTTCAGGCAACACAATTTGTGTCAGCCCAGCATTAGCATTTACACTCCTCTTGATTAGTACTTGTTAGGCTGAGACTGAAACCAAAGTGCTCGGCTGCTGGGCTCGGCTTTGCCCCACCAGCGGCAGGGCTGGGCTGGGCTCAGCACCAGGCTGCTCCCTTCTCCACAACCAGGGCAAACCAGGGCTGTGCTGCAGCAGGAATCCTGCTACAGCCAAATCCTCCTCTTTCTGCACAGCCCTGGGGCACAAACCCAGCAGCTGAGGGCGTGAGGCTCACCCTCTCTTCTGCTCCTGCCTGGGCACAGCTGCGGGGTGACAGGGACAGCAGTGCACAAGGCCTTCACCTTTCTTTTCCCTTCCAGCTTCTGAACTTGTTTTAATTTTTCCCTGCCAGGGCTGGCCCAGCTCAGTTTCATTTCCCACTGGGAGCTGATTTCATTTCCCAGGCAGGGCACCCCGGGAGGGCTCACGGCCAGGATGGTCAGACACGGGAGATGCAGGTGGGAGTTTGTACCCTCACACAGACACCACCACCAGGCAGCAGCTGTGGCAAATCCCTTTTCCCACCAGCATCCCTTTGGATGCAGAGCTGGTGGCTGTGCGTGGGGGTTAGTGATGCTGGGAGCCAGCAGGGCCTGAAACAGTGAGAAAGGGTTCTGGGGAAAGCCCAGGGGTGAGCCCAGCCAGGTGTGGGCAGTGCTGCTCCCCACCACACTGCAGCCAGCACTAAACCCACCAGGCTCCAGGGCTCCTCCTTTACAACTGCCTGAGCTCTTGGGGCCCTGACAGACCCCAGCTGAAGGCTCAGCACAGGGACCTGTAGCACTCAGCCCCATCCTGCACACTTGGTTAACCTCTGCTGCTGAAGCCCCAAATGCCACTGATGAACATCAAATCGGGCATGACCAAACCCACCCCAGAAGCTCTGGAGCCACAGACACCCTCCAGGGTTGGGTCTGCCCAGACTTTGCTCCTGCTTGTCTCCAAAAGCCCCCAGATGGGTTCAGCCATCAGCTCCCTGCACCCAGTACCTGTGCTGCAGCCCATGAGCAGGATCAGGCCCGGAGGGAATGGACCAGCCCAGAGCATCCCAGCTCCAAGGGGCTGATGTTGTCCTCTGGTGCCTTCACTTCACTCAGCTGTACCTGGCCAGAGGGCAAGTTGGGGCACCCAGGACTGGGAGATTCATCTCCATGCCAAAGATGCAGGGAGTGAAATGCTGAAGACGTTTTTAAATGAATGAATGAATGAATGAGCCAGGTGGGGCTTGGGCCTTGCAGGTCTCCTCCCTCTGTGCTCTCTGGTGGGGGTGGCTCTGGAGGTCCTCCCGGGGAGGGGAAGGCAGAGGCTGGGCAGTGTCATGGGGTGCAGGAGTTGCTGCTTTACAAAGAGGAGGGCCAGGTTGGGAGGAGGCTGGGAGCTGCTGCAGGGTCCAGCCCTGCCAGAGCTGGAAACCTGCCGTGGAGCCTGGGAAGTCCCACGGGAGGGGAGTGACTCCAGCATTCCCAGGGCAGCTCCGAGGGCACCAGGGGACTTTCCATGGCCTGCAGTCACTGTGGGCACGCCGGATGGCACTGAGGGCTGCAGAGCTCTGCAACAGGGCCACAGCAGAGCCTCCAAGGTCCATTCTGGGGTTGGGGCTGCAGCAGTACAGGGGGGGACAACTACAGGTGGAACCCCCTGAGTGCCCTGCTTTCTGCACCCCACCTTCCTGCTTCCCTGAGCTGTGCCTCCAGCCATGCCCCCTCCCTGGCTGTGATTTCATTCTGCTCTGGGCTGCTTCCCTCCCTCCATCCTCCTCCCTCGCTCGCCGCTGCCAAGTCCGCAGGTTCCTGCTGTGACCTTGAGCTGCTTTCTGGAGCTAGTTGTGGGCTTCTTAAAGGAGCCGTGGGGGCTCCCACCACCTCCCTCCTGTTCTGCCAAGCCTCCCCCAGCCACATGCTGGGACCCCAGAAATGAGGAGCATGAAGAGCAAGGGCAGGAGAACCCCCAAGGGCACAAAAAGGGGGGGGTGGTGGAAGTGGCCAATTCCCTGGCCACAGAGCAACGTTTTGGCCACACTCATCACCAGCCAGGGCCAAATAGCTACTGGAAGGGGGTCCCTGGCCACCAGGCCCAAGGGGAGGAGAGGGCAAAGCCCCTCTTGCACCTGGTACCCAGAGCTGGTGGTGGCATGGGTGGGGGGAGCTGGGTCGTTATCAGGAGGTTGTTGGGCTGGGTGGGTTGGTGAGCCTCACTGGCACTGTGGTGGCCCTTGAAGCCCCACAACCTGCAATGGCAGGGAGATCTTGAAGGTGCCAGCTGCTGCCAGCTGCTGCCAGCTCCTCTCCAAAGCCAAGCTGAGGGCCAACAACAGCCTTTCCACTATGGAGACCTGCAGGGGACAGCCTGTGGGTGTGTGAGGGTGAGCACTGCCTGGAGCCTCAGCAGGGCAGAACCCCCCCCACTCCCCTCGCCCCCATGCCTAGAGGCCCCTCTAACCCTCCCAGGAATATTCTCCTCAGGGTTAAACCCTGCATGTGGTGTGGTGTGGGCTGGGGGAATCAGACCCTGGGCTGAGACTGAGAAGCTGAAAAGCATCTCAAAGGGCAAACAGCTCTGGGTTGGATGTGCCAATAGAGCCTCCACTCCTGGGAGCAGAGGTGCCCCAGTGCCCATGCCATGGAGGTTTTAAGCCATGGCTTAGCTAAGCTGGACAAGCTGAGGCATCAGCTTTGCTTGGCCAGCCCAGGCTGTACCACAAGCTCCATCAGCTGGAGAGGACCCCAATCCAGAGATGCATTCATGGCAAGCAACAAAACTTGGACATGCTGCAGGCAGGGGTTGGTGCTCCACAGGAAAGGTGGAGTTTGATTCATGGAGATACTCTCAGAGACCCAGGGAATGGGGTCCTGTCTGAGGGACCCATGCTGCTGCCCTCTGCACTGGCTGAGCAGGCCTTGGAAGATGCTGTGGTGACAGCCCCGCTGCTGAACTGTCCTCGCTGCAGTGCCCAAGTTGAGAACCTTGTCCAAACCCCCTGGAGGTCCTGGGGAGACTCAAAGGTGGGCTGGTCTCCAGCCTTGTTGAGCATCTCAGTGCCAGGGAGATCCCGAGTGCAGCACCACTCCCTCCTGCCTGCTGGGTGAGTGGTACCCCCAGAGCAGCCTGGGCACCCCAGACCCAGGCACTCCTCTGTGAGCTGGCAACCAGCAGCGCCTTCTGCCTTGGTCACAGAGCCCATGGTGGCTTGGCAGGGTGTGGGAGGAGGCAGGAGGGGACTTCCCAGGCTCAGCTGTTACAGGGAAGCAGAGGTCTGGGGGGGCTGCAGGAGCAGGAGGGACAAAGGGCAGTTTAGGGAGAAACTCTAGGGCTAGTGCCTGGAGCAGGCCAACTGCTCAGGGGATGCACACCTGCAGAGGTCCCTCTCCAGACCTGGGTGGCCAGGCAGTCCCCGAGGGCCCCCGATCCTGCCAAGGAGAGAGGGAACCACTCCCCTGCTGCCTTCACCCGCGCTGCTGAGAGCGATGCTCTGTCCGAGGACCTGGGGCTGGCCCCAGCCAGCAGGAGCTAAAGCGCCCAGGGCTGGCACGGGAGGCTCAGCCATTGCCCCACCCGGACAAGCGTCCCACCCGGCGTGGGGACACAACCAGCGCCACGTCGGGAGGAGAAGGAGGAGGGATGGAGCGGGAGGAGGCGGGAGAGAGGGAAGCAAAGGAGAAAAATGAGTTTTGCTGGCGGCCCAGCGGCGCGGCCATTGATCGGGAGCAGGCTGGTGTGGACGGTGCTGAGAGCCTCATTCCCCTCCGCCAGCTCACAATTATTGGAAAGCGCCGGGCGCGGCTGCTGCACTGAAATTAGTTATCGATCTCTTGTCGGGGTGACGAGCCGCGGCCGCGCCGGGGCCGCCCGCCCCGCTCGGGGCTCAGCAGCCCTGCCTGCGGGGGACCGGGAGGCCACCGGAGCGCTCGGCGCTCACCCCGCCTTAAAGCTGCTCCCCGGGGAGCTTCCTGGAGACGTCAGCAGGACAAAAAGGGCTCTGGCCCACGCAGGATGGGACCCTGAGTGCTGCCAGCCCTTTGCAAGGCTTTGCCCCTCGCCCACAGCCGTTGGTCATCCCTGCCCCGGCTCCCGGCCCCCGGGGGTTTGGGTTAGGGGATCCTGGGGCTTTTTCCACCTCTTGATAACCTGGCCTCGTGGAGGGAGATAAGGCAGTGGGAAATCAGGCAGCCAGAGAGCTTTTGTTGTCTGGGAAAGCTCCACACATCCCTGGCTGCAGCATCTGCTGCCTGGCCCCATGGGGACAGGGACAAGAAGGTAGCTGGGGCAAAGGGTTTCTGCCCATCCTGGAGGCACTTCCCTGGCTTCAACAGCAACACCAATGGGTTTATTCTGTTGTTGTAATTCCTAGCACAAGGCAGGGACAACAGGGGACACTCCTGACAGCTCCACTGTCCCCCAAACGTGGGCACCAGAGAAAGGCTTCATGCAGGGTCTGCTCTCCAGTGAGTTCCTTTGGAGCCTCTCTTTCTATTGGCTACTGCAGGTGGTTCTTTGGCATACAGCAAGAGTGGCACCAGCAGGGATGGTGGCTTGAGGCTGGCAGTGAGGTTTCCTCTGTCCCACTGAGGTTGTTTGGCTGTTCACGGTGAGGGTGGTGGCCACCAGCTTTCTGCCCCAGAAAGCAACTCCCTGAAGGGTTGCTCCCCAGGGTGTAAAGTGGTGTTTGGGATGTAACTGAAGGCCAAGTGCTGAGCTCCTGGGAGGCAGATAATTTTTACTTAGACATCTGTGGGGACTAATATCTCAGGGTGTCCCCAGGGAGGGCATGAGCTAGTGGCACTGCCCATGTGCAGAGCCTACAGCATTTACTGAGGTGCCAGAAGGGGACATGGTGGGGACAGGATGGATCCGGATCTGTCCCATGAGGAGTTCCCAGGGATGAGCAAAAAGTGGCAGCAGGGTGACAGGCAAGGGGACTGGCAGCTGGAGCCCACTGAGGGCCACCAAGCTGGCTTATGGGGTGTCCACATGCCCAGTGGCAAGGGGCAGGACTCTGTCATAGGTGTCCCTGAGGAAGCGGGAGCTGGGGGAAAGCCTGGCTCCTTCCCCGACCCTGGACAAAGGCCTGGAAACAAAAGCCTGTGGGATTGGGAGGCGTCTCCAGCTGGGGGGGATTTGTTTAGCCTGGAGGGAGGTGGAGAGAGGAGAGGAAACTGCATTTCAAAGCACTTCACTCTTTTGAACCCTTCACAGCCACCCCAGTGCCCTCTTGATGGATCCAGTGCCCCTGTGAGAGAACACTGGTTTCCCTCTGGCCGGCCCCGGGGTCTCTGGTGGGGAGTGACAAAGAGAAGGTGGGGAAAGGAGGAAGCCAGCCCCTGCACGAAGAGGGAATAGGGCCCCGGGCTCAGCCCCGCAGTGGGTGGGGGATCTGGGGATGCCCCAGCCCCAGGGACTGATGGCTGAGCTGAGGGGAGATAGAATTCAATGGCTTCTCATCGCCCTCCATTCTCACCATTGCACTGGGTGGGATTGTTACCGTGGAGTTGGGTCAAAACCTGCCCCCGGTCCCTTCCCAATCTGCCAGCACCCAGAGCAGAGCCACTGGCACTGGAGAAGGTTGGAAGAGCTGGGCAAAGCCTCACAGACCTGCCCAGGTTCCCCCAGCAAGGTGCCACCAACACTGGGAAGTCTTTGGTCACCTGCAGCCATTCCCAGGCTGCTTTTGCAGTTCCCCTTGTCGCATCCATCTCCAGATCTGGGCACATCCCTGCACAGACAAACTCCTGGTGCCTTCAGCCCTGCCTGTGGCACCACCCTGTGCCCCAGGGACTGCTGCACACGAGGGCTCCTGGGACTGGTTTGGTTTCACCACCCTAAGAACTCCCTTCTGCCCCAGCCAGGCAGGGAGCTGCAGCAGAAGCAGCCTCTGGCACCTTCTCCTGAGAAGCATCTGGGCACTCTCCCAGTAAGTGAGCTTCACAGAGAACCAGAGCCCCAGACCCCCCAAGCCCCATCAAAGGTGGGATGTGGATCCCAACTGCTGCGGGCAGAGGGGAGGGGAGCGGGTGCTGGGGCCGAGCCTCTCCTGCCGCCTGCTCGCCGTCGGCACGCCGGGAGCGCAGCCCACGCCGCCGGCGGCGGCCGGGCAGATGGAAGGACCAAATGATGGCTTTGCAGGGGGCCTGGGATTTGTTTGAGCCAGCGCTGCCTCCGTGAGCGACTCCGAGTAACGGATCCACTTGAGAAAGCTGCCATCTGCTCCCGGGCAGCGCGCAACCGGAGCGGCAGGGCAGGGCAGGGAGCCCCAGCGCCTGCCTTCTCCGCCCGGCCCCGGGTCCGGCTCCGACAGCGGCGCTGGGCTTTGTGCAGCCTCCCGGGAGAGATGTGGGAATCAGAGGAGGGTTTGGAAGGAGCAAAGAGCAGAAAGAGGGAAGGGGTGGCAGAGGCGAGGCCGCGGGATGCTGCGCTGCCGGCAGCCCGGCTGAGGTGAGGTTGGCAGAGGAGACCTCAGCAGATCCCTTCTTTCTTTCCACCGCTGAATCTCGAGTGCCTCCTGCCTCCGGCTGGGCTGGAAATGCCACAGAAACAGATGCTCCAACGCAGCACAGAGAGAGCCTCCAGCCTGGGCAGAAACCAGACAAGAAAAATAGCTGCAGGGTTTGCAGTGCTGGCCCCACCGGTGAGGTGGGGCTGGGGGGGCTGCAGGAGCCCTCGCAGCCCAGCACTGCCTCAGCGACTCCCACATTCAACCCCCCGGTCCTCAGAAAAGCAGAGCCAGCTCAGGAGGTCTGCTCAGCTGTGCCGGTGAGCTCAGGGACCCCTCGCGGCTCAGATGCCTGCATTTTGACGCCAGGGTGATAAATGCTGCGCCACGCAGCAGGCCCTGGCCGGAGGGATCCCTGCTGCTCCCCAGGGCTTTGCTGGGGCGGAAACAGCTCAACGCTGGCTCTGCAGGGGCAGGAGGAGCTAGGGCGGGACCCAGCTGCGTGGGACCATTTTTGGTGGCCTTTTGCTCCTGCTAAACACAAAGCAAGGTAGCAAAGGTGCCCAGCCCTGGCACTGCCCTCTGCTCCTCCAGTGCCAAAGGCAGCCTGCTGCATGCACAAAGGTGATGAGGAGGATGAGGATAGCGAGGAAGAGAAGGCTGAAGATGGGGAAGAAGAGGAGGGTGAGGATGGGGAAGACATGGGTGGGGAGGAGGAGCAGGATGAGGATGAGGAGAATGGGGAGGGTAAAAATGGGGAACAAGAGGAGGAGGATGGGAGAGGAAGAAAAGGATGACTGGGGAGGAAGAAGATCATGGTGGGAGGAAGGGGAGGATAAGGATGTGGAGGATAAGGAGGAAGTGGGTATGGAGGATGGAGAAGAGAAAGAAGATGAGGATGGGAAGGATGGAGAGAAAGGATGTGGAGAACAAGGATGAAGAGGAAGATTAAGATAGGGAGTAAGAGGAGGATAAGGATGGAGATGGGAAGTAAAAGGAAAAGAGACAGGGCAGAAGAGGCTGGGGAAGAGGAGGCTGAGGCCGGGCAAGAGGAGGCTGGGGAGGCAGGCAGGCTGGCAGGGCAGGGCAGCGTGCGGGGCCGAGCAGGAGCGGGCAGGCGACGGTGGGTGCGGCAGGGGCAGCAGCGCAGAGCGGAGGTGCCCGGCCCGAGGCGCTGTCAGCGGCGCTGATTAACGGCGCTGCCGTCCAGCGCCTGCCGCCTGGCAGCACCCAGCCCCCGCCGCCTGGCAGCACCCAGCCCCCGTCCTGCTGCCCGCGGAGAGGCTCCAGAAAGGTTACATTTGCACCAAGTGCCGCTGGAAAAGAGGAGCCAGGGACTGCAGGAGGGAGCCGGGCGGGCAGGCAGCTCCAGCGCTGCTCCCCTCGGCCCGGCTCATGGAAAAACCCTCGGGGGGATGCGTGGGAGAAGACAACTGCCTGCCCCCTGGCACTGCGGGGCTGGGCCTGCCATGGCTGGGGGGGCGAGAGGATGGGGTGATGGTGGGGAGTACCCCCAGGCCTTTGGCTCGGCTCTGGATCAGTCCCAGTCCAGGGGAAGCTGGGGCTCAGCCCACGCCCCATCCCCAGGGGCTCCCCAGCACTCCATCCCCAGGCCTCTGCCCTGGAACCCTGTCACTGGGGCTGCCCACACACCCCTCACAATGCCAGCTCCCTGGGAAAGCTTTGCCCTTGTCACAGGCAGCATCCTGCAGCTCGGTGAGGAAAACTGAGGTTGATGAGGGGAACATTTCCAGACCTGGGAAGGAGGAATTTCCTTTGCTGGAGCCTCAGCCCACACTGCTGGGACCTGCAAGGCTGGGCACTGCCATGACATCCACACAAGTCTCACCCGCAGTGATCCCAGCCCTGCTACCCCACAGCACTATCATAGGAGCCCAGATCCCTGTGGGGTAGCTGAGCCCACCTGAGCTGCTCTCTGCCCCACAGCACCCCCCAAAACCTCTGCTCACCTCCCTTCCCCCCCTCCTCACACCAAAGTGGCCTCCCCTTGAGTAGCTCAGCACCCTCCAGGGTGCTGTACCAGGCCCTTCTTTTCACCTTCTCAACTTTTTATTGCATCTCAGCCTGGTGCCCTTTTTGTCCCCCCGCTGCAGAGGAGGGTCAGGGCAGCACCCACCCTCACCCCAGGGTGCTGGAGCCAGCTGGCTCTGCCTGGCGCCGACATCTTCCTTTTTCTCTCTCTTGTTTCCTTAGTTTCAAGGTTTTTTTCTTCTTCATTGAGCCCCTAATTAAAACAAAACAAAACAAAACAAAAGCCAAACAACAGCTAGGGAAGATTCCCAGCTTCGGGGTGCTCAGAGGGGACCACAGCTGCCCCCACAGGCTTGGGACCCAGTGGTCTTGTCCTGGTTCCTTGGGTTTGCCCCAAAGCTTTCAAAGCTTTCAAAGCTCTCCCTCCCCGTGCTGGATCCAGCCAGGCCCCACCAGGTCCCCTGCTCAGCATCATCCAGCTGTGGTCCTCACTGTGCTGGGGTGTGAGTCCCCCCTCCCTGCTGCCCCTGTGTCTGCTTTCATTAGCATTTGGAGATAAGCTTCTGAATGAAGCAGTCTTTGTAACCACTTGGCCTTATCAGCCACCATCCCACCATTCACCATCCACCCAGCAGGGCTTGGAAGAGGCTCTGAGGGAAAAATGGACCACAAATATCCAGGCTTCTCCTTCTCCAAGATGCAAAGCAGCCCCAGAGCCTGCAGCCAGGCTCTGGAGGGCACTGGTGGCTCCGGGAAACCATTTGGTGGCCCCCACCTGGGCAGAGCAGTGTTAACAGGGCCACCCTCCTGCCACAGCCCAAGGACCAGCTCAGCACACCTGGATTGTGTTCCTGGCTCTGCTGCTGGCCCAGGGATGACCTTCGGGAAGCTGTTTCCCTTCTCCATGCCCAAATCAACCCTTCCTAAGCCCAGCAAGATGCCCACAGAGACTCCATTTGAGTTCACATCATTCCCCCACCCCCAAAAGGTGCACAAACAGCAGCAGCTCTGAGCATCTGTGGGTCCTGCATCCTCTCAGTCCCCACCTCCGTGCCTGCTTTTCACAATGTGTGAAGCCCCAAGAACAGGAACCAGCTGCCAGCAGCTTCCAGCCCCCAGAGCTGCTCTGGGGAAAAGCAGCTCCTTGCAGGAGCCTCACCACGGGGGTGTCCCCGGGGCAGGGCTGCAGACAGTCTCCCTCTCTTCCTCTAAGTCCTGAGGACCATGGTGGGAGGGAGAGGATCTCCAAGGAGAAATGTGTGGGGAGAAACACCATCGATGGCAGCAAACCTGCCCCACTAAGTACCCAGCTGCTTGGGAGAAGCAAACCAAAACAGCCCAGGTAAGCCCTGCTGCCCCCCACAGAGCCCCCACCCCACCAAGGGTCCCTGTTAGGGTTCAGCCCTTCTAGAGACCCATTGCCAGTGGTGGAGGAGCACTGGTGGTGGGTGGCATGGAGGAACACAACCAGAAACCCTCTCTACCCTTCACTGGCAGGATCTGGGTGCATGGGAGGTGGGCACTGCCCTGGGACGTGGGCAGGGATTGCAGGAGGTGATGCATCAGCCCCTGGGTGCTGCGTCTCACTCAGCAGGAGCCTGGCTCCCAGAACATGCAGCTGCAAGCCCTGGTGCCAGAGCACAGAATCACAGCAGCATAGAACTGTTTTGGTTGGCAGAGACCTCCAAGATTGAGTCCAACCACCAAGCCAAGGCCACCACGGCCTCCAAACCACGGAAAGAGTCCCAGCACCAAGCAGCTCTTCAGGGAACCAGACCTGGCCACCACACTCAGCAGCTGCAGATGTGGACAGGGTGGTGGCTCTGGGGACAAGTGTGCCAGGCTGGGAGCTGCTGGCACCTCTGGGCTCCATGCTGCACTTGCTGCCTGCCCTGAGCCTGTCTCAAGGGTGAGCTTGTTTCCTGCTCTTCTCCCAAACAAGTTTCTTACCCTGAAAGGTTGGAGCAGATGATCCTTGAGGTCCCTTCCAGCCTGGTGTATCTAGGGAAGATATCCTACCACAGCAAAAAACAGCCCCCTGAGTCGCCTGAGCCTCGCTGTGGGCAGCAGAGCTCTGCCTGACTGCTCGGGGCTGGTTCCTCCTCCTCCCCAGCTGGCAAACAGCTCAGCACACAGCACCTACCTCCTCCATGGGCAGCAAGCAGCAGGGCCACCACCCAGGTGCTGGAGGTCATGGGCAGAGCTGCTCCTTGTGCCCATGGGTGGACAAGTGAGTGGCTCTGCTGGCTTCCAAACGTGGCCCCAAATTTGGGTCCCACAGAGAGCAATCTCCTGTCCCTGTGGGGAATTTGGCCTTGCTGCCCCTTGCCTCAGCTTTCCCTCTCGCAAAAGCACTTTGGGTCCATCCCCTGTGATGAGACAGAATCACAGAACTGTTTAGGCTGGACAAGACCTTTGGGATCCAACCAAGGAGCTCACACTAACCAGATCCTGGCATTCTTTGTTGGGCCTTCCAGGAAGAGGACCTTTGGCACAGGGATCAGAGGTTAGCAAAGGTGGGGATGTGGCACCTGGGGACATGGTTTTGTGGCCATTGTGGTCTTTGGCTGATGATTGCACTTGATGGTCTTAGAGGTTTCTTCCAACCAAAACAGTTCTATGGCTCTAACACAAGTCCAGGCTTGGGCTCTGCTCAGACCATGGCAGTGGAAAAGCTCAGTCCCTGACCATGACTGGGACTGGCCACAGGGCACCCCATGAAATGTTGGTCAGAGCCTGCAGTGGGCACAGGCCAGTGCCAGGGTGGCTGAGCTCAGCCCAGGGCATGAGGGTTGCAGCCAGCTGTGCCTGAGCTCGGCTGAGTCTCCCCTCTGGGCAAGCTCTGCTGAGGGCTGGGGGTGGGGGGGGGCATCAGCTCCTCCTGTTTTGCTGGAGGGAGCAGCTCCCAGCCCCGAGGATGGTTCCCACCTGCCTGAGAGACTTCAGCGGTGTGGCTGTCCTGGTGGGGAAGGCAGGGGAAGAGCAAAGGTTGATCTCCATGGGAATGAGTGAGGCAACCACCCTCCTCCTGCCCTGCTGTGGGTGGCTGGCCCTCGCTGGCCCATGCCCCAGGTCCGGCTCCCACCCCGTGCTGAAGTTGCCCAAGGGGACAAGCCAAAATGAGCTTGAGGATGTGGGTGGCTCCCCTCAGTTCCTGGGGTGGGAGGGTGGCTGCATCCATCCCCTCCACCCCAACCCAGCTGCACCCCAGAGACGACCCCCAGCAGACCCCACTTGACCCCTCACAAGACCGGTGCCAGGGCAGTGGTGAGGAGCCCAGCGCCCCAAAACAGCCAGGGCAGCCCGGACCCCCGGCCAGGGACTGGCATGGGGAGAGGAGCCTGTGAGAGGGTGAGGAAGGAGTTAAACCCCCAGCACTGCCAACCCCCTCTCCTGCTTCTCCGCTAACTTTGGGAGGAAGGGAATAGCAGCAAGGTAGGAGAGGAGGAAGGAGAGAGGAGACAGATGAGAGAGGAGCAGGGAAGGGGGAGCGGGAGAGGAACAGACGGCGGAGAGGGAGCGTGGGGGGGAGATGCTGACGCTTCCTCTCCATCTCAGCGAGAGGCAGAGAGAGGGGAGCAGGGGAAAGAGGGGAAAAAAGAGAAGGCAAAGACCAAGGGAACATGGGAGAGGGAGAAGGAAGGAGCCGGAGCGAGGGAGCATGTGTGAAAGTGGCAGAGAGAGAAGGGGCCTCTTTGATTCCCCTGCCTCATACCAGACAGTGTCTAGACTGCAGCAATTATTGTCAGCTCAGAACACCCAGGCGCTGCCATTGCAGCTGAAAGGGAGCTTAACAAAGAGCGGGGAGGGAAAAAAATGCCCTGCCGGCGGAGAGCCGGGCTCCCTCCAGCACAAGGGGCTCTTGGAGGGTCCTCCATCGCCCCCAGCCCCCGGGCAGCCCCAGCCCCAGGTGCCCTGGCAGTGGGGGCGGCTGGGTGTGAGGTGGCTGTGGGACATGAATAGTTCCTGGCCCAGCATCTGGTGCCTGGGCTAGTTTTGGGGGGCAGCAGTCCCTGCGAGGCCAGGTTATGGGGCTCAGGGCTGGGGGTAAGAGCCCCTGGAGAGGCTGGAGGTAGCTCAGCCAAGGGGCAGCTGCCCCAGCAGGCAGCATTCAGCTGTAAGGCCCCACGGAGCTGCTCCCGAGCCAGTGGTGCAAGGTCAGATGCATAGCTTGGCCTCACCGGGGAGTGCAGGAGACATGGACACCTCCTCCAAGCACGGAGCTGGGCACCACCGTCCTGCCTGGGGCTCCCAACGTGCTGCTGCAGCAGCTCTGGGGCTGCCTTGGCTCTTGGGGAAGGATGGGAGGTCGCTGGTGCGAGATCACAGGAGTGAAACCCACTCCTCCTCTCCTGCATCCTAGCTCCTCACTGCCAGCCAAGGAATTACCTCTTCCCCTCCCAGGCCCTTTGCCCTCTGAGAGGCTTTTGTGCCTTTGGAGTTCGGGGATGTGGCTAAGTCTCCCAGGAGGGAATTAACGCCCAGAACTGGCTGGGAATCAGGAATCCCTGCTGGAGACACCCTCCTGTGCCCACCCCAGCTCCTGGTGGGAGCCAGCTCCAAATACCGCAGAGGGGAAGAGGTCAGGAGGAGAGCTCTGTGCCCTGTCTCCACCATGCCCGTGGGTTTGGGGGTGGCAGTGATCCTACCCTGCTGCCTGTGGGGCAAATGAGCTCGTTTGGGAGCACCCCCAGCTCCAGGGTTGTGCCACCTCACCACTTGGCAGAGCCAAGTGACCTTCTCTGCTGCTGGATGGCATGAGGGACCACCCCCACGGAGCCCCAGTGCTGTTCTGCTGGGAAGGTAGGAGATCCCTCCAGACACCCAAGTGCAGCTCAGCTTTGCTGCTTGGGAAGGAGGCGCAGGGATAGCCAGCGGCTGGACACCTTCTCCCCAGCAATCCAGTGCCAGCAGGGGAGCTCCCAGCTCCAGCTTGCTTGTGTGGGCTGGGGTGACATTGCTGTGGGCTCTAAAGCATGGCAGATAGCCTTGGCAAGCCCCACTGGGACCCCTCACAGCACCTCTGGTGAAAGGGAGTTTTGTAGAAGACACAAACAGTTGTTCTGTTCTGCCAGCAGGTTGAGAGGTGCCCAACTCAATGCCAGCTCTGCTGAGCTGTTTGTCCTTGTCCCCTCTGCCTTTGGGGAACAAGATCCATTCTCTGGCCAGCTCTGCTCACAGCTGCTGAGTCAAGGACTTCTCACCTGTGTACATGGCTCTGATGTTGCTCTGTCGATAAAATCGGACCCGGTCAGGATCTGGCCACGGTGGCAGACCAGAGGAGATGCCAGCAGAAGTCAGACAAAGGCTCGGGATAGCAGAACCTGCCCAGGCAGGGACCTGTCCCCCTGGCTTACCTTGGCTGGCCATGGCATGCCATGGAGGTGCTGCCGCCCCCTGGGTGAGGACCCAGAGCTCTGCCCATTGCTCTCCCATCAGCACCCCATGGCAGTGGTGCTCTCCGGTCCCTCACACAGCTGGCACCACTTCTGCGTCCTGGGGACAAGGCCTCCAGCCCCAGCCAAGTCCTGGCCCCAGGGCTGGGAGTGGTCCATCCCTGGAGGGTGCTGAGCTCGCATCTGTGGCTGCTGTGCAAAAGCAGAACCTGCCAGGGGCAGTGTCAGGTCTCTGCCTCCTGAGCTGGGGCCGGAGAGTGTTTGACCTTCAGAGAACTCCTGCCCAGCCTGCATGGACCCAGAGCTGGGCCACAAGGAGCCCAGACCTGCAAGGTGACTCTTGGTCCTGGGGAGGTCTTCTCCTGAAGATCTGCCAGCTCCAGGGCTTCAGAAGTACCAGCCCAGGGCTCTAGAACACAGACCAAGCACAGCTGGGAGCAACCAGGGAGGCCTCTCTGCTGGTCCCCACAGATCAAGGGATGCCAATGGAAGGAGGAAGAGTTTGCCTTCTGCCTTCTCTCCCGGAGCAGTCAGGCAGCTTCCAGAGCAGTTTGGGAAGCCTCACTCCGAACAGTGCCTGGGTGAGACCCAACCCTGCAGGGACATCAGGGTCCCACCAGCATGTGCCCACCATCAGGCCTCCCTGAGCCCCCTGCTCCCTCCCAGCTCTGACACACTCACAGTCCCAGGGCAGGGAGAGAGGAGGGATCTGGGAGGCCACAGTCACTGGTGTCCGTGGCCTCTCTCCGTGCGTGGGCGGGTGGGAAACTGGCCACATCCTGCTCTCTCAGCAGGCAGCCCGGGGGCACCGATGGAGGTGTCAAAGATGGGAGGGTGTGGGGCAGCCCCAGCTCTGCCGCCATGGCAGGGGCACTGCCAGCCGGCCCTCGCTGTCCCGTCCCCACCACCATGCCATGGGGGATCACCTGGGGCAGCCCTGGCACCCCCGTGCCACCTCACCACGCTCCCTGCCCTCACCAAGCTGCCTGCAAACGCCAGCTGCCCGCGTTCAGTGCCTCCAGATTTGGTTGGCTTTTCTCCTGTGGCTGGTCGGTCGCTGGGTTTATTTCGCCCCCCGCCCCCCTTCCTTCCTCTCCCCTGCCCGGGCGCTGGGCAGCAGCCCCCGCGCTCCCTGCTGCCCCGGGAGCAGCGCCGTGCTCCGGCCCCCCCGCGCCGCTCTCCCCTTCCTCCTCCCCACCCCCTGCAGGGATCTGACTAACGCTGGGGCTCCGCTTGCCAGCTCAGCTGGAAAGGAATTTAACCATTGCCTGGCCTGGAGGGAAGCAGCCGAGAGCCCAGACCTCCCCCGGAGAGGAGAGACCCTTCCTCCGTCCTCCACCCGAGACCCCGGGCTGCTCCCCTGGGTGCTGGCTGGAGGGTGCTGGAGGAGGGGTGCACAGTGCCGGCACCCAGGGTCAGCAGTGCGCCCAGACCAGGGTACTGCAGCCCTGTTGGGTTCCTCGGAGGTGCCCTACCTTCCCCTGGCCAGTCGGAGCCCTGGTGCCCATAGCCTGGCCCATGGGAGCTCCCAGAGCACCGCCTGGGCTTGCTCTCCCCAGGCAGTGGAGGACCAGTCCTGAGCCCGGCTCCCAGCAGGACAAACCAAGCACAAAGCCTTGGCCAGGGTGACCCAGAACCTCTGTGGCAGAGCTGGGTCCTGAGCTCCCCCTCCCCAAGCCTTCCTCACGCTGGTGTGCTGCAGCCAAAGCTCCCCTTGGAACCTCCTGCCCATTGCAGGAGGAGCTGAAGGTCCAATGCCAGGGCACAAAGCGGCCCACAGGAGGATGGTGCCTCTCCCAGTGCCCCCTGGGCGAGCAGGAGGCACAGCCCCTCTGGAGATGTGCCTGGGAAGAAGGACAGGGCACAGAGCACAAAGCTGGGAGCAGGGAGCTGCAGCCAGAGGCTAACCCTTCACTGCTGGGACCTGCTGGAGTGGGGTCCGGCACACGCCACGGAGGGTGGGTGTTGAATGTCTGCGGAGATGGAGGCTCCACCACCTCTGAGCTCGGTGCTTGCTTCCTGTGCAGGAGTGGCTGTGAGTGTGCCTCAGCCTGGGACTGCGGAGCTGAGCTCTCCAGACACCTCCCCGCGGCCCCGCTCAGCCCTGCCACAGCCTGCAGAGCCACTGCCCAGTGCAGGGGCTGAGGACACCAGAGATGAGTGGCACAGAGCACCCAGCCCACCCCCACCTTGGGTTTCTGCACCAGCTGCTGGTGCTGGAGGTGGCAGGATGGGACCCTTGAGCCTCACTGTGTGCCAGGAGAGGCACAGAGCCCCTGCAGTCCCACACAGCCTAAACCAGGGGATGAAAGAAGTGATGGCAGGAGATGGAGTGGGGCCAGGTTCTGAGCATCCCTAAGCAAGGGCCCCCCTGCCCCGTTCGCTCCCCCATCCCAAATCCCCCCCGGCCCTGTCTGCTCCGTGCCCCGCAGTAACCCCAGCAGGCAGGAAATGCTGCAGGAGCCAAAGGGATTGAGAAACTGCAGGCAGCAGGATGAGATCGGAGCCAGCACACACAGGATGTGACTCGAGGGTGACAGGACCGCCGGGAGGTGTCACCAGGAAGCGGTACCTGGGGCCCATCCTGTGCCCTCCCTCCCGTGCTCACAGCCAAGCCCCAGCCCAGACTCTGCTCCCCACACAAGTCACCAGGTCCTGCTTGTGCTTTGCCACCTACACTCTCTGTTAAGAGCACAGTGATGTCTCCTCCACCCATCCCTGCCCCTCCCAAGATGTCACCCAGGGCTGTCCCCAACACCACAGCACCCAACCCCACCAGCACTGCAAGCCTGCAGTGGGAGGTTTTGGGGGGCTCAGGCACTGGCTAGACCTTGCCCTTGTCCTGCCTCAAACCAGCTGTGGTAGTGCTGCAGGAAAGGAGAAAGGAGAGGAGGAAGGAGGAGAAGCAGAGAAAAACAGAGGAGGAGAAGGAGGAACAACCCTTTGTTTCCCCACTACACACCCAACAGAGCTTTGCTGGTCTTCCACCAGCTCCCCAGGCTGAGGCTTACTGGCCCCTTCTGTAAGTGCTGCCATGCTTGCAGCTCCTGGCTCCCTGTCTCTCACCTTCCCGTCCCCTGCGCACACCGTGGGCCCTGAGGGGGACTCCAGCACCTTTCAGAGCTGTAGTGTGGCCAAGGGTCCAACTCAAGAGCCTGCAAAAGTACTTGCTCGGGAGGAGAGACCCAGCCCCAGGCACAAGCCAGTCTACTGAAAGGCAAGAGGGGTTGAGCTAAGACCCCCAACCCCACCCCAAAGTGGCCCCTGGTGGGCAGGACTGGCCACAGACTCAGTGGTTTTGTGGTTCACCGCAAGCTCACCCCAGCTTTGGCTCACCCTGGCATGAGCATGGAGGAGTCAGCATCACTTTGATCCCTCAAGCAAGGGGACCCATTTGAGTCCCTCCAGCAAGGGGTCAAGGCCCAGCTGAGGTCTTGGGGGTTCCCAGGGCCACCCTGTGCTGCTGCAGGGCAGCTTTGCAGAAGGGCTGTGTGCCCATGGAGGGGCTGGGAGGTGTCGCCTTTGCAGGGGATTGGCTCACACAAGTGTCACAAACAGCCAGTGCTCAGCAAAGGGCTTTGGCTGGGTGGGGACCCTTCAGTCCAGGAGCTCAGCTCAGTTCCCAGCCCCTGCCTGTCTCCCAGGCTCAGCAGCTACCCCTCCACATTGGGAGTTATTCACCCTGGATGAGGAAAAACAGAGCCACAAGGAGATGGATCCAGCCAGCGAAGCCCAAAGCTGGATCAGCTGTGTCCCTCCTGTGGGGAGAGGTCAACCTGCTGTGGGTCAGGGTCCAGGGCACCCAACATGCTGCACCCCCTGGTAGCTAAGGGCACCCCACCCCCCTGCAGAGAGACACAACAGAACAGCCCCTGTTAGACAAACAGCTCCAGCCTTGGCCCAGCACAGCCTCCAGGCTCTGAGCTGCTGCAGCTTCCCTTCTCCATCTCTCCACACAGGTGGCTCAGCACAGCCCAAGGACATGCTCCCAGGAGATAAGAAAGCTCCAAAGCCTGGGAGGGAGAAATGGGGGTGCAGGTTAGCCTGAAGGTTAGGAGATCCTGCTGGGATGTATCTCTAGACCCAGGAGGATGCAGAGGCAAAGAACCACATCACAGCAGCTCCCTGAAGCATCACAGCTGCTCTCTGAGCAACGCAGAATCTCCAAGGTGGGGCAAAACCTTCATCCTGCACCCATGATCCAGGAGAGTCTCCACTGCCCAGAAAACATGGGATGTCTTTCCATGGCCAGCTCCAGCCTGGGCATGGAGGCAGCAGCTGTGGGGCCATGAGACCTGTGCTGTGCTCTGCTCACTTGGTCACTCGCCGAGGAGCTGCTGGGGACTTTGCCTGGCTGTGGAGGAGCAGCAGATTTACCACAGGCTGGAAGCCTCAGAAAAGGCTGAATCATCCTGGAGCTCAGGGTGAAGCTGGAAAGTTGTTTGGAATGAAAACCAGAAATACCTGTGCTGGGCAGGGGAGAAGGTTTGAGGCTGTCAAACATCTTCTGCCATCACCCCCAGGCTGACCTGTTGCATTTGGAGGCTTTCTGGAAGCATCTTTCTGACTTTTGCATTCCAACAAATCAAAATTTTCAAGAAATGACCTCAGTGTGGATGAGGAGATCTGATTGAAGTTAGGCAATCCTCAGGCATAAACCCCCAAGGTCCACACTCAAGATGTCCCCTTTGGGCACCAACCAACTGCCCCCCTTCTTTTACCCTGCAGCATGGTACTGCACTGCTGGCCCAGAGCCACTGGAGCACCTCTCTTCTCCGAGGAGGATGAGCACTTTGGTTTCCCTTGCACACTGACTTCTGAGCCTGCCCTGGCCTTCCTCCACAGGACCCTCACTCAGCCTCAGGACCCTGGTTAATGAGAGAGACTTAAGAATCCTTAACAACCCAAGAGCCTCCTCTGCTCTTCCACTGGAGGACTCTCCTCTGGGGCAGGAAAAGATAATCTCTTCTCCAGAGACCTGCTCTCCAAACCACCCAACTCAGCTCAGACCAGCCCAGCTCAACCCCATCTGATGCAAGTTAGCTCAGCCTTCTCCTTGCCACCACTCACAGCCCCCACCTCCATCCCCTGTCGCCCAGACCAGTGCCATCACATCCAGCTCCAAGCTTAACACACAGCCATGGCCAAGAAGGATTTACTACCCCAAAAAGGCTGACATGGAGGATGCTGGGGGGGGAGGGAGGCTGAAGAGCTGCTGTGCTGCATTTCCAGTCCCTGTGCCTGGCTGGGGGGGAAGGGGGCGGGGGCAATGGGCGGCAGGACTCTGCCCTCCAACCCCGGCAAGGAGGAGAAACCCCAGGAAAGGAGCAAAGGAGTCGAGGCATAAACACGGCACAGAGCCACCGCACCTCAGCCTGCTTCGTTATCTGGGCTCGGGCTGGAGCCGCTGGAGCCGGGTTTGAGGGGAGCAGAAATATCAGCAATTAAAGATATGTCGTGTCAAAAAACCTCCAAACTGATTAAAGTTGAAGGCTCCGTTTTCTTCTTTTCATCAGAGAAGGGAATCAAAACCTGCCTGGAAAGACTCGCTCCCCCCGTTCCCAGCGCTCCGAAGGCAGCGCCTGCATCCGTCCTGCTGTGTCCCTGCATTTTAATTACCACCTTATTAATATTCATGAGGCTAGGCACTCAAGGGGGATTGCAGTCTGTCATTCTCTCTCTCTTTCTCTCTCTCTCCCCCCCTCCTCTCTCGCCTGAATCTGTGGGGTTTTTTCCCTCCCTCCCTTCCCTTTCCCAACAGTTGGTGTGATGCAGATCCGCACGCGTCAAGGGGCCGTGGGGAGGGGGCCTGTGCTGGGTGGCACAGCTGGGGGGGTGGGGGAGTGACCCCTGGGTATCGTGTCCACAGCCCAAACTTTGGGATGCGGTGCCCGGCTCGGAGCAGCATGAGAGTGCCACGCCGTTGGGCGTGAGGCTGGCACATGGGCAGAGCTGCCACACGTGGCCACGAAGAAGGGCATTGGGTGAACACAGCTGCCCTCGGTCCCCAGCACACCACCTCTCCCTGAGGACTGAGCACCCTGCACCCCAGTTCACTCTGTGCCCCAGTTCAGCCTCACTCCAGCTGCCCCTGCAGCCCAGCTCACCCTCACCCACCTCTCCCTGCTGAAGCAAGTGAGAGCACCACAGCATGGCCAAGGGACCACAGTCAGTGGTGGAGCCACAGCCTCTGCCGTCAGGGTAAACTGCAACCTAAACATCTCACATGAACCCGCCACGGACGTGGCCCCTCCAGCTGTGCCCCACTTACTGCTGCAGTTTGCTGCCTGGGCAGACTGAGTCCCATTTGCTTTCTGAGGTCCAGGGCGCTGGCATGACCCAGGAGGAGAGAGGGCAGAGAGCCTGACTTGAGGGCACAAAGGGAATGGGATGGTGATGGAGTTGCAGGTGAATGGATCTCCTTGCTCCAGAGATGAGCAGTGTGAGGTCTGCCCACGCCTCACCTTTAAGCCTTTCAAAGCCATCACCGGCCCGGCGCATGGCAGCAGAGAACTCGGCAGGCTTTGCAAACCCTGCTCCTCCTTGCTGGAGGAAAGCACAGGGGAGTCAGGCTGACCCCTTGCAGGTCCCTGTCCTTCCCCTGGCGATGGTGCAGCTGTCTCCATCACCCCATGCTCCTCAAAAGCTGTTGGCAAAGGGGCACAACGGCCACCAGTTGCAGGCTGGAGCTCACCTCCGTTCCACAGTTGGCTGCAGCCACACCGCAGTGCCACCTTCCCCAGCACCTTCTTCTTGGCTAAGGGCACCCAAAGCACCAGCAGCAGCCCAAAGTCTGTCTGGGGACGGCTCCTGCAGCCCCGAGTTCTGCCTCCTCGCCACCAACCACCTGCAAGCAACCTGTCGAGAGCCACTCCAACTCTGCCTCCCCACCGCCCCACTTGCTCAGCTCCACAAATATTTGAGTTAGGGCCCCCCGGGGAGCGGCAGTCACCGGTAACTGATTTCTCCTCCTTCATTATATCTCTGTGTAATTTACCGAGGGACGACGGCGTGTGCCTCCGCTCCAGCCAATTCCCAGCAGGACTCCCGGGAGCTCACAAATCAGGCAGAGGCAAGGCATTAGAATATGAAAGGTGAGGTTGGTCTCCCCACCAAGACTCATCTTGCTCTTCCCCAGCTCCACCAGCCCTGAACTCTGCTTTATCTCCACCTGCTGTCTCTGGGGATGGGCCACGGGGCCGTGTCCCTGGCTCCTGCACCCTTGTGGGCAAGAAGGAGGAGAAAAGGGTCCAGTCCTCCTCGGGAGCATCTCAGGAGATGCCAAGGAAGCTGATGCAGCAAAGGTTTCCAAATGAAGCCATCTCACCTGGCCCTAAAATATGGCTTCTTCCCAGCTGGATGAGTAGCCTGTGCCTCAATCTCCACAGCTACAGAATCCCTCCACTTACTGGCTTAAGACCCTCAAGACTTGGAAGCTGGAGGTCTATAAAAGACAACCAGCACCATGGATCCATCTGTGCTGTATCTCCAGCAAGGAGGAGCTGGAGGACGTTTGCCAGCAGAGCTCTATAGTTACCAGCACGAGCTGAGAGAGTCGCCAAGGAGAAAGAGAAGGGAGAGAGGGAGGAATCTGAACAGAGGATACACAACCAAGCTGCTTGGCCTTGCTGTTCCCTGAAGCAGGAGGGGTGAGGAGGGGCCTTGGTGGACCCCCCTCAGTCGAAACCAAACCCAACCAAACCCATGGCCAACCACCACATCTCAGCCCTGTGCCCTGAGAGGTTCATTTGTGGTGGCTGATGAAGGGTGCTCAGACCTCTCGTCAGTCTTGGCAGCATCTATGGGCTGAGCAGGAGCTGTCCCTCTCCAAGCCCCCAGCCCTGGCCAGCACCAGGGAGGTGACCCCAGAGCAAGGCTCTGGCCAGGCTGGGACGTGGTGAGCTCTGCTCCAGCTGCACTGCAGACAGCGGAGGGCAACATTTTGCTTCCTGGAAACCCAGAGAAAAGAATTCTCTTTTTTGCTGGGGGGCTGCAGCTCATAGACAACCTGATGGAGATCTCCAGGAGCTGGGTGCTCCCCCTTCCACCTCCTCTGCGAAGACAAAGGCTTGGCAGATGGTGGTGGTGCTCTGCGAGGCTCCTGCTCAGCTTTTCTTTGGGCTGGGTGCACGAACCCTCAGTCTCAGGCTTCCCGTCGGGTCTGAGCGCTGCACAACCTGACCGTGCCCAAACCCACCCTTTCCTGGGCCACCTCAGCTTCTCAGGGCTCTTCCCACCAGTTGACTGAAAGCCCCGGGGCTGTTCAGCCCATAACAAAGGGCTCCTTCTCCCCAGCTTTGCCAGTCTGGAGTTAAACAGGCTGGGCTGAAACCAAACCAGACAAAGCCCCTGCAAGCAGCTCCAAGCCCCCGGCCCCTTGCCCGTGCTCGGGGCACGGAGATCTCCGGGACACCTCAGCTCACTCCCTGACATCATGGGGGAAGCAGCCAGGTTCTGTTTGCTCCTTTGCTTCTTGCTGCTGGGCGTCGTGGGAGCCGCTGAAGGGATGTCTGCAGGCACACGGTGCCACGGAGCTGCTCCAGCCCCTGCCTGCAATGTTCTTGGGTCTGCTCCAGGCTCTGGCCGTGCCGCCGGTGCCACCAACCCCCCGGAGCAGCTCAGGAGCAGCCCTCACGGGCACCACGTGGCCTTCCCAGGCGTGGGGACCCCAACCAGACCTATCCAAACAGGATGCCTGATCCAGTCCCTCGCAGCTCCCCTTGGAAACCTTCAGTCGCTCCTATTCTGGGGGAGGGGGGGAGGGCAGCTCCCCACCACTGGGCAAAGTGCTCTCCTTCCCCCAGTATGGCAGCTGCCAGCCTGCTGGGGCAGGGGGTGACGGCGGACAGGGCTCTCCATCAACCGGGGATGGGATCTTTGGCAATGCCAGCCCCGGGAGGGGCTCTTGGCCCCTGGATGGGCGAGGCAGGAGGGTCCGGGGCGGGGGGGGGGGATGTTCTGTGCAGGCAGCTCCTGATCAAAGCGGCCCGGGGCCGGGGAGAGGGGGAGCGGGGGCGGCGGGAGATGAAACGGAGCAAAGTTCTCCGGGTTCGGACGGGGAGTTGGAAAGGATTCGACGGCAGCTTGGAAGAGGAGGAGGAGAGGGCCGGGAGCAGCAGCGTTCAGCAGAAAGGAATGTCCTGATGGGACGCAGGCTGAACGCCGGCCAGGACCCCCCCTTCCCAAGGCTGCTTAAAAGCCCCGGACCTCTCCAAGCCCTTTAATTGGTGCTTTAAAAAACTTCCTTGTTCCTTGACGCGGGGAGGTTTGCGTTTCATGCCCAAAATGACTCAATTCCCCCTTTCCCTCCCCACGCCAGAGGAAAAAAAAATCCAATCTCCTTTGAAAGGTTTGGGAGAAGCCAGCCCCGGCCCCTCCCCACCGGCACCGGCCCCTCCCCACCGGACCCGGTAGCCCCCAGCCCCTCGCCCCTCCAGCCTCTTGTGCGGATTCTTGTTCTCCCCTAATAATCCACATCCCAGCTGCCTCCCTCTGCCTTCGCCCTCCTCCTCCTCCTCCCTGCCTCTCTCGCTCCCTCTTTCTCTCTCCTCCCCCCTTCCTCCCCCTTTCCATAACTCAAAAGCTTGTCAGGCTGGTTCCAGACTGCTGGCGCCAGGCTTCACTCCAGGAAAAAAATAAAGCACAAGAGAAAGGCACGCAGGCAGCCCAGCCCCACCGCATGAGCCACGGCGAGGCAGCCCTTTATCTCCCCAGCACTCCCGCCGCAGAGCTGCAGCCCCAGCCCCGTTCCCAGCCCCGGCCCCATTCCCATCACCCAGCCCCATTCCTCTTCCCATCACCCAGCCCCAGTCCCACTCCCATCAAGCAGACCCAGTCCCATTTCCAACCGCAGCTCCATCACCCAGCCCCAGCCCCATCCTCATCACCCATTCCTGCTCCCAGCCCCAGTCCCACTATCATCGCCCAGCCCGGCCCGGCCCAGCAGCGCAGGCAGTGCACAGCCGGCGCAGGAGCAAATCCATCATCAATTATTTATCAGCCTTAATCAATTATTTAGGGCCCCAGTGCAGGGAAGGGGTGGGGAGAGGAGGCCTTGGTAGAGGCGACTTTTACCCCTGTAATTCAGGCAGGGGGATTCTGCCCCTGGCTCCTGCCCACCAGTGGGGAGGTCTCCAACACATCCCACCCCACCAGTATGGGGGCAGTTTCTTACCCCAGTCCTTCCTACCTTCAACAGCACGAGGCTGAGCCCCCATTTCAGCTCCAGGAGCATCCAGGGGCTCCAGATCCAGTGCCCAAGTGAGGGCTGCACCTCCCCACACACAGAGTGGCCACCCCAAGGGGAAGGCCACTTGCACACCCAGCACCTTGCCCCCTCACCCTGGCAGCCAGCAGGGCCCCAGCAGGGTGAATTATGGCATCTGGACTTGCCCAGCCACTTCCAGCAGTGCTCTCCCTGTCCAGTGCTCCATGCCTCCATCCCACCTCTCCCCACAATTCAGCACCAACACAAACTGCAGCGGTGGCTGGAGCAGGGTTCTGGAGCCCTAAGTCACCCCACATCCAGTCACCCCTGATGGAGCTGTGTCAGTGCAGGGCAGGAGGAGGAGGATGCCCACAGCTCTCCACCTTATGGAGTTTCAGGTCAGGTGTTGATTCCAAAAGGCCAAAACCAATATCCCAAACCCAAGACCTAGCCCAGGCTGCAGGAAGATGACCACAGAGAGCCCTTCCAGCCATTTTCTCCTGGACTTTGGAGCAAACCCCAGCCCACCTTTGTGAAGCCACTGCCAGGGGGCCTCAGTCGCTAGGCAGGTGACAGCAGTGGGCACAGGTTTGTCCAAAGGACAATAGCCCAGGCTCACAGATGGCCACTGCAGTCTCCCTGCCAGGCCTTTGGGTGGCGCCACAGCAGCTGCAAGGGGAGGTGTGGGGAGGTGTGGGTGTGCTGAGAGGATTGGCTTTGGCAGACGTGGGGATGGCTTTACTGCTCACCAGCTCCCAAGTCATGGCTGAGCACCAGGCTGGTTCCATGGCTGAAATGCACAAATCCCTTATCCAGCACAAACCCAACAGCCTGGTCAAAGCCTGTTTGCTGCCTGTGAGCCTGGCATCCCCCTGTGCTTTGGCAAGAGGGGCAGGTAGCAGCTGCCATCAGACACAGGCACCAGCCCCATCCTGAGGTGCTCCCCAATGGATCCCCTTCCCAGCCTGTGGGGGACCTGCACCAGAGCAGCATCAGCAACCCCCATGAGACCTCTGGGAAGTGATCAGGCCCAGACCTCATCCTGCCCTGGCTTCAGCCATTCTCTCCTGCGTGCCAGGAGCTCTGCTTTGTGCCACCATGGCCTCAGCCAAGTGCTGAAGGCTCCTGGGCAGCAGCAGGTGAGACCCTCAGGTGCACCACAGAGGACAAATTCCTGCAGCACAGCAGCTGGCTTGAGTGCTTCTGGGCACCAAGAGGGTGCAGAGTCTCACTGCCTGAGGACAGAAGTGTCCCTGCCTCCAGTGCCCTCAACTGCAAGAAATCAGAGGCTGCTCTTGAAAAGCAGCCAAAGTGTTGCTAACCTCTGCACCATGGCTGATCACAGCCCTGCAGCAGCCAGAGCGTTCCAAGGCAGCAGCCTCCCCCCTCGGCCCAGGCTTTCTGCTCCCCACCCCCAAGCCCTCCCATCCACCTTGACCTGGGTCTGTCCCAGATCTCCCACAGCCCCACAGAGCCCCACTAACCTCTGATCGTCCCTCCACTGGAGAAAGGAGAAGGTCAAGGACATGGATTCCTCCAGATGTTGGCTTTTGGGTGCCAAGAGCTTCTCAAGCTCCTCTCCAACCTAAAGGAAGACCTCAAGTGAGTCAAAAAGAAAAAAAAATATCATTGCCTTGAGTAAAGAAAGAGTAGGAGCTGCTCTGCCATTTACTGTCCCAGTTCTCCCACACCAAAAGCTAAGCACAGATGAGAGCAAGTTGCAGGAAGGGGGAAACAACCAAAATGATTCCATGGGGTTCAGAGGGGACATTCTGGTACATTTTCTGCTATGTTTTCCTCTCTTCTGTGTGTGTGTCTTGGAAAACAACATTCCAGAAGCAAGCAGCCCTCGGAGTTGCTGTTCCTCCTCCTGAAAGAGCAAATCCCAGGCAGGAAAACAGGAGGGAAGGGAGAAATTTCACTGAAGGTGGAGAGGGAAGAGCAGGAGGCCAGGAGGAAGCCTTCATTTGGAAATGTCACAGGCAGCTCTGCAAAGAGAAAAATCCATTCTGGGGAGACTCCTTCCCCAGACCTCCCTGGGTTGCTTTGTTACAGGCTGGGGGTTGGCAGCTACAGATCAAACTCCACATGCAAAAAGAAACAAAATCAAAAAAACCCAAACCCAAACTCCATCAGCAGAACCTAAGCACAGCCAGGAGCACTGAAAGGGACAAAAGGGACAGCAGCCACCATGGGATGGCTTTTTGACAGGTGGCCTTGGCTGTGGGGACAAGCCAGCCCTCGCTGTGTGCTGGGGAAGGTTTCACCCTGGCTGGGAGCTGTGCAGTGCAGCAGGGGTCTGCAGCCTGCTGGAGCTGACCCTCACTGCACCAGCTCCTGCCACATGGGCTTGTGGATGCCCAGAAGCATCCCTGGTGGCATCTGACTGCTTGGCGGCTCCTGGCCGAGCTCCCAGGCTGCCGCAATGGGGGGTCCCTTTGCTGCCATTCCCAAGGAGCACCTCCAGGAGCTTTGATCTGCTCTGGGCAGCTCTGGCCCATCCCGGGGAATTGCGGGAAGCAGCGGGGCCGGGGCAGGGCGGGGGTGCCGGGGCAGGGCGGGGGTGCCGGGGCTGACCGCAGCTGCATCCTGTTCCCGTTTCCCGTGCACACGGGCGCTGAGCTCAGCTCCGGCCATTCTCTGCTCTGCTTCCCCCGCTCCTGCACTGCGCTTCCCATCTGCCCTCCAGAGCCTACCTTGCTGCGTCATTCCCGAGGGCTCCAGGTGGACCTGCTGCTGTTCCAGGGGCCGCTTGTGCCAGGGGCGCTGCAGCTGACCCCACTTAGCAGCAGCCCCTAAGTTGAACTGGCACCAAGAGCCTGGAACAGCACAAGAGGGAGAAACACCATGGAAAATAACCAGGAGCTGGGACCAAAGCCCGGGAGAAGCAGGACACTTGCAGCAGGTGGAAGTGGCCAAATCAGTGCTGGGATTAGCTGAGCAGGACTTGTCCCTGGCCTGTGTCTCATGTCACAGCCACCCAGCAGGGGAGAAGCCCCTCAGTGCCCTCTCCACCCTTCTTTTAGCTCAAGGGTCCTCAGCACAACCTTGATGCCTTCAAATTTCAGCAGTCATCTCTCAGCCTGGACCCTGGGGGTCTTTCAGGAGGCAGCTGAAAGACAAGAGATACAGAAGAAAATAGTCCCCAGTGTGAGCTCCCAGTGTCTGGTGGCCTTGCCAGCCCCACAGCCAAAAGCCAGCTCTGGGTGGTGCCAGTCTTGCAGCCCCCTGCGAGCATTTTGCTCTCAGGCTACTTTTGAGCTAGTCAAGGGAATGTTGGTCCCCTCCTGCAGGCCTTGCATTTGTCCTTACCTCCTGCCTTTCTTTTGCTGCTTTTGATAACCTGGGCTACTGCTCAGCTGGACTGGACCTGCAGGATTTGCACCACCTCCAGAGGAACAGAGAGCTGCAGAACACCACCAAGGCAGCATGGCCAACCACGAGCAGGCACAGCTCTGAGAGTCTTCCAGCGCCTGGAAAAAATCAGGGAACAGCCTTAAAATAATGAGATTTGCAAGGTGGGGGAAAGAAAGGAAAGAAAGGAGCCCAGTTGGTTTGGTTTGATTTCCCTGTTGGCTCTTGAGCCTGTAGGCTGCTCTGACGTCAGGGTGCCAGGCTCGTCTCTGCAGCCGCGAGGTAAGAAACCCTTCCACCAGCACCCCCTGCCCTCTCCTGCGGCTCCGAGCCAGCGAGGAGGAAACGCTGGAGCTGAGGCAGATCTCAGGAGGTTTGGAGGATCCCCCAGAGGAGCTTCACTGGGCAATGCAGAGCGAGTGCCACCCTGACAGCCTCCACGTGCTGGCAGGGTGTGGGGAGCTGGGCACAAGGACCGGGCGCAGGGCTGTGCCCGGGGCAGCAGCGGCACGGGGCTGGCTCTCTCTTGGCCAGCAAGGATGGTCCCGGGCAAGTGAGGAGACTTCCAGCACATCTCAGCAGTTTCTTGCTGCTCCCAAAGGAAGCCTGCTTGTTGGAAGCCATTTTCTGCATAAATAGCCCTTCCCTGCTGCTTCCCACAAACGCAGACTGAAATCATTGCCTGGGCTGGAGGAATCCGAGCCACAGCGTCCTCAGTGCATGCCCAGAGCTCAGCCTTCAGCAAGAGACCAGAGACATCCCTGAGCCCCTGCCCAGAGCCCACCCAGCGCCCCCAAAGAGGACAGTTTTACATCCCTTCTCCAGCAGTGCTTGTACCAATTTCCTGCCAGGACTCTGGGCAGGGGTCTCAAGGCCATTTGCCCTCCCCACACATTGTGGAAGGAAGCATGACCCCAAATTCCTGCTCAGCACAGAGTGAGGAGCAGCTTGCTCCAGGAGCCAAACACTGCATGCTGGCAGAGGAACTGAATTCAGCCCTGCCAGCACTGGTGTGCATGGGGAGCTGGAGATGGAGGGGAGCAGGAGGTGGAGGGGAGCAGCAGGGCTGTCTCACCCCAAGGCAGGACCCCTGCCTGCTCCAGAGAAGGCAGCTGGTGATGGGAACAGGTCCCTGTGCACAGCAGAAGGATGTGGAGGTCCCCTGAAGGGTCCACACAGCAGTGTTTTGGGGGCTGCAGAGGAGAGGTATGGTGCTGCAGAACCAGCTCTGCCCAGGGCAGGGCTGGCATGGGGTCACTCTTCTACCTGCCAAGTTCTGCAGCCCAGCACAGGATCCCACCAGACAGGACCACTGCTGCCAGCCCTCCCTGGCCATAACACATGGACTGGGACTTGGCTGGGCCCGGCTGAGCCTGCACAGCACCGTCCCCAGCCTGCAGGCAGCAGCCTCAGCGCCAAAACCACTTGAGGACCATGCCCAGGGTGGTGGAAGCCACCACACATATGGCCCAGCCTTGCCCAGAAGAGCCCTTGCCCTGCCCTCCAAGGCCAAGCAGCACATGGACGTTGCATGCCAAGCAGCACATGGACGTTGCATGCCGAGCTGCAGCCCTTGAGCAGGGCAGAGAGGAAAGGAGCAGGACCTGAAAAATTGCCGGGAGCTGCTCAGGAGGTGCAGGCTGAGGGACTGCAGAGCTCTGCAGCCGGGAGCGGGCAGGAGACAGTTAACGCCTGGTTCCTCCTGCAGATCAGGAGGAACTTGGCTTCATATTTCATGTGTGGGATGTTGCAAGAGGACAAGGAGCCCTGAACCCCAGCCGCATGCATCCCCCCCGGCTCGCTGACAGCCGCGGGGAAGAAACCAGGACGTGTCCCAGCTCCGCGGGCACTCCAGCGAGGGCAGGAGCCTGGCACGGAGGTCACGGCCAGAGGAGGACGATGCCACCACGCCATGAGCCACCAGAGAAACCCCAGGGAAAGGCCGCGGCCGAAAGAGTCGGGGGTGGCACCCAGATGTCCCAGCTCAACCCGAGCGGGTGGAACGGCCCCGGCGTGGCGGGGAGCGGAGGGTCCACGGCTGCGGGGAGCAGAGACAAAGGCCGAGTCCCCCCAGCCCTGCCTGGTGCTCCCCCAGCCCTGCCTGATGCTCGACCTCTCCCTTGTCCTCGCCGCACGCCTGTCCCAGTTCCAGCAGCCGGTTGCTACAGCAACTGAGCTCTGACTAATCATTTGCGCAATGACCTTTTTTCCCCCCAGAGAGAGGGAGGGAGGGAGATGGAGAGGAGGGAGGGAGGAGAGGCGAAGCAGCCGAGGTTAGCAAGAAAAAGCAGCCAGAGAACCATTTTTGTTTTTTTTTCAGACGAGGCAAGAGTCTCTTTTGGGTGGGGGGAACTGGGGGGATGCAGATGGTGGGATGGGGAGAGCAAAGTGGGTGTTGGATGCCCGCCCCNGTAGGAAGAATGGATGGGGGCAAAGTCAGCTGCCAGCAGGCAAAGCACCTCATTGGGACAGATCTCTGTGGAGGGGGGGGGGGGGGGGGACTCCAAACAGAGCTTACACTGCAGCCTTCCTCCTCCTTCCCCAACCCCCCCCCATCAATCCTGGCCCCCATTAAGGGCCAAAAGTCAGGAATTTGGCTCTGCCTGACTGCTGAGCTCTGGGTCAGCCTGGCTCAAGCATCCTGAGCAGAAAACCTCTCTGGTGGGTGGTGTTTGGAGAAGCTGCAGCAGGGCTGGGCTGAGGGGAGCACATCCAGGCTCTGCTGAGCCCCAAGAACCAGCCTGAAAAGAAACCTGAGCCCAGCTCCAGTAGCTCCCACGGTGTTACTGGGAGGGCTTTGCTTCCCACCTCCACTGCCTTCAGCTGAGCAAGACCAGAGTCAGGTCTGGCTCCAGCTCCAAACCAAAGTAAATAATGCAAGAGCCTCTTTCTGCACAGCTCTGAGCAGAACACGTGAGAGAAAACAGCTTAGAGGCTGCACATTGCTCCTGACACCAGTTGGCAGTTGGAAAACAGAAGCTGGTGACACCAAAAGAGCAGTGGCCAGGAGGTCCTGCTCACCACAGGGTGGGTGGCTGCACTGCCAGCCCCAAGTCCTCACAGCTAAAGGGTTTGGGCTCCTCTCCAGCTGGAGCAGCCAACAGGCACGGCTGACCTTGCCCAACCACCAAGTGCTGAGCCAGTGGAGATGGACAATGAGGGAGATCCCTGGTGACCAAGAGCAGAGCTCCGTGGAGAGGCTCAGAAGAATGAGTTGGCCATGCAGAAAGCAAAGGGAGCCTGCAGAAAGCAAAATGTTTCTGTGGACAGATAATGCCACACCAGAGCTGACAAACTGCAGTGCTGTGGTGTGAACTGGAGGAGAAGGAGGAGAGGACTTGGAATGACTAAGGAGCAAAGCAAAGAAGAATGAGTTATATCCAGAGCGGTGCTGAGCCCACACACTCCACATGTAGCTTGTGCTGGAGCTCAGAGCAGGGAGTTCTCCTTGGGTAAGACAGAATCTCCTTCTGACAAGCACTGTGGTGGCCTGGGCTCTGCCATCCTTGTCCTGAGCTCTGCCATCCTTGCCCTGTTTTCCTGCACCACAGATGAGCCCTTTCCTTAGGGCAGCTCTGACAAAATCCTTGCTCAAACACCTCCAAGAGCTCCTGGAGCCAACCCTCCTCTTCCAGCTCACCACACTTCCTTCTGCCCAGCATCACCAGGGCAAGGACAGGACATTCCCAGCAGGCATTCCCCAGCCTGATCTGTGCAGCCAGGAAGGGTGGAGCAGGATTCCTCCATCACCTGCACCCAAAGCAGAGGCTGGGTGGTGAGGAACACTGCAGGCAGTGGGTGTCCAAAGTGTTTCCCTTATCAGCACCCCTTGGCACCTACAAAAATTCCCACTGCAGCCTCTGATCCCAGACTTGAGGCTTCCCAAGCCTCCCTCCGAGGGGAGGCTTCACATGAAGCCTGGTGCTACGTGGGGTACTGCAGGCAGCCGCAGCTCGCTCTGCTGGAGCTCCAGCAGATCAAAGCCACCTCAAACTCAGTGTACTAAGTGCTGCTGACTGGCAAGAAACCTTAACCCAGGCTTGGCACTGCAGGGCCACGGGCGCAGGGCTTGCAGTTCCAGCCCCAGCTCACGCCTGCCTCCCACCCACCCCGGAGATGAACCTGAGGCCGCGGTGAGCCTGAAACGCAGCCTCCAGAAATCCAACTCCTTCCTCCTCTCCTTGGTTAAATTGCTCTACAGTTCGTGGAGCTCCAGCAAGGACAATTAGCTCCAGCATGTGCCGTGCAGGAATGCTGGGAGCAGCCCCGGGACCGGCACAGCCCCCGGGACCGGCACATCCTCCGGACCGGCACAGCCTAGCTCCGAGCTCACAGCCATGAGGAGGGAGCAAAAATAGAGAGGAAAAGAAAAAGGGAGTTGGGACTGGAGCCCCCCCCGCGGCCTCCCCCGATCCCGAGGAGGCTCTGATCTGCTCTGCTCTTGCTCAACCCGACACGAGAATGAGGAAGCAGAGGAGACAGGCGGGGGGGGGGGAGGGGCTGGAGACGACCGGGCAGCCACTGGCAGCCACTGACCGGGCAGCTGGCAGCTCCGGGAGGGCACGGGAGCCAGCAGCGGGCAGTGCCCTGCAACTTCACCTGTCCCCATCCCTATCCCGGCTGGGGGACTCTGTGGCTCTCACCCTGGAGGGTCTCAGGGTTTTGAGTCCAGGTCTTACAGGAGATGGTCTCCAGCATAGAGATCTGCCAAGCCTCACTGCTTTGCCAGCACAGATCCCATGCACCCACCCGCTGGCCATGCTGCTGTGCCCAGGTGCCTCTGGCAGAGCCGCTGAGCTGTGCCATGCTGTGCCATAGCCACACAGCTCTCCCCAACGTGCTCAGAGCTGCCTTTCAGTCCCCTTACCTCCTCTTGTGTTCCACTGTGCCAGTGGCTGCTGTCACCTTTCCCATCTTGTTGTCTCCATCCCTGCTGGTCTCTTCTCCTTGTCTTGCCCTGGAAGAGAAGTGCAGCTGAAGGGAGCCTCAGCATCTGCTCAGCCCCTCTGGGGGCATACCAAGAGCCCAAGGTGATGTCCTCCTGCTGATCTGCCCTTCCACCTTGGCAGGCCAGTTAGGAGGGAAACCCAAGGGGAAGGGTCTGCTATTGCCCAGAGAAGTGGCAAATCCCAAGGGAAGGAAAGCTGGAGTAGCCCTTCAGGAGTGCCTGAGAGGCAACCAGACCTAGAGAGGAACCAGAGAGGAGAGGCAAATCCCAGCAAACTGGGGACAGTGGAATTTTCTTTCCTTTCCCCAAGGCCATCACCAGGTGGGAGCTGGGATGGAGTGGCCTTTGGCCCCTGGCTGGGCCAGGCAGCAGCAGAGCTTACCCAGGGAAGTGCCATGGGAAGGGTGAGCAGCAGGCTCTGGACACTGGCCTGGAGCAAGTGGCAGTCCCAGTAAGCTTACACCTGGCTTGTGTTTACTCCCAGAGGTTCCACACCACAAGCATCCCTGAAGGGAAGAGTCACTGCCAAAGCCTAGAGCTCAGCCTGCCTGGGGTGTGAGGGCAGGGCAGCTCTGCCTGCACTTCCAATCCGTCTGGGAAACTGGAAGAACACAGACCTGAGAAGGCAGCTCCCTCCAGCATCCACTGGTGTCCAACCCAGAAAGATGCTGGTCCAGCACCAGTGTTGCACAGTGGAAGGCTGGGGACAATTGGACATCTGATGGTTGCTTGGTGGTGGGCAGGGACCTGCAGGAGCTTTCAAAAATGGGGCTGAGCTAAGAGCAAAGGTGCCAGGATGGAGCCTGGGGGCACACCACTGGGACACCCACAGGCCCTGATGAGGAGCAGCAGCGCTGGGTTTAAATAAATTAAGACAATGCTGCTGAAAGGGGGAGGAAGAGGCATAAAGGCTGTGCCGCTGCAGCACCTCCTCCCTCCCAGAAACCTGTGTGCTATGCAAATGTGTGCAAATGAGACATGGCAGAGGGGCTGAAGCTGGCTCTCTGAACCAGTGTGGTTCGAGCCTGGGAAGCGTTGGAGGCAGCTTGCTGGAAAGCTGAGGCAGAAAATAGCTGCACCGTGACAGGGACAAGCAGTGACAACTGGAGGGTGCATGTCCCAAAACGTCTTTGGCAGTGGGATCAGCTCCCACAGCACCAGCACAATCCAGCACCAAACACAGCAGTTCAGCAGCCAGTCCCACAGCTCCCCACATGCCCCTTGCCTGCAGGCCAGGCATGGCAGCAGGACCTGAACAGGGCGGCAGAAAGCACTGCAGCCCCTGGAAGCTCAGGCAGCTCAGTCCCATGCAAAGGATGGCCACCACGAGCAGTCCAGGGTGATAATGGTCCCCAGGGTGGGCACTTGCCAGGGATGGCTCAAGGAGCAGCTTCTCTGCTCCATGCAGCCTGGGATGGCTCCAGGCCCAGCTCGTTTGTTCCAGGCGATTTATCCACTCAGCAGAGCCCAGCTCAGGAACGTTTCCTCCAGGGGCTCCTCAGAGGAGCAGGTGAAATGGAGAACGTCTGAAAGCTGTGAGGTGTAAACACCACTTGCCTGAGCAATGCTGCTCACGTTGAGCTTGCTCAGGAACAGGAGGAGGGTTTGTGCTGGAGAACAAACCTGGCTGGAGCAAAAGCTCCTTCCCTGCCTCCTGACCCAGCACAGGGTTTCTAAAGGGCAGTTCAGGCGCTCCAAGCTCAATGAGAAGTTTGGGGTGGGTGCCCACATCCTGGGCAGCCAGGGCCTTGGCAGCCCTGTCCCAGGCAGCCTCGTTTCCATCAGCACCAGTGGGATGCAGTTGAGAAGTTGTCTTCTGCAAGTAGAGAGCTTTCAAACCCCACCCCAGGCAGCAGAGCTGGGGCCAGAGGCCCAGAGAGAGGAGGTGGCACCAACACTGTTCTTCATGCACTCTGGGACCAAAGGTGCAGCACAAGGGTCTGCTTTGGATCTCAGAGTGGGATGCAGAAGTGCAGGGTATCTGCCAAGGGCACTGGATAGGGATCAGCTGCTCTCTGCTTTGAGTCCCTGCAAGATGACCTCCGCCTATGACCTCCTCTGCACTACCTGCAACGTCAGCATCCCCCCAGGAACACCACAGTGCCACATGAGCCATGCAGCTCCCACAGTCTGCATCTAAATTTGCTTTCCACTGGCTTCTGTCTCCTAAAGACCATCTCCAGCAGCTCCAAAGGCATCCTAAAGGCCACCTCCAGCACCATCTTCTACCTTGGTGGGTGCCAGCACTGGATGCTTGTGGCCATGGTGGGGATCCAGCCTTGACTCACCTCCCTGAAGAGAGTTGCCAGGGAAGTGGCGAGTCCAGGAGACACCCAGCAAGGGCAGAGGAGCTGCTGCTCATCTGACCTCCTCCTGGCGCCTTCTTCTGCTCCTGCTCCTGTCCTTGAGCTGCTGATTCATCACAGACCAGAGAACTGTTTTGATTGGAAAAGCCCTTTAAGGTCATGGAGTCCAAGCAGCAACCCAGCACCACCATGGGTACTGAACCATGGCCCCAAGTGCCACGGCCACCTCCAGGGATGGGGACTCCACCATCTCCCCGGGCAGGCTGGTCCAGCCCCTGACCACTCTTGCAGCAAGGAAATGTTTCCTCACCTCTAACCTAACCCTTCCCTGGCACAATTTTAGGACATTTCCTCTCTTATCACCTGATACTGGGGAGAAAAGACCAACCCCTCCCTCACTGCAACCTCCTGTCAAGGAGCTGTAGACAGCAGCGAGGTCTCTCTTCAGCCTTCTCTTCTCCCACAGCCAAACCCTGTGACTCTAAGGAATGAAAGCTGCAGGCTGGTGGCAGCTCAGAGGCTGTGGTGGGGGATGGAGCTGATTTCTGCCCACCTCAGGCCCGCAGAGCCAGGGGGCAGCATTCTGGCTGCTGCCAGCAGCTGGGATCGGTGCCTTTGCTGTCACCAGGCAGGGTGATTATTCCCAGGATCTGCTGGGCTGTTTATCAGGAACACCCAAGTGCTGCAGCCACTAAACCAGCTTAAACACCAGGAACAAATGATCACAGCAAATCAGAATCCTTTCTGTAACCCTGGCAGGGGAAGGAGTGGGGAGGGGGAGGGAAAAGCAGTGGGGTAGCAAGTTGGGGTCCTCATAAATCAGCCCCACCAGCAGCACAGGGTGGGCATGAGAAAAGAGATTCCACAGCCACAGGGACTGAGATTCTTGATTGGTGGGAAGGAGCAGCACAATTCCCTGACAGGGACCCAGAGACCTGCCCAGAGTAGGCAGCTGCCAGCCTCAGCTGGTGGGCACAGCACTGGGGAAGGTTCTGCAGGAGTCAGTGGCGCCCACACTGGCACTGCTACCTGGCCCTGCCCTCACTGCCCATGCTGGGAAGCTGTGTGGAGCAGCAGCTTCACACCATGGCCAGGGTGGTCAAGCTCCAGGACCCAAGGCAGGGCGATGCCCCCTCCCCAGCCACAGCCCAGGAGGGCTCCACGTGTGCTGGGAGAATAGACTGGATGAGAGTCTGGAGCCAGGGGCTGCATGGGCAGAGAAGGCAGCAAGGGCTGGTTTCCTTGGGCACACAGAGCCTTTGAAGATCAGAAAGCAGCTAAGTGCAGGGCAGAGCTTTCAAGCTGCCAGTGTGGGTTAGTGGTGGGCCTGGGACTCCCCGGGGAGGCAGAGCTGCTGGATCCCGGCCTCAGGGTCAGATCCTGCCCCCCTGCCACGGGAAGGGAAACAGAACAGCTCCATGGACACCAAACCTGCTGGGGAGCTCCAAGCTGATGACTGCTTTGGGATCATCCCAGCACGACCTCCTGCTGCAACCCCCCCAAGACTTCAGCCCAGACGGGACATTGTTCTGGGGGTGCTCCCACTCCTGCTATCAGGGGCATGATGCCCAGGGCTGACCCCATCGGGTAGAAGGGTCCCTGCCTGACTTGGGAGGCAGTCAGATCCTCCACATCTCCCACTGCCCTGGAATCCAGGAGGAGCAAGACCCTTCCTGGGGCTCAGGGAATGCCCCAGCCACTTGCATGAAAGGTTAAGGCCACTTCCCAATGAGAGAGGCAGGAGCCATGGCAATAAAGCTCTGCTGAGGGGACATTAATCAGGGCATCTTCCCGCGGTGGAAATGCAAATCAGCAGGATATGAGCGGAGTGATTGCAGCCAGGGAACAAGGCGGACACTTGGATCTCAGCTCCACGAGCAGCAGGGGCTGGGAAGGTGACAGGGGAGATGCCCTGGGACCCAGGCAGGCTGTGGGGCACCCACAGGCCCCACCTGGGGATGCTCAGCATCAGGCTTTCAGGTCAGTGCTATTGCCAAGGCCGTGAGGATGGCAGCAGTCACAGCAAACCAGCCCCCAGCTCTCAGGCTAACTGCAGGGTCCTGTCCTCCTCTCCTACCTGGGAGCAGGGCTGGAGGAGATCTGGGCATCGCGGGCACAAGGCTCGGTGCCCTGGCAGGAGAGGTGGAGAATACAGCAGTGAGGGCAACAGCAGCGGGCACAGCGTGCAGGAAGGAAGGAGTAGGATGAAGAGCAAAAGGCAATGCAGAAAGGGGCCAAAGCATGGGCCAAGGGGGTGGGGGTGCCTGGGGAGCCCCTGCCAGGGGAAGTGGCGTGGTGAGTCCGGAGCTCTGGTGCTGGCAGCAGGAGGCATTAGCTCCAGCTGAGCTGCTCCAACGCAGCCTGCATGTAAATCAGCTGGACAGGCAGAGAGGAGAAAAACAAGGGGATGAGATAAGAGGATAGAGAGAGGCGAGGGGAGAAGGAGGAGGAGGAGGAAGGAGGAAGGGGGAGGGAAGGAGAGGAGCAGGTGTGGAGAGAAAGGGAGGGCAAAAGAAGAAAGGGAGAGGGAGGAGGAGGGATGGGAACGCAGAGAGCAGGAGGGTGGGGTGATGGGCTGGGGTCCTGCCCCAGCAGGTGCCAGGCAGGGGGCAGCTGCGGGCAGGGGCTGCCACGGCCCCGGACAGGAATCACAGGGAGAATAGGCAGGAGGTGCCAGACCACCACCCAGCCTGGATCAGGGCAACCCTGAGCTTGGGCAACCTGCTCCTGCCCCTCAGCTTCCAAACCCTGCAGCACAGCCAGAAGCTGGCTGGGCTCTGGGGCAGAGCAGCCCCATCAGCTGAATCTCAGCCACAGGGAGATGTCCAAGGGCCACCCAAGGAGCCAGACTCTGCCACCCCGACAGCCACCCCTGCAGACACAATTCCTCTGCTGAAGCCTGCTCTGCCCCGGTGATGGAAGAGCTCCTGCGAGCCAGCCTGCGTCTGGGGCACAAATCGGCACAGCCACATCACTCCTCCAGCTCAGGAGTGCCCTGCCCAGCCCAGGCAGCAGCTCCTGGCAAATACACACAGCTGAAGAGCTCAGCTGGGGAACTCGCAGGCAAAACCTGCCCCCCTAGGCTGAGGGTCAGCAGCTCCATGAGCTCTCGTGGCTGGGCCGGACACAAGGATCTGACATCCACGGGCACTAAGCAACCGTTGCTGATGCAAATGCCATCTGCTGTAACCATGACATCACCTTCAATTACACAACAAACCAGGATGTCACCACATGCAGAGTGCTGACGTCACCGGCAGAGCTGGAAAAGCGTCTGGAGCAGGATGATAAAAAGAAATGAGTCCCGAGGAGCAAGATCTCAGCCTGGGAAAGCAGCAGCTGCAGAGGCACATCTGTGCCTCCCGAAGGTGATCCGAGATCGATCGCTCGCTGCATCCCCCGGCGAGAGTCAGGAGCTGGCCAATGGCAGCGAGGGGCAGCAGGTTCGGGAGGGCCAGAGATGACTCCTCGCGTGGTGCCTGCCGGAGCAGTGGAAGCTCTTGCCACAGCTCTCAGGGGATGGTTAAAACCAGCCAGACAAATCCAGGGGAAGTCCTTCCAGGGGGCCACAGACTAAACACGGCTGGCTCGAAGTCCCCAAGCTGCCCCCGCTGGGAATGCTCAGGAGGTGCGTTAGGGCTGGGCACTGTGGGACAGGCAGGGGACAGCCCCACATGGCTCCTTACCCTGTGCTGAAGATGGCAGGTGGCATCTCCAGGCCAGCACCCCGATGGCAGTGCGTTCTGTGCCACCCCAAGTTGTGATCCCCAAGTCTCTCCAGGCCAGTCTTGGGGGCTGCTGAACCCCCTCACAAGCACAGGCCCTAAGAGCAGCAGCAGCACACGGTGCCAGCCTCGCTGGGCCTCGCCCAGCCCCACACTGGGTGACCCTCACATTGCTTCACCAAACACTGCTCCTCAGCATCCTGGACCCCACCAGGAGCCTGCCTGGGTGCAGGGACCCATCCCGTGGGAGCCTGGCCACGCACTGCCGCATGCCTGCCGTCGCTTGGCCCCCACGGCAATGCCAGCGAATCCCCTGCGGGGCAGCCTGGCAGTGCCTCGTTCATCAGCCCGCCTGGAAGGGGCTTGCGCAAGCTGTCCCTGGCTGGGGGATTAGGCAACAGACAACTGGGTCTCAGAGGCAGGGGCACACGTGGGCACGGGTGGGCACAGGCTCCTTTCTCCCCACCCATCTGTGGGGCCAGCGCCCGAACCCAGCTGCCCTGCCGGTCGCTGCGTGCGGCGGAATAAGGAGCCCCCGGACTCGGCTTTCAGCCCGCTGCAGAGCGAGCCAGAGGTCCCCAAAGGGATGACACAATTGCAAGGAAAACGGTTAACCCTTGGCGGGCTGGGCTGGCTGCCTCTGCCACCGCCGCCAGCCTGGCAGCCGGCTGCTGCTCCTCGGCTCGCAAGGACAAAGCCGCAGCAGGTCTGTGCTCCGCGGTGAGCCAGGCGGCTTTGGGGCACGGAGTATTTCAGACACATCCCTTCGCTGCGGGGCCATTCCCAGCTCCTGGAAGCAGGCTTGGTCTCAACACAAGCAACAACCACTCATGCAGGCATCCCACTAAAAGCTTCCCCTCTGGGTGCCCAGAGCCAGAAGCTGTGGTTGCTACGTGCAGGTCCTAAATGTGCCCAAGCTGGAGCTGCTCCTCGGATTGTCCCTTCCCAGGGCTGCTGAGAACAACAATTCAGTATTCCAAAACTAACTGAAAGATGAAATGGCTGAAGCAGAAAGGGAAGGAGCTGGAGTGGCTTTTCCAAGCAAACCCTGCACATCCAACCCCAGGCCGGGACTGCTGCTGGAGCAAACAAAACATGGATGAAGGCAAAGCAGGTGACACAACTTGTTGGGATTGTCCTAAAGCCTTTGCTAAATTTCCACATGAGACCCTGTTAAGGCAACCAGGCAGCACTGGGCAAGATGTAGAACACTGCCAGGAGCAGGGAGCAGCAAAGTGGCACAGACTGGTGTGGGAGGAGATGGTTGGTGCCATGCTGGAGTCGGAGAGGGTGGCTGTGCCCAGATCGTGTGGGCACTGGGACCTGGGAACAGCCCCTGGGAGGCAATGCTGTGGCTGCCTGGGGCACACCAAAACCTTCACAAATGAGCCCCCAAATGTCCTCACTCTCCAGTCTGTCTGTATGTCTGTCCCAAGCTGCAGACAGGGTAAGGGGCTGTGAGCAGTCCCCTCCCTCCCCTCACACCTCCCTGAGAGAAGATAAGCTGAACATGACACCAGAAAGGACCATGCCAGCCCCTGCCTTTGCTCCTCATGCTCTCATCCCTGGATCTCCCCGTGGCCTTTCAAGGCATCTTTCAACTCTCCAGATGGAGAGGAGAAAGCCCAAGGTTAGGAGTGGGGCACGCCAGGGGAGGGAGGCTCCTCCAGACACCACTGCCAGCTGCAAAGAGCTGCTGCAGGCAGCACTCAGGTTTCATCTCTGGTAGTTGGGCTTTGAAGAAAGGGAAGTGAGATGAGAAGAGCCTGTCCAGGTGCCTGGCACCCACCTCAGCTGGGCAGAGGACATGATCAGCTGCTAGACAACTGATGCTCAGGCAGAAATGCCCCCAGAGGTGACCTTGCCCATCCCTCAGACTGCCCCCAGCAGCTTCTGGGGGGCATTTGCACAAAGCACAGCCATAAGCATCATCCACTAAAGCCAGCAGCAACTCTCCAGGCGCACTGGGGAGCATCTAGGGGTGTGCCAATGAGCATCGCTGCTCTCTCTCACCTCTGATTACTGACAGTAGCATAACAGTGGAGAGAAGAGGCTGGACCTGGCCCCACGGGGCACCTTGCACAGGAGTTCAGGCTGCCTGGAGCCTGCTGCACTCTTTGCCCGTGAGCATGCAGCCAGCTCTGCCCCATGCCTGAGCTGATCCATCTCCAGCCCCATCTCCAACCCCATCTCCCACCAGCATCAGTGGGGCCAGCCCAGAGCCTCTTCCCTCCTATCACCACAAAGCAGCTCCTCGGTTTTCAGCCTAAACTTCTTGCTAGACAGCTCCCAGCCCCCTGGTCCCCAGACAACAGGATCCATCAGTGGAGCAGCTCCTTTCCCCTCAGCACTCCGTGGGCCCTGCTCTAGCAGGTCTGCAAAGCTGAGTGTGCAGTCTCAGGAGGTGGAGGCCATTCACTGCCTCTCCTTGAGGACTTGGCCATTGTTTGGTGCATCAATCCATAGCTCACCCTTCCAGCACCAGCACACATTTCCCTCTGCAGCACTGAGCAGGAGCCTGGGGAGAATTTTCTGCTAACCAGGCTGCATTTTCCTCCCCTCATCCCATTACCCATGGTTAGATCCCTCAGACCACTCTAGATAATTACCCAGCTGGGTGTTTATGACCTTCAGAGGTTTGTCCATCCTTTTCTATTTCAACAGCACAGAGAAATGCTGGTGTCCAAAACACCCTCAAGCTGTGGTGGGGCAGTCCAGAGGGCTGATCCTGCTCCTTAGCCACAGCTCCAGTGCCACATCCCAATCCCAGACAGATTTCTGCTCCCTCAGTGTGATGGCTGCCCACCAGACCCCCCAGTGCCTGCATTCCCCTCCACCCCTGGCTGAGGGAGAAGGGAGGGAAGGGACAGTTTACAGGGGGAGGTTCACAGAGCAGTGCAGGATCTCCAGATGAAGCCACCCAGGCACCTTCCTTGGGAGACAGAGGGAAGGGAGCAAGAGGAACCAAGCTGCAAAGGAAGAGCTGAGGAGGCCAGAAGGACCCAGTGCCCTCCTTTGTGCCAGGACATTGCCAGTGCTGGCAGGGATCCCTGCTGCCTTCCAGTCTCCAGGGTGAGATGAGGGTCAGGGTCACAGCAAGGGGCCTGGAGACAGCAGTCAGAGACTGACTGCTGCTAGCCACATTAGCTGGGCCATCTGGACTCCCAGTGCCAGCATGAGGAGCTGGAGCCCACAGCCAGATGGGCACAAGGGCAGGGGAACTACTGCCATAGCTTCTCCCCACGCAGGAAGTGGGTGGGAGCTCTGGGAAGGCTTCTGCTGGAGCAAGGTCCCACGAGAGGAGAAGGAAAGAGGGAAACACACCCAGACATGGTGCAGGCACCATTGGTGGTGAGCATGGAGCACATCTGTGCCCATTGCTCCACACATGGGTGCTGAACCCTGGCACAGTGCTGGCATATGCTGTGGAGGCAAGGAGAGGTGGATGGAGGAGGAAGCAGGATGAGCTCCCTGTCGGCAGCACCACCAGCTGCAGGCACTGCCCTGCAGGGCCATTGCCAAGCCTGAGACGGAGTTAGGAGGAGTTTGGTAGTTTGTGGCTGCAGAGCACTCAGCTGGGGATGCTTTTGTTTGCTTTCTGCTCGGTGGCACTTAGGAGGTCTCCTTTCCCTTGCCCTTTGCTGTGCCCCCAGGAGCCGGGCACTCCACCTCTGCTGGGTCACTGGGAGCTGAGATCACCTCCTGGCCACCAGGACCTGCGACCTGGACCCTTACAGTAGGTGTTTTGTCACCGACAAAGTGAAGAGCAGGGGCAGGGGCACTGTTCTGCAGGGCAAGCCCCCAGGACACGACCAGCCCAGGTTCCTGTGCCCCTGCCCTGAGCTGGCTCTCAACGATCGCAGCACAGACCCTGTGTGAGGCCCCGGCTGAGGCAGGGAGGGGAAGCCAGAGGCTGTGGTTAGCAGGCATCACCTTCCCGGAGGGGAAGCTGCAGCACAGCCCCTCACAGCTGGCCAGCACCTTCCGGGGCACAGCAGACCACCCACGAATCCTGTGCCAGTCCCTGGCACCTCCAGGTCCTCCACCATCAGCGTGACCATACCCCCGGCCCCATTTCAGTCCTCTGTGGGTGATGCAGCTGCCTCTAAGCCCCCAGCCCCAGAGGGCACAGCCTCAGCCCCAAAGAACTTTGTGGTTCCTTCAGCCCCCACCCCAAGACTGCAGAGAAGCACCCCCAGCCCAGCTCCACGGCTCCCTGGGGAGAGGCGAGTCCGGCCCGAGAAACACCGCAGAGCACACGGGGAGGGAAGGAGAAGGAGAAGGAAAGGGCAGGAGCGGGGCTGGGGCCGCGGGGCTGCAGCTCTGGCAGCTCTCAGCCCAGCTCGGGCTATTTTCTGCCTTTTCCTCTTCCTCGCTGCTGCGTCGCCATGGCAACTCCATCAGCTGAGCAGCTCCGCTCCCCGCTCCGTGGGGATTTGGGGGTTTTTCCACCCCTTCTTCTCACCCTGATTTCCTGCTCAGGCACCCACCTCAGGGCAGCTCCCAGCCAGCGCCTGGCAGTGCCAACCAGAGGCTTATGGTGCAGCATGGGAAGCGGCATCACCAGGGTGGCTGTACCCTGTCTGGTAGGGCACAGCACCAGCTCCGGGAGCAGAACCCAGGGGAATGTCCTCTCCTTCAGGCCTTTTGGCTCTGATGTTCCAAGACATAGCAAAGAGCTGAGGTTATGGCAGCCCCTGCAAGGATCAGAGCTGCCCTGAGGCTCAGACCTCACTCGGGGAGAAGCCTGTGTGGGGTGAGGGACTCAGGCTGGGGAGTAGTTAAGCCCCAGCTGGGTGTAGCTAGCAAGGTCCAGCAGGGCCCAGTGGTCCCTTCCAACCCTGTTTGCTGGGGCTAAAGCTGGTCAATGTCTCCTTAAAAAACAGCTGAGCCAGAGCCATGGGTGACCAAGGGGGGCTGGAACGAAACAGAAGCACAGCAAGGCCAAAATGGTGATGGAGGATGCAGAGGAGCTGGAAGAGGACAGGAGCAAGACAAAGAAACCTCTTGTGTGCCCCCAGCTCCAGCAGCACCTGGGGGTGACCAAAAAGCCCTGCACGAGGAGAAGGGATCTGGGGAGCACCTCAGCATTGGAGACCTTCTGCCACCTAACGTCTCTGCCCTGCTTTTGCCCTCTGAATGCCCAATCTCAGACACAGAGCAGTCCCTGGCCTCTCGAGAGCCCAGCACCGAGGGCACCAGACCCATCCCCACGGCACAGCCTCATCGTCCTGGCCTCGTGGCTGGCCCTGCCAAGCGCTGGGCTGGCACATTCCCAGGGCTCCCTGAGCTCATCCTGCCTGCCCAGCTCCTCCCCAGCACAGAGGAGCCCCCTTGGGGTGCTCTGCAGGGGTCCGGTGCCTGCGGGTGGGAAGCAGAGGCTGGGTTGGTCTGGCCCTGGCACACATTGGGCGCGCAGCAGCAGCCTCACTGCCGCCTTTGGAGCCTTTTGCCTCCTTCTCCTTTTTACAGCAGACATCTGCAGCAGGAGAGGGATGGAGGAGAGGGAGATGAGGAGCAGCAGCAACGCCTCTGACAGCCAAACCCCACCGACTCGCAGCCCCCCCCCCCCAAACCCCACCCTGCTTGGAGTCAGACCAACACCACACCAGAGAGGAGCAGCCCATGGGGCTCCCGGTGGGCACAGCCTGGCTCAGGGCTGCCCCTCAGCCATCCCTGCCAGGCTCCAGGATTCCCCACACAGGATCACCCCGACCTGGCTGGAGGTGCAGCTCCGCAGCCCCTTGCTGGGGCAGCCGAGGGCCTTTCACGTGGCTGATGTCAGGAGCTGAAGTGAGTCAAGGCCTTCAGCCCCGCACGGGAAGGGGGAGGGGAGCGGGGGGAGCTCTGCACCACTTTTAGCTAATCCAGCGCAGCCCAACCAACGTAAATCCAAGAACAGACACTGCAGCTTCCTTCCTTCCTCCCTCCTCCTCCTCACTCTTCTCACTTTTCCTCCCTGCTCCTTGCTTCCCCCATCCCCTCCCTGAAGGCTTTTCCTCCTGCTGTTCTTTCCTTCCCTGCTTCCTCGGCCCCCATCCCAGTGCCCACACACGAGGGGCCAGGAAGCAGTTGGAGATCAAACTCGGGGCAGGCTTGGGGAGGTCCCTCCAGATCTCACCAATGGAAATGGAGCAGGAGGACCCATGGAGGTGTCCCAGGCTCCCCACTGGGAGTAACAGATGCGACACCAGAAAGAAACGTGGTGTGGACAGACCTAGACAGAGGAATCCCTGACCCACCAGAAACATCTCCAGCCCCCTCAGCACCCACAGACCCCAATTTCCTTCTGGGGATGTGCAGCCCTGCTCCACTTTGGGACTGCTGCTGTGCTCTCCTCAGACACAGAGTGTCTCCAGAGCCCTAGATGGTCATTTCCCACCCAACACAGATCTTCAAGACCCTTTCCTTGAGCACTCAGCAGAAACCTTTCCCCTGAAGGACAGGCAGGACCTTGCCCTCCACTCCTACTCGGGACACATCAGGCTTGGCACAGACATCCCAAGCCCTGGCTGCAGGACTCCAGGAAGCTCCAGCTGGAATGGTGTGGAGCAGGCTTGTGCTGGGGTTAGAGAGGAAGGCTGCACACGTGGGACAGGAAGCCAGATCCATTCCTGCCTCTGTCCTCGACTTCCCCCACGGCCTTGGACAGATTCCAGGGCCAAAAGACTTTCAGGCAGCTCCTGTTTGGGTCTGGACTTAGCTGAGCAGAGCCTGGTGCAGCAGGGAGGATGCTGAGCAGGCTGGAAAGCCAAAGCCTTCTCAGCACCTCAGTTCCTCACCCTTCTGAAGGGCATTGCCAAGGCTACCTTTCTGCCACCCCATTTCTAGTCAGTGTTTCAGAGGTACTGGACTGGGAAGGGGATGCTTGGTGCGTGGGCACCCCGCTGGGAGCTGGGGCAATGCCTCCTCCTCCAGAATGGCTGTGGGGAGATGGTCTAGGAAGAGAAACAATAAAGAAAATCTCCCCTAGAGCCCTGAAGCAAAGCCCTGAGTGTTTGCAGAGAGCCAGGGCAGAGGGGGGACTCAGGGTCCCCTCTCCCCAGGGAGGGCACACAGGTTGCTGGGGCACAGTGAAAATTCGAGGTGTAACCCAGCAAGGCTGGCAGAGGACTTTGATTCCTCCTTGATGCTCTGGGGGTTCCTGGAGCCCTAAACTGCCGCCCACCAAGAGGCAACATTTGTGCTGTTCCATGGGGGCAGGGAGCTGGGGGAAAGCAATAGCAAGAGCAGCAGATCTGCTGAGCCCCGGCGGGCGCTGGGCTGGCACTGGCTGCCCATTCTGCTGTCCCCTGCACTTGTGTAGCTGTCACCCAGCACAGCTTTCTGGAGACCCTTTGGGGTAGGGCAGCAGGGGCGAGCCAGCACCTAATCCTGCAGCATCAGCTCCCACCACTCCAGCCCTGACAGCAGCAGCGAGGAGGAGTGGAAAAATACAGAAAGGAGCTGCAGAGAGCTGCCTTGGAAAGGGGCTGAGACCACATTCTGGACCCTGTTTCCCACCCTTGGCCCCCTGTCTGAACAGCTGCAGCCTCTATCCAGGGGGAGAGAGCAGAGCTGAGCTGCAGGCTTACAGGAAAAAAAAAGAAAAAAGGAAAAACAAAAAAGAAAGAAAGGAAAAGGAAAAGGGAAAGGAGAAGAAAAGAGGAGAGGGAGAGAGCGAGCGAGTGTCTGACTGCAGCCCTAAGGGCTGTCACAACAGATAAAACCTCAGCCAGGCTGCGCGGTTTGAGCTCCCGCACGCTAATGCACAGCAGAGCTAAAAATACCCACGTGTGCCACAGCAGAGGCTGCTGCCGCTGCCTCCAGAGCTGGTCCCGGGCTCCAGCTTCCCTGGGCAGCCCAAAGCACGGGCACAGAACAGGACCTGCACGCCGGAGAGGGGCAGGGGTGCCCCAGGAGCCTGCCCTGCTGCCTGGCCGTGGGGCTGGCTCTGCCCACGCTGTGCCCAGCTCTGCCCACGCTGTGCCCGGCTGAGCCAGCTCACGGAAGAGGTTTGAGTGAAGGAAAATATCCAAGGCAGGCAGCTTCTGCTCCCTGGCAGAGCAGAGTGGGCAGCAGCCCTGGGGATAGGGGCTGACATGGAGAAAGGGCAGGAAGGAGCTGTATGAGGAGGAGGATGCAGAGAGGCTTTGGGAGGTGGCCAAGAGACAGGACAGATCCTGAGCCCCTCGCTGGGGCTGCAAACCAAAGCAGCTCAGCCCCAATCCTCCAAATCAACCTTGGGTGATGGGAAGGGGCTCCCAGCCCCATGGCTACCCTCTGCTTTCTCTGTCCCTCTTCAGCAGCTGAGGCCTGGGACAGGAATCACCTCAGCATTCACTGAGCATCTGTCTGCTTAGCTGGAGCTGGAGGACACACTCAGGGGCCAGCAACCATTGGCAGCTTCCAGCAGAGCTCAGTTCTCCAACCTGAAGCTCTCAGGGTCCTCTCCTCCCAAACACAGCTCCCCTGCAAACCCAGAACAAGCTCCTGGGAGCAACCACCCCCAGCCCAGCACCAGCTCCTTCCCTCAGCAGGGCTGTGCTGTCCCCACCAGACATGGCACTGAGCAGCCTCCTGCCCAAAGCCTCCAGCACCACAGCCTGGGAGGGTCTTCATCTCATGCTGGAAGCCATCAGGATGGTGAAGGCCTGGATGGTCTCCCTCAGCATCCTTTGTGTGCTGTGCATGCTCCCAGTTGTGGGACAGACCCAATCATCTCAGGGGCACTTCACCTCAAGACCTGGAGCCCAGACTCTGTCTTGGAACACCAAGAGGTCCGCAGAGCCCTGGTGCCTTGGCTAGCATAGCCTGGCTGCCTCCCTGCACCTCTCTGGGGTCAAATCCTCTCCAAAGCAAGGCTGAGGTTGCCCCTCCCCTCAGCTGGTTGTTTTCCCCACTCTGGCAGAGCAGCTCCTCAACAACAACCATCCCCTAGATTAATTAATTGAGGTTTCCACAGCGTGCTCAGGAATTAAAAGGAGGAGAAGGGTGAAGGAGGTGGCAAATTCTGCCTAAGCCCCCAGGATGAGCCCTGTGCAGGAAGAGCAGAGGAGGCTTTAGAGTAATTACACCACCAGCAGTGATGGGGCTGGCCAAGAAGGTCCCCCCAGGCACTGGCCACAGCTGGTTCTGTCTGCACAGCTTCACCTGCATGGGATGGGGCAGGAGAACTCCCTCTGAGCCCAGCACAAGCCAGCCCCACACTTGCAGCACTGTAAGGACTCCTCCAGCCCCTTTCCTTGCTGCACACAGGCACATTTATAGCTACACCAGATACATAAACTTGACACATCCCCATCCAGCCCTAGCCCAGCCCTGGCAAATATCACAGCACCATCACAAGGTGTTGAGAAACCTTTTGACTTCCACAAAGCTTCTGATCCCAGAGCCATGAAGTTACAGAGGGAGACACAAAAAAAAGGCAAAGCCTAAAGCTCTTCTTTCACTGAAAAGGAAAATTCACAGCCCTGGGGGCTAGAGGCAGAAAGTTGGAAATGTGAGTTCTGAAAATACAGTTCCTGGCCACAGAGAAGCTGAGGAGCACACAGGAGCCAAGAGCTCTTCACACAAGTTTTACAGCAGACATTTGGTCTGGGGGCAGCCACCAGCATCACAAACACCTCTCCTGCTCTGCTCACATTGCAGAGGATGGTTCCCAGCACAGCAGCACTCACAGCCAGGAGCACACTCCCAAGCAGCCAGCTCCAGCTCCTGCAGAAAACCTGGATGCCCACAGAGGAGCCTAAGCAGGAGCTGAGCCCAGCAACAAGGAGCCCCACGGCCCAGGGAGAGCAGACCCCAGCAGACCCCTTGACCAAGCAAGACCTCCTGCTGCAGCCCTGCCCACAGCTCTTAAAGAGCAACCTCAAATTCCTCACTGTTTTGGCCCAGGAGATCGCTGGTAGCCAACAACACCTCCACTGAGCCCCCACCCAGCTTCACCAGCAAGCTTTTAACTGGAAACCCACCTCAGATACTGCATCCAGTCCTGGTGTCCCCAGCAGAAGGACACAGAGCTGCTGGAGTGCATCTGGAGGAGGCCACGAAGATGATCCAAGGGCTGGAGCAGCTCTGCTGTGAGCACAGGCTGAGGAAGCTGGGGGGTTGCAGCCTGGAGAAGACTCCAGGGGGACCTCAGAGCTGCTGCCAGTGCTTGAAGGGATCCTGCAGGAAGGCTGCAGAGGACTTTTCTTGAGGGGGTCTAGAGACAGGCCAAGGGGGAATGGTTTAGAGCTGAGGCAGAGCAGGCTGAGAGTGGAGCTGAGGAAGTTCTTCAGTATGAAGGTGGTGAGGCTGTGGCTGCCTCCTGCCTGGGGGTGTTCAAGGCCAGGTTGAATGAGGCCTTGAGCAGCTGAGTCCAGCTGAGAGGTGTCCCTGGGCACAGTGGGAGGCTGGAGGGGATGAGCTCTGAGCTCCCTTCCAGCCTGAGCCATTCTGTGGTTCTATGAGAGCCTGCACCAGCTGAGCTCACTCAGGCTCTTCCCACACCCTTAGCACTCCTGAGGTCTTCTGGGAGCAGGATCCAGCACAGGTGCTCCTGGGCCAGCCCTGATCTCCCTTGGCCAAGGTGTCCAGGCTGTGTGAAGGTTGCTCAGCAGAGAAGTGTCCCTCACCTACATATGTGCTGTGCCACATGGGCAGGTCTGGGCTCAGGGGTGGTGGAAAGCTCCTGGCCTGTCACCTCGTCCCCAGGCATACCTCAGGAGTTATTTATTGCTCCTTCCAGCCCTCTCCCTGCTCTGTCAGGCAGGGAAAGACTGACTCAGAGCTTCCCAAGATAAGGAGCCCACATCTGCAGCCCAGCGCCACAGGAAGGCAATCCAAAGAGCGAGGAAGGAGGGGGCTGCGCTTCCCTCTGCCAGCCCCGACCCCTGGCAGGGCGTTGCCATGGAAAGCAGCCGCCAGCAGCCCCAGCTGGGGTCCTGCTGCAGGATTGTCCCTGCTTGGCCTGAGGCGAGGGCAAGGAGAAGCGGGGGGGCTCGGGGAAGAGCTTGCATCTGGCTGCCACAGCCCCCTGCTAGCAGGTGTGGAGCTCAGGGCCCTTGCTGGAGCACCCCAGGATTGTCTGTGGGCTGGGGTGCCGCTGGGCAGTGCGTGAAACCTGGTGCAGGAGTGTGGGCAACGACCCCCCTGAGTCCAGCTCCATGGCTGCGACAGAGGGTCCAGGGAGGGGACAGAGAGATGGCAACTTAAGCTCAGGTTGCCATCCTCTGAGACAATGAGGGCTCAGGGGCACCCACCCAGCTCCTCTCCCCTTCAGCCTGCTCCCAACCCCTCCTTCTAGCATGGAGAAATAGGGCAGCAGGTCCTCTGCTGTGGGCAGACACAGCCCAGGAGCTGGGACTCAGACACAGCCCAGGAGCTGATGCCAACCCTCCCAGGATGTCCTTGGGGGAAGATCTGCCCAATTTTCTTGTCACAGGAAACCACCACGGCTGGAGGTGGCACTAAGCTGGGCACTGCTGGAAGGTTTCTTGCCCAGGTGTGTTAAGCTGAGGTGGGGAAGGCAGGAGCTGGAAGCTGCCTGCTCACAGCAGAGCCTGCAAGCAGGCACCACGAAATCTGCTGCCAGCAGCAAGCACCCAGAGGAGCCATCACAGCCACCCCTGCTGCCGCCTCGCCGGGAGCTGGCAGGAGGGCACAGGCAGCTGCTGCTCCATCATCAGCTCAGCACCGCTGCCGACAAGCTGCAGCTCGTTCTGAGCAGACAGCTTGGGAAGAAGAATGCATTTACAACAGCCACAGCACCAGGGCCAGCATCGCCTCCCAGACACCCAGAGATGTGCAGCAGAAGATGCTGCTGCTTGTTAACCCTTGCCTGCACCAGAGGAGCGGAGCTGCCGGCCAGATCCTGCCCACCTTGAGGGCCCTGGAGCTCGGCCAATGGTCTCAGCAAAGAGACCACAGCTCCTCAGAGATGCTGACTGAAAACCCTCAAGGAAGGACCATGCCCCACTCTGAGCCAGGCTGTGCTCTCTGCAATACCTGTGGATGGTGCCAAGCTCAGCACCTGTGTGGCACAGGGCGCAAGGGATGTGTCACGAGGTGCAAAACCCAGCAGGGATTGATCCCAGCCCTGCTCCAGCTTTGAGCAGCATCCCTGGCCTCGAGGAGAGCTGGAGCAGGGAAGGGAACACCACCTGACTATTGATCTGGCAGCATCAAAAGGGCTTTTCTTCTGCTTCCTGAGATGGAAGCTATGGAAGGGAGCTCCAGCTCTGCTGCTGCCCTGGCACCAGCCCTGCCAGGATGCTCTTCCCTTAGATGGGCATTAGCAGAGGCAGCAGATGGGGGCAGCTCTGTGCACCCCAAGGTCACCCACTTGCAGGAGCTGGCTGCTGTTCTCCCCAGGCTTAGGTGACTGCATGAGAGGAAATGGCCTGAAATGGTGCCAGGGCAGGGTCAGGTTGGAGATGGGGAAAAATTTCTTTGGTGCAAAAGTGGTCAGGGGTTGGCACAGGCTGCCCAGGGAGGTGATGGAGTCCCCATCCCTGGAGGTGTGCAAGAACTGTGTGGCCATGGCACGTGGGGCCATGGTTCAGTGCCCATGGTGGTGCTGGGCTGGCGTTGGACTGGGGGGTCTTGGAGAGCTCTTCCAACCCCAACAGTTCCGTGGTCCTATGATCCTGTACACAATCCCACCCACCCAGGCACCTCAGCTCCTCCAGCAGCCAGCCAGGAACCGGCCAAGGTCCTGGAGCAGCACTGGTGGAGCCCTGGGGGCCCCCACTCTGCCCCACACACTGCAGCCACCAATCCTTCCACCAGGTCTGCAGCAGGCACCAGGGCTTCCTCTTGCACCAGCCTCAGGTTTACTCTGAGGGAAGCCACAGGAGCCATGAAGGATTTGCAGTTATCCTCACACTCCTTTTCCCAGATTAGCACAGGGATCCACTTTCTGCTCAGCAGCCTCAGAGGTTCAGCATCCAGCACAACCTCCTGTGTCCCAGAGCTTTCCAGGGCTCCACCAATGGGCGTGGGACAGACCAAGGGCAGAGGAGCTGACCCTCATTAGTGAGCACTTCCTAACTGGGCTGTCAGCAAGTCAGGATTTGGCCTTTGTTTTACAGCCCTGGGAGTGAGGAGGCAGCAGAAAGACCAAGGGGCGTGACTAAGAGTGGTCAGCAAGAGGGTGGCAGAGCAAAGGAGAGATACCAGGAGTGTCCCTTGTCCCCATGACCTGCCTTGAGCCCAGCAGTGGCACTGGCTGGTGGCAGCTCACCAAAGAATGGGAAGATCCCAGATTAGCCACTTGCATAAATCCCTCTCGACCCACGCAGTGACAGGGAGTGAAGGGAGCTGGGTTAGAGCCACCTTGTACCGGTCTGCAGCGCTCAGGTTAGGGAACATCCTCCCAGTGGTCAGGCTGAAGCCATATCCTACCAGAGGGAGGTTCCTGCCCTGCTGGGGCTTTGTGTCAGAGCTTTACCAGGGACAAGTTCTCATCAGATGAACTTCCCAACAAAGGCAGGATGCAGCTGTTCCAGCTGCTCCCAGCAGCAGCCATTATCTGTGGAGCAGATAACCCCAGCTCAGCCTCACCCGGGGCTGCTCAGCCAGCTCCTCCCCAGCAGCCCCAGAGCTCTGCAGGCTGCCATCTGCACGCCTGCAACACAGCCAGGCTGGAGAGAACCTCTGCCTCCGGGTCGGAGGGAGCAAGGCAGAGCCTGTGCAGCGTCCTCCCGCAGCGTGCTGCTCTGCCAGGGCTGCGCTGGGAGCAGGATCGCGTCCTCGGCTTCTCACCCTGCTTCTCTGGCCTCATCGCTTCCCACGTCTGCTGCAAACACAAAAGGAATCCAATGGCTGCCTGCTGCCATCTGACAGCAGCACAAGCTGGGGCCACAACCAGCCCCTTGCTGTTGTCTTCTGCAGACCAGAGGCGGGAGGGCTGCAAACGCTGGTGGAGGCTGTCGGGTGAAGGTGCAGCCCACAGCCAGACTCCCCTAGGGCCAGAAGCCAGGAGGGCTGGATGAGGGAGCAGAGTGTTGGCTTGCATCTCCCCATGGCTTTCCTCCTGCTCCTCGGCACTCTCAAAAGGACCATTTTGTGCTGCATCTGCCCGGGCAGAGCTGTCAGCTGAGAGCCACCACGGGAAGCTGCTGTGCTCTGCCCTGGAGCCTCTGCATGGTCAGCAAGCTGCAAGCAGCTGTGTGCTGTGCAGCCCAGGGCTGAGCCCCCAGCACCCAGCTCAGGACACAGGCTGAGCAAAATCCATGGGAAATGAGGGGAGTTTGGGAATGGGAGCAGGAGGATCAGTGCGGGAGGGAGCACCAAGCCCAGCAGCTCTGGGATGCCTGCGGTGGGCTCTGGGACTGGTGTCTCCATGCACTGGTGGGGAAGTGGGCTTGGGGGCTTCCCCTTCAGACAAGTCCTGAGGACAAATTCTCCCTGCTGTGCCACCCAGTCCAGAGCAGCAGCCCCTGCCCATGCCCAGGAGGCAAAGCTCCACGTGGACATCCTCCCACCGCAGGACCCCGGCACTGCTTACGCGAGCACCGGAGGCCTGGCACACACAAACTGCTGAGCACATCCTGCTGAGGGGAGATGGAGCTCCAGAAGAGCTGCCGTGGGGCCTGTGCCAACGCTTCCCTGCCAATGGCCCATGGGAGCCAGGCAACAGCAGAGGCAGAGCCACAGGCGCCCGCAGCCCCTCCGGCTCCGCTCTGACTCACGCTGGTTACCATGAAGAAGTCAACATTTGCAGGCAGCTACTCCAGGGTGCAATGAGAAGCTCACTCAGCTACCCCCCCAGCTCTCTGGGGGAGGAGAGCGAGTGGTGGGACCTCGGGGGCCAACATGGTAGCAGATGGCAAGTTCTGGAATTTCCACGGGCACCTCCGGGCAGCGTGGGGTGGTCTCTGGGAGTGTGGCACTGCCCAGGTGTGGCTCCCTGCAAAGGAGAGGTTCAGAAGGGAGAGTGGAGCTGGGCACCCTGCTCCTTCCTCTTGGGTTTGCTTTTCTTGCAGCTCCTTTAAACTTGCAGGCTCAGAGCCCCCTGCCCTCACCAGAGTCAGCACCAGCAGCGTGATCGGTGCCAGTGAGGGAGAAGCTGGCACCCACTGGCACAGACTGGGCCAGGAACTGAGCTCTGGCAATGGCAAAGCCCAACACCTCCCTGGACAGAGCTCCCCGGGGCCCCAGCCCTGTGAAAAGCCCCGGCTGGGGAAGGGAGGGTAATTACCTGCCAGGGGAGCAGGCGATTCAAACCCTTCCTGCCCCCAGGCTGCAGCGCGGTGCTGATCGATCCCGGAGATGCTCTCTCATTTTCCTGCAGCGCTTGGCTGAGGGATGGAAAAATCGATGGCCTGAGAGGAGTCTGGAAGGGTGGAGTGAGGGGAAGCAAGGCAGAGAGAAGGAATAGGGAGTGGGTAGGAGGCAAAGGGAGAGGCGAGCACGCCAAGGGAGCCAGGGATGGTGGCTGGGCTGGTGCCATCTCCAGCCAGTGCCTGCCCCAAGGTTTGAGATCTCCTTCCTGCATGGAGGACCAAGGGCAGAACAAGGCTTCTCCTGGCCATGGGGACCATGCCAGGCTGAGGCCTCCCCATGCTGAGCATTGCTTGTGCAGTGCCAGTGGAGGACCCAAATCTGCACCCTGGGTTCCACTCCTGCTGCTGGTTTCCATGGAAACCTGTCCCAGCTCCCCCGTGGAGGCATCCCTGGTACCCAGAGCCAGACATGGGGCAGGAAACCCTCAAGGTCCACAAAGCTTCTGGGTGAAGATTCCTCATTGCCTTGTTCTGAACAAAAATCACCCTGCAGAGATCCCTCAGCCCTAACTCACTGCCCAGGGGAGGTACAAGCACCATCCTGGGGTCCCATCCTGCCCACACAGCTCTGCAGGGTGCCCCAGGCTGGGACAGAGATCCCCAGTGCCACTCTGCCAGCAGACCCTGCAGTTCCAGTATGCTGCCAGTGCTGTTGGGCAGGGACACTACCAAAGTCAGGTTGGGAGCCAGGCAGTTCCTCCAGCTCCTTTCTTTCACTCTGCTGTGGGTTTGGGAGCCTCTCCATTCGTGCTCACCCACAGCAGCCACTGGAAAAGCCACCCTCCTCTAGTGCCAGCCTCCTCTAGTGCCACTGCTCACTGGTCAGGTGTTACCAGTGTGCTTGTACCATCTCCTGGGTGAACAATAGCCTGTGAGCTTCAGCTCCTCTTTCTCCTCAATAGCCAAAACCTCTCTGCTTTGGGGCTGGGGGAAGGTTCGAGCACCTCAGCCCTGCAGCTGAGTGGGCTCAGCTCTCTCCAGAACCTGCAGCCATAAGGACAAGAGGGTCACACCACCCGACGAGATCCCATTGCTGGGACATCCAGGGATGGGACAGTCCCACCCCAGCAGCCTCTGGAGATGGTGAAGCCCCTCAGAAGGCAGAGAGCAGGCAGGATCCCAGCGACTTTACAAGGAGCTTTCCAGAACCAGTCCCTGGGTCAGAGCTGGAGGCTTCAAAGGGAGCTGTGGAGCGCAAGAGCCGAGGGCTGGAGGGGCTGCACATTATAAATAGCAGCTGGCTGGCAGCACATCTGCTCCAGCAGCAGCTCGGGGACCTGAGCCTGCTCTGCTCTGGCTATTTTGGGGGAAAGAGAGCCCAGGAGATGTGAATGGTGCCTGCCCCTCCTCTGCCTTTCCAAAGCAGAAGGCAGAGGTGGGTTTCACAGCCCCGGAGATGCAGGTCTTGCTGGGGATGGTACAAGTGTGTTGGTGACACCTGGGTCAGTGCGTGGTGGCACTAAGGGGACAGCACAGCCCCCACCCGTGGCTTCCCGGAGCTGCAGGGTGGCTCCTGACTGAGCAAAGCCATCCTGCAGCCCTGGGTGGGAGGCAGGCAGGCGCTGGGGTGAGATGAGGAGAGGAGGAGAGGAGGAGGTGAGGGATGCTCCCCAGAATCCCTGGGCTCCCCTGTGCCTGCCAGGCCCCCTGCTCCCCCACCACTCTCCCCCATGTCTCTGGCCCATCCCTCTACTGAGGGACATGCTGGACTCCCCCCAGACCAATCTTGGTGCATAGGACCAAGCAGTGGGACACAAATCACAGCCCCAAGGGTGCCCCAGCACCCCTGAGGCAGGGAACAGACATCCCAAGCCCATGTCCCACAGGACCCAAGCCCAGACTGATGTCCCCCAAGGCTGAGGAGCTTGGGGCACCACCAGAGCAAGCAGAGGGCAAGGAGGTGCCCGAAGTCCATCGGAGCAGCCCCACGGCGCCCAGCATGGCCCAGGAGCCCCCCAAAGGGCCGGCGGCAGCTCATTAATCAGCCTGCAGCGGCCGGCTGGAGGCGCCCAGCGCAGCGCCAATCCCCGAGCCGTTACCACAGAAACAACCCTCGCCCTGCTCGGGCTTCAAAGGGGTTTGAGCTGTGCCTGTGTCTGCTCCTCCAGCTCCCCGCTCCCGGCCCTCCCCTTGCTGTTTTGTGCGCTCCAGAAAGGGGGGATCTTGCCGCTTCCCCGGGAAGCGTTTGGCACCGGCGCTAGGGTCGTCTGCGAAGAGAGGTGGACAAACGGCGGAGGAGGGAAGCAGGAGGAGCAGCAGGGACAGCCACAGGGCTTGGGGGGCTTTGCAGAGGAGAGGAAGGGCTGGGAGTGTGTGGAGGCGGCTGCGGTGCTAACGAGTCAAAGATAAATATTTATACAGGGAGTTTAAAGGCTGCTTTGCATCCCTGGCATCAATTATTCATCCTGCCGCTCCCCCTGCCCACCTCTGCTGGTGGGGAGCTGGCAGGGGGTGCTGCGGGGTGGGTGAAGGGGGGCACGGCTGACCAGGACCCCCCTGCAGCCCCCCGGGGAGAGGAGGCAGGGGGATCTGGGAGGGGAGAGTGGCACAGAACAGATGCAACCAGAGCCGACAGGACCACGGTGGTGCCAGATGGGGAAGGGTGGGCAGAGGTGGGTGTTGGGCCGAGGGTGCCGTGGGGACTCAGACTCCCTGGCCAGCAGCACCAGAAGCAGAGCAGCTACTCTAGTGCCAGGCCCTCCTCTTGGATCGAGCCCTCTGCCACTTCCAGGCCCCCACATTCTTGTTTGGGCACAAAGAGCAGCTCCTGTGGGGCTGGCTGAGGCCCTGCAGTGTCCTTCAGAGGAGGTGGAGGATGAGAGCTCTGCAAGGAGCCCATCTGCCCCAGCTCCCAAGGTGCCCTGCTGTGCCCACTGAGGGTGGGCACACACCAGCAGGCAGTTCCATCCTCCCATTCCATCTCTGCTGCCCACACCCACAGGGAGCCCAGCAGGGACAGTGCCTCAGGAGCCATCCTTACCCTCACATCTCCACCCAGTTTATGACATGGGCACAACAGGGCCCTCTGCAAAGCTGGCAGCAGCTTCCCATCGAGAGCCTTGAGGCTGCCCCCAAGCTCAGGCACTCCTCTGGGTGCAGGAAAGCCTTGGGTTCGGTCACTGCTCACATTCCGGTGCTCTGTCTGCAGCTGCCGGCACCTCCAGCAGCATTCCAGGTTTGAAAAGAGCCTCCAAGCACAAAGGGAAGGGCTGGGAAGGAGAGGCTGGCCCTGGCTGTTTCCAGGCTGGCTGCAATTGCATCTGCCAGAGCTGCTGCAACAGAGACAAAAAGCAAGGAGAGAAGCTCAGCATGGCTGAGCAAGCCACAAACAGCCCTTGCCTAGCTGGAGGCTTCCAGCATAGAGAAGGGCAGGTGAGAGGGCTGGGGAGGATGAAAAATGATCTCCTGGATCACCCCACTACCCCCTCGACTGCCGTTCAGCCTCTACTGGCAGCTGCTGGTCTGACCTGACCCCTCCGGCGACTCCCTGCAGCCTTCCCCGGTGCTTCCCCCCCAGCATGGCTCAGGGCAGCCCCGATCCTCCCTGCTGCTCTGGCTGAAGCCCATCGCTGCTTGTCCTGCCCACCGCAGGACACGCAGAATCGTTGCTTCCCTTCCTGTTGCAGCAGCCACTGACACCTTTTTGAAGGCTGTTATCACATTTCACCTTCAGTCTTAGACCTTTTCATGAAAGATGGAACAGAAACACAGGTTTGTGACGAGGGGGAAGGACAGAATAACAAAGAGGAGTTTCTGGATCACAGGCGGGAGCTGGGGAAGCCACTGAAAGGCAGCCAAGGAAGGGGCAAGGAGCAGCCTGCAGCACTGAGAAGCTGAATTCCACCAGCTTGGTCGAGGACACAGGGAGAGATGCTGGAGACACAGGTCAGCAAGAAGGAAAAGTGCTGGCACGAGTGTCACAGTGACATGGGGACAAAGCAGGCCTGGGCTTCCCAAGCAGGGTGGTGTGGTAGGACCCGAGAGGGGCACTGGGACTCGGCTGCAAGGTGGCCCTGCTTTCACTGGCACCATCACCTACAGCAGGTAATGTGCCAGCCCTCTCCTAGGGTCCTGGAAAAGTGCAACAGAGAGCCAGAGCCGTGGCCAGCAGGCACCCAACGGGCACCCAACAGCAGGATGCAGGGTGCTCACAGAGCCTCTGCAGGGCCACCCACCAGAAGGAGACGATCCAATGCGAGGAGGGAGAGGGAAGAGGAATAACATTGTGGGCACAGATAGCAGGAGCAGAAAACAAAGGAGAGACTGCAGCAGGCATCTGCTACAGACCCCCAGGACTTGAGGAGAGAAAGAAAGAACAAAAAGATTCCTGAACCAAGTATCAAAGAGCTGCAAACACAGGATACTTGTACTCAGGGGGCACTTTAACCACCCAGACATCTGCTGGGCGACAAACACATCAAACCGCAGCCAGAGCGCTGCTGCCTTCGTTATGTAGAGGACAATTTACAGATGAAGGCAGCAGAGAGGCTCCCTGAATCTGCTCACCAACAAAAAGGGCCCTTAAAAAAGCAGCTGAAACAGGGCAAGTTTGGAGCCTCTGATCACCAGCAACACAAACCCACCAGAGCGAGGACACAAAGTGTTTACCTCACAGCAAACGCGCTCCAAGGGGAGCTAAGGGACAGGCGGGAGCAGAGCTGGGGCTGCTGCTGACCCCTCCAACAACAGGGCTGTTGGTGAGGGACAGGAGAAGCCTCCCAGATGCAATGGAAGTAAAAGCAGCAGAAGGAGCAGCCCTGAGTGTGGGCTGTGGACCCAGCGAGCAGGGCTGCCTGTAAGCCTACCTTGGGTGGCAGCTCAGCACAGCTCAGCATTGCCAAATCGTGGAGCTTGGAGATGCAGAAGCAAACAAATCTGACAAGTCCATGTGGTGGCAGAGGAGCTTCCCAGCACGCTGAGCCCTCGGCCCGCTGGGAAGGACCACGTTGGAGGGCATCGTGTACGAACTCCTGGAGGAGCCTGCCGAAGATTTGGCTGTGGCCACAGCTGTGCTCCACACGGAGCCCCCAGGCTCCGGGGGACACAAACGGCAGAAGCTGTCCACAGCCACCCCCTACCCTAGGGCAGGTGGCCCCCAGATCCCTGCAGCTCCCACACCCAGCACCTCCATCAGCCAGAGCAGCTCAGGACATGAAGGAGGCTCCATAGTGGGGCTGGAAACCAGACAGGTCTTAAAGATTGAAAAAGAAAGTAGCAAGCAACTCGAAGTGCCTGAAACACCCCTGAAAAGCTGCCCCTTTGGAGGCTGAAGACCTCCATCCCACCGAGGCAGCAGAATAGACTCTGTTTCTCCTCCAGAGTCACCTGGGTGGTGAAGGGAATTGTCATCCTCTGCTTCCCACACCAGCAGCAAGGACTCCTCAGCCTTCACCCTGACCTCCGAGCAGATGCAGGACCTGGGGATCTGCAGCTTCAAATGGAGCAGCTTTCCAAAGCACCATGGCCTGGAGACAGCAAACTCTGCCCTGCCTCTGGCCACATGTCCGAAGCTGTTCCCTCACTTCAGCCTCAGCTGGAGCAGTTGCCCATCTCCCTCCTGCACGAGTAGTCTGGGGACACGAGTGTCCAGGATTCATGGGTGTTGGGTTTGAAGAGCTTTGGGCAGGTGGGAGGAAAGCTGAGTGGGAGCAGGCAGAGGCAGCCCCTGCACAGGGAGCGACTCTGCACGTCCTGCTCCGGCTTCAGCCTCCAGGCCTATGAGGCCGACTGCAGCTGCACTCAAGTCTCTTTATCAGGAGGAGAGCTGAACATTTCCACCAGCACAAGATTGTTGCCAGTGCTGGGGTTTTTCCCTGACCTCCAGCTAAAATCCTCTGAGCTGTGGCTCTGGAAGTGGAGCAGCATACGAAATGGTCCCGGACTTGGACCCTCCCCCCGGCTTCTTTCATCCCAGTAAACAATTTTGCATACATTTAAACCTCCCTCCTCTGGTTCCCCAACTCCTCCACCCTCCCCAGCAGAGAAATGAGAAGACTCTGTCATCCCTCTCCTTCCCCTTGCAGCTCCATCCATCAGGTTTCAGAGGCCCCTCGGATGCAGAGCAGGAGCCGGGCGGCAGGCGCGGGGCTGCGTCTGCCTGCGAGCGCAGCGCAGCACAGGGCCAGCAGAGCTGCATTTGCATGCAGATTAAAGCAGGGCAGTAAAAAATGCAGACGTGCAAACCGTTTGGACATGGCTGGCGCAGCGACGCCCCACCAGGGAATCAGTCTTGGGCCTTCTTAAAGGGGAAGCCTGGCATGGAGCTGGGAGAGTGGCCACAGGCAGCCACGGGCAGTCCCAGAGCCAGTTTGGTTGGAAAGGGCCCTCGAGATGAAGGTCCAGCCGTGGTCTGGTGCTAAGCCATGTCCCTCAGCACCACAGTGACCAAAGTGAACCATGCCTTAAAGGTTCCTTCCAGCCCAAAGCATTCCATGGTCCTGTGCTCAAGGGAACATCTCCAACCCCCACAGCATCCAGCACACAACCTGAGCGAGCCCACAGCTGCTCAGCTGCAAGCAGGACTCCTCTTCCTTTCCTCCCTGCACCCTTGCCTGACAACAACCCTACCAGCAGGACCAGGCTCCAAACTGGCATTGTCCTTTCAGTGCCCTTGGACATTCCAATGCCTCAGGACAACCTGACCTTCTCCTTGATCTCCAGAGTCCTGTCCTGCAAAGGCTGCCACCGAGGAGGGTGAGACACTTTCCACCTCTAGCTGCTGCCTGTGCTCTGGTTTCAGCAAGGCAGGCTGCTGCCTTTGGTCTTCTTCCCACCACCACTAAAGGGAGAACAGCTGGTGGGGGCCCCATCCCCAGGCAGTTTTGGGGCTCCCTGTTTAAGCAAATATTCCCCCTGGAGACATTGAAGGTCAAACCTGATGAGCCCCTGAGCAGCCTGCTCTATTTGGAGGTGTCCCTGTTGACTGCAGGGGGTTGGATAAGAAGAACCTCAAGGATCCCTTCCTGCCCAACACAAGCTCTCACGCTGTGATTCCCACATGGATCAAGCCCTCAGGTGAGGGCAGCTCAGAGCCCTTCCTGAAGCAGCCTGAGCTGGGCTCCCAGGAGGCACAAGTGACAGGTGGATGTGGTGAAGCAGCCCAACCTCTGCAGTACCCCAGCTGACAGGGCACTGAGTGCCATGTGCAGCTTTGGCCCTGGCTGGCATCCCAGCTGTGGGAGCTCCAGAAAGCAAGGCCATGAGCCTGGAGACCATGACCACCCCAAAGGGCTTTGGTCCAAATTTTCTGGGGGTCCCTTTGCTGGCCTCATGGAGCTTCACTTCCACCCTCCCACAGACCAGCTGACTGCACCCCCCAGGTCACAACAGCACACAGGCACCTCCCGTGGTCAGGATCTGCCTGGCCCTGGATCCAACCCTGCCTCACCTGCACGGGTTGAGGACGTTCCCATGGCAGGATGTCACACCCAGGACCAGCAGCACAGGGGAGCTTATGGAGCAGATCATTCCCAGATGTCTTCAAGGGCTGGGATCTAACGAGGCAAATCATGCAGGCAAACCAACTGCAGCCAACGTCTGCAGGTTCAGATGCATAAAAAGTGCAAATTCAGTAACTTTTGTATTGCCTCTGAAGGAAGCAGGAAGGTAAAAGCAATATTCTGGGAGTGGAGAGGCCATGAATGTCTCTCATCTGCACTTAGAGGGGACCACAACTTGGTCCTGCCTTCACCTTGCTCGGATGAGGCCATTCGCAGTCTCTGGCTGACAAGGGCTGCCAACAGATCTCCTTCTGTCAGGTTGCACTTCCCAGCCACAGCACTGAGGACCAGCAGGGCCAGGTGAGGGTGGGCAGCAGATAGGGCCAGGTGAGGAAGGGGACACCTTGGTAGGCTCCAAACCACCAAAGAACAAAAGTCCTGCAGGGATACAGGCAGACAAGTGGGCACAGCTCCTGCTCAAGTGCCCTCTTAGTGCAGGGACCACCTCCTGACCCAGCCTCACCACCCAGTGGGGTTGGGGACCTCTGCTCCTGTGGGAAACCCTTTCTGGAGCCTCCCTTCTCCAGCCATCTCCTGCTACGCCCAGGTCTCATCTTGCTTCTGCATGGCTGACTCAGGCCCACCTGCCTTGGCACCTGTAGCCCAAAGGGCATGAAGGGGGAAGATGCTACCAGTGTCTGCCCAGCCTTCTGCCAGACCTTCCCCACCCGCCTCAGAAGCACCACTCCTTCCAGGGCCACCAAGCCCAGGGCAGCGAGGCAGTGTTTAGTCTTCTGCTTCTTCACCACCCTCCAGACAAGGCAGATCCTGGGCTGGGCAGGCAAATGAGAAGGCTGCCCAGGAGCCTTGCCAGGGTGAGCTCTCTGCTGTCTCATCAGGTTGAGCTCCCACACAGCCGTCCCAAGCCTGGCTCCATGCTCTCCACACCCACCTGATTCCACAGGTCCTGGGCAGCTGTAGGAGAGTTCTATCCTTTAGCCAACACAAGTGGAGCTGGGCACTGGGGAAAGAGCAGGGTCAGGTGGGAACAGGTGGGGGAGGAGGCACCCGTGGCACATGCACAGACTGGGTCATGGAGGCTCCTAAGCAAAGGGGCAAATGGAAAGCCAAGCCCATATGCCCCAGCTGCCACCCTTCTGCCTCAGCTGCTAGGGATTTACAGGTGCCAGTGAGCTGGGGAGGGTTGGTTCATCCCCAGGGCCAGTGACAATCTGGGGTCACCTGGGGCTGTGAGTTGTATCCTGACTGAAGGCTTCTGCAGCAGCAATGCCCCAGGAAGGGGCAGTGGTGAGAATCCCAAAGAGGAAACTGTGGATTCCCAGCCAGAGAGCAGCCTCCTGCCTGGCAGAGCAGCATGAGGGCAAAAGAAGTGGAGCTGGGCAAAGCAGCAGCTCTTGAGCAGCTGTGGCTGGGGCAGTCTCCATCCTTCGGGGGCTGGGCTGGTGCCAGGCTCATGGCCAAGGAGATTCATTGGGTCGTTGTCTGTGCAGGGGAAGGAAGAGCCCCAGGCCAGCCCATTGCAACTGGCACTGAAACCACCTCCCTTGCTTACAGCATTTTCCCTTTTTACCTTACTTTGAGTTAATGAGAAAGTTGTGGTGCAGCCAAAACCCAGCCCAGCCCCAGCTGCTCCCCCTCTGACCGACCTGGTTTTGGCCTTGGCCAGTCAGCCTGGAGCCACCCAGGGCCAAGGGCTTGAGCTGTCAGCTTGGGGTAGTTTAAGGGACCAGACTAAGCTGGGAGTTCTTGTGCTGAGAAGCTTGTCCCCAAGCTCCCCAGTGCCATGGTGTGCCACCTCCCACCTGCGCCCTCCCACAGGCTGCGTGGTCCGCAGGAGCAGGCAGCGGTGACAAACTGGCCCTGCAGATGGCCCCAGATGGCATTTTTAGAGAGGTTCCCTTATCAGAGCGGACAAAATTAGCACCAAACAGCCTTGGTCTGCAGGCCTGCTCCTGCCGGCGTCAGCGGTGGAGATGCAGGAGGTCAAAGACAAAGTTCAGTCCCTTGGTGACAGCAGAGTGGCAGCAGTGTGGGGGGAGCACAGCGATGCCAGCAGCAACCCCTGGCACAGGCCAGGAGCAGCCTCACTGAGCCCCAGAAAGCTGCAGAGCAAACCAGTTCCCTGCCACTTGCCTACAGCAGGCAGCTCTCCCCCAGCCCTAAGACCTCAGGAGTGTTCAGGGTGGTTCACCTGAAGGTGCATCCATGAGAGCACTGCCCAGAGAGCCACCAGCACTGGGAGAGAGCTGCAGGCCAGGCTCCTGCTGCAGGAGTCCTCCCAGTGGCACCCTGGTCCCACCTGGAGGCAAGTTCCTTTGTGTGCTTCTCCCCAGTTACATGAGGGGCAGCAGCTCCTGCGGCAGAGAGAGCTCCAGGTGATCTGCAACCCCTCCAAGCCTCCACCCCCCTCCAAGGCTTCTCACTAGGTTTTAGGTTGACTGCTGCTGCTGTGGCTGCAGGTTTCCAGCTCCTGCATCTGCACCAAACCCTCTGCCCTGCTGTGGGAAGCAAGAGCCTGCCCAAAACAGCTCCCCATCAGGTCTCACCACATGGGAGCACCCAAAGCCCTTTGCCACCCTGCCAGCCCCAGCCCATGGCATGGTGAAGGCAGCACAGATGAGGGACAAGACCTTGGGCTGCCACAAGGACGTGCCCAGAGACACTGCCTGGGCAAGAGCATCCTGGGCAGCATCTCTGCCAGAGCTCTGGCTGCTGCTTTGCAGCTCCATCTCCTCCAACCCTGCCTTTGTTCTCCCAGCAGGTCCCTGACCCCCAGCCTCATCTCCCAGTAGAAGGAAGGAGCCAGGGCAAGGCAGGCCATGCCAAGAAGGCTCTGGAGCTGGCAGGGCTGGGTGCTCCACATTGCACACATACCAGCAAACCTCAGCCCCAGCCCCGGAAGGGAAAGAGGCAGCCAGCAGCAGCTCCCAGCTAGTGAAGAAGCCTTAACCCCTTCCCCACTGCAGCCAAGAGGCTCCTGGAGAGCCCAGAGCCAGCGGGAGGCAGGAATCCACCCTAAGGCCAACTATCCACAGGCTGCATCACTCCCTCCCTAATCCGATCCCAGCAACTCCTGAGCCTATCCCTCCAGCACCCTTCAATTCCAGAAGCTCCTCCTCATGTTCAGATGGAGCTTCTGATGTTCCAGTTTGTGCCCCTCACCCCTTGTGCTGTCACTGGGCACCACTGAACAAAGCCTGGTCCCATCCTGCTGACACCCAGACCCCCCTCAGGCTGCTCCTCTCCAGCCCAAGCCCCCAACTCTCTCAGCCTTTCCCCACCAGAGAGGTCCCAGGCCCCTCAGCAGCTCTGCAGAGCTGGTTCCCTGCAAGCAGGATTTGGTGCTTTCAATGACTAGAATGAGACCCTTTCCCATAAATCAGCAGCCAAAGGCCCCCAGCAGCATTCCCACAAGCTGGGAGTTTGCCACTCCAAAGGAAGCCATTTGTTGGAAGCAGCCAGGGTCCCCCTGCAGAGCCTGCACTCCACTGACTGCAGCGAGAGAAAATGGGGCTGGAGAGCAAAAATAACCCAAAGATCTTCTCAAGAAGCATGCAACTGAGTCATCTGTTTCAAAGTCCAAGTGGAGCTATCCCAGGGACAGGGCCCACAGCGACTGCTAAGGTGCATAGCTAGGAGGGGAGGGGAGGAACAAAAACAAACAGTGAAAATAGTCCAAATTCCTGCAGATGCTCCTGGTGACATCCTGGAGATGCAAGCTGGGATCCTCAGCCCCTTCCCAGGACCCCAGCTCCAGCCCAGCCCAGGGTTGCCCCATGCCAGGCACCCCTCCTGTGGGTGGGAGACCAGCCCCAAAGGATGGAGCTTCGTGCTGCAGGCTCAGCTGCTGCTGGCCAGCACAGCCCCACAGCAGCAGGAGGAGGCAAGGCCAGATCCTGATCCCTCAGGCTGGGTCTCCAGCCCCACGGTGTAGCTGCTCTCACCTTACAATGCCTGCAAGCTGCTCTCTGAGTGGCAGGATGCCACCGGCTCAGGCCACCCCTATCTGGGCCAGGGATCAGCCCACACGTCAGGGGCTTCATTCCAGAGCAGCCTGTGAGCACTTCCCTCTGCTCCCCGGGTCCATTTCCACCAGCACAGGAATGCAGCCTTGCGTCAGAGCTGCGAGGACACCCAACATGGGAGCAGAGCAAGGGCTTGGTGCTGCAGAGCAAGGGCTTGGTGCTGCAGAGCAAGCCAGCTGTGCCCTCAAAGTGCTCTCAGTGCCCCCAGTAGGGGTTTAGAGGTGGCATTTGATCCTGGTGGTAAGTAGCTTGGTCTAACCACGGGTACATCTGGAGCACAGCTGGCACAGCTGCAACAAGGCCATGGGCAGCGCACAGTGGGGAAATACAAAGCCCAGCTGGGGACGTGCTGCATGGGGCAGTGAGGGCTGCACCACACCACACTGTGGGCTTACAGGAAGCAAGGGCCACAGCCACCAAGAATAAAGCCCCTTAGCAACTCAAGGGCAAGGCTGCAGCTGTGGCACCCTGCTCTGAAGGTGCTGCTGGAGACAGCAGTCACAGGAGGATCCTCAGCACATTTACCTGTGCAGGAGGGACAGAGCTCAGCAGACCTGGTCCAAACCAATGCAGCCCATCCTTGAGACCCTACTATCAAGAGTAATTGGCAGCTCATCCAGGCAGATATGGGCACACTGGACCACAGGGAATGCCCACATCGAGTTGGCAGCATTTGGAGGTCCACTGGAAGGTGCTTCAAGCCAAGGTGCTGCCAACAGCAGCACTCCTGGAGCTGCTTCAGGAGTGGTTCAGCCCTTGGCTGTGAGCAGCTGTGGAAGAAGGGCAGGACCTCCCCAGCTGTCCCCCCACACTCTGGGACACTCTTTTGTGGATGAGGCTCCAGGGACAGTTCCCCTGGGTTACACAAACAGTTAACCAGAGCAGGAGCCCCAGCAGGAGGTGACAGAATGGCAGTGAAGCCTGTGGGAACAAGCAGCCTTCGAAGACAGAGGGACAAGGGACAGTGACAAACCTTTCCTCCTGCGTGCTCCACATAGGCATGCTGGAGAGCTGGTGGCCATTGCTCTGTCAGCACCTCCCTCTGCACAAGCCATGGCAGCTTCCCTTCTCCTCCCAAGGATCAGCTGCCTGAAGCCCTGCTCTGTGCTGCCAAAGGAGGGAAGGGCCCTGGTGTGCTGCTCACTGGTGAGGAACCAACCTCCCTGAGAGGAGCAGGGATGGGAGCAGGCAGAGCTTGCAGGGCTTGGCCATGGCTTTTATCAGGCCAGCCGACAGAGCTGGAAAAACAACAGCCTGCATTTGGGGCACAAGTGGCTTCCCTGGAGCTCTGTCTGGGCAGCAGGCAGGAGAAGCCTGCACTTAGGACCAGGGTTTCCAGTTTTTGTTCCTAGGCTGCACCCCGATCTGGAAGCGGCACTGGCTGAAGGGCTGGGAGAAACAAAGGGTTCAAACAGGGAGGCATCCAGGAGGGGATTTCCACAAAGGTGGGGAAGAAACCATCAAAGCCACAATCCCAAAGAGCTCAGTGCTCTCTGGGCAGGGAAAGGGTTCCAAGAGCTGACTCCAGGACAACTGGAAGACAGCGATAGCATCAGTGTGGGAAGCTGCCTCAGTCCTTGCTGCTCCAGCACGGGTCCAGGTAGGCAGGAGGCTCAGCTGGGTGTGAGAACAAAGCACAGTGGCAGCTCTGAACCTCATGTCCCTCTCTTACAACACTCTCATTGTCAGGAAGTCACAAAGCCAAACTTCCCCCAAGCTAATGTACAACGACTTGAACTCCTTTCTTCAGCAGAGAGAGGAACGAAAGGGGCTCGTCACAGGCAGAGTCAAGCCTTGCACCCTGATCACCCCAGTTCAATCCTCCACCTCCCAGCAGCCAGGCAAGGCTGTGGGCTTCATCCCAGGCCACTGCTGAAGCACACCAGCACCTTCCACATTCCCCAGGGTCTGCAGGCTCCAGCTGTGCTGCCTCTGGGGGTCAGGTACTTGCTGGGTTTGCTGCCTGCCGGGAGGCTTGGAGGTCCCTCCCTTTGATCAAAGAGCACGAAGAGAGGGTGGGCTGCTCCCTACCGTCCAGCATGGTGTAGGCTTGCCCAGCCTCGCCCCAAAGGCTGCTCCCTCTCACGCCTGCAGCTGGTCCTAGGATGTCACCACACTCACAGGTCTCACAGGCTCCATCGTGCCTGTCGTCTGCCTGCCCCAGGAAGCGAGGCAGCACTTATCTGTGGCTTGCAGGTGGGTCACCAGAGGCAGAGAGACAAAGCTGAAGCTTCCCTCTGCAGAAACTCCTCAAGCACAAAGGTTTGAGGATTTCATGACATTCAGGCACCTGAAGCTGGGTCCAGCATCACCCAGAGCAAAGAACAACCCCAGAATCCAGGCCAAGAGCCCTGACCACTGCCCATCCTTGCCCCTTCTCAGCCAGCTGAGATTGCTCTCCAAGGTCTCATCCTGGCCTTCACACTCTGGACAGTCCTACAGGAGCTGCTTGTGCTGCTCACAGAACAGAATTCAGCCTTTGATGCCTTTGGCACTTCCTCCAGTGGCTGCTTTGAAGATTAGGGGCAGAGCCTTAAACCTTAAACTGGGTTCAGAAGCTGCTGCAGAGCCAGTGGAGCAGCCTGGGCTGCTGGTGGCCTAGCCCTCTGGGGAGGGGAGCAGTCCTGCTCTGCACCAGCTGGCACCACCACACTCTTCCTCCTTCCAGCTTCTTCTATGCAGCACAGAAGCTCAACCAGCCTGAGCCACGCAATGGCATCAACACCATGGACAAAGCTGTCCCCGAGCTGGAGGGGAGGTGGCAGCGTGCTGGGAACGAGCTCTGCCTGTGCAGCAGGGCCAGCAAAGAGCCTGGGAAAGGTGAGCTCCTCCAGAGCACGCCCCCGGGGCAGGGCAGGGCAGGGCAGCCCAGTGGCAGCAGCAGCAAGGTGTCACCGCAGGCTCCACAGCCCCGAGTTTGCCAACCTGCTTCCCTTCCACGCTCAGCTGGACTCAGCTGCTCGTTCCTGCATCCTACGGCAGCAGCTCTGGTGGCTGTGCCAGCTTGGAATGAGAAACGTGCCCATGGCATCTCCATCTCCCCTTCTGGTGGGAAGCCTTCTCCTCCCATCACCACACATCCTCTGACTGCTCCTGCCCTGCAGTGCTGCCTGGCCCGGGGATGATGTGCAGCAGCAGGAGCAGGGTCTCTTGGGGGTAAGCAGGTACCATGGAGACCAAGAGCGTCAGGAATGCTGACGGGAGCCCAAGGAGGGAATGTCCAGGCATGGGTCTGGTTCCTCTGCCTGTTTCTCACCAGACCAGTTCCACACACCCACAAGCACACACAAAGAGACCATCCCAGCCTCAATCCACGTGGGTCCAGCACCGAGCGGTGCCCACGGAGCTCTGCACACAGCTCAGGTTCTGGGCGCTCAGCAAAACATCCCTGAGCCCACCGCGTCCCCTGCCAGCACAGCTGGAGCTCACCTGCGCCCACCACCCAGCCCCTAGGACTGCTCCCTCTGCCCAGATTCCTCCCAGCTCCAAGGATGCTAAGCAGGGACGTGCGTGGACCACACAGCGCCCCAGATCCTCTCCCCAGCCAAGCAGACTCCCAAAAGAGGGAGGAGATCCATGCATGCCAAACTTGCTTCCAAAGCATCTCCTCCGGGAGCCGGGGCAGGGGGCAGCAGGACGCTCCGTGCCGCGCAGTGACGCGCACCGGGGTACCGTGTGGCACCGTGTGGCACCGTCACAGCAACTCGATTAATTTAAGTTAATTTCCTGCAGTTCTGTCTTAGTTTTCCAGCAGATTCAGGACGTAAAGGTTAAAGCATAACCTTGTCTCAGCAGCTCGCTGTGGCTCCATGCAAATGCCTACCTACAGCCTGGTAATTACATGCATCTCCGAGAGCCAATCCGCCGTCAGCCTGACAGATACTGATCTTCCCGTTTTATTTTTAGCTCTGTGCTTCCCCCTCTAGATGCAAAAAAAAATTCTGTTTGTTCCATCTCCTGCTGCAGCTCCTTCCCCGGCTCGGCAGCCAGCTCCAGGCTCGCCGCGGCCGCAGCCGGGCGCAGCGCTGGGCAGGCGCTGGGCTGCCGGGGAGTGGAGGGGGTCTTGCATGGGCATCCCCGCCTCGCCCCCATGGTGACAGTGGGCAGTCGGCTCCTCTGGGGCCAGCCAGGGGATCTGTGTCCTCTGGCAGAGGAGGTGTTTAAAGGGGGGACTGAAGGGAGATGTGAGAGCTGCTCACCTGACTGCAGGGGACGGGACAGGACATCCCGGGTCACACACACCCAGCCCGGTCCCACCAGGGAGAAGCGAGGCCAGGTCTGGTGCAGCTCAGCTGTGTGCTCGTGGCTCTGCAAGTCCAGGACCTGTTGTCCAACAGAGGTGGGTGGCTTCCCAGTTAGCCACGCAGGGACACTCAGAGAGGGAAGACAGCGCTGGGAGGGTGTGCAGCAGAGGGCTCAGCCACAGAGACAAAGCTCAGCTGATGCCTCTGGCCTCTAAAATGGGCACAGTGAGACTAAATGTGGCTGTGCCACTGAGCCCAGCCTGCTGCCCTCCTCCACGGGCTGCTCTGGTGGCCTTGGGCAGGAGGCAAGTGTGCAGACCACTAGAAACTGGTGTCCTCCAGAAGTTTAGCACCATTAGGGAGCCCACAGCAAAGAGCAGCCCCAAAGGCTCCCTGTGCATCGAGAGTCTTGGAAGAAACAGGGATCAGGTTCTAATTCCTTGTCTTTCCCTATGGAAGGAGGCTGGAGTGGGGCTGGGCTGTGAGGGGTGAGATCTGCTGCCTCTCCCCTCTCCCTCTCAGATGCACATTTTGGATTTAAGCTGGAACAGATTTGCACAAATTTTAGGCACGTGGTGGGGAGAAAAGGACACTGAGAGCAAGGAGAGGGCTGGCTGGCAGCAGCCAGGCCATGCTCACCATGGCCAGAGCTGATGGTGGGACACAGTGTGCAGCCTGGGGACATGAAGGGGGTGAAAAGAGTTTGCACAGAGCAGCTGAAGAAAAGCTGCATGGGGGAAACCTCAATAGAAATGCATTAAATAAACCAAGAGAAAGAGGAGAGAGGAGCAGGGATGGGGCAGGGGTTGAGTGTGCTGTCTGCAGCCTCTGTGAGGCTTCAGTAACACCCAGCAAAGCTGCACCTCCCAACACCACAGACACCTCTCCAGAGCTCACTCTGCGCCAGCTCCAGCCCCAGCCCATGACTCATATCCACAGAGTTGCTCACTGTGTTGCACTCCTGAGGATCCTCCTCACCACAGCAGCAGTAACATCCAGGAAACTGTCCCCCAGGTTTCACTCCTCCAGGGGAATCTCTTCAGACCTCACCAGCAATTCCCCACCTGGAGAGTTTGTAGGCAGTGAAGCTCACAATGCCTCAGAGAAGCTTCTCCAACAGCCCTCAAACATTCTCAGCAGGTGGATTTGGGCAGGTTGTGGGAACAAGGAGGTTTTGGAGAGCTGGGCTTCACTCTCCCAGTTTTTCCCTTCCACATCTCCTCACCTGAAGGTCAATCCAACACCACACAGAGAAGCAGGACCCATCCTAGCAAGTGCAGCAGGCACTGGATGAGGCCATGGGGTGAGAGAGCAGAAAGCAAGGGGCAGGGGGGGGGGGGGCAGCTGAGTGCCCCTCTCACAGAGCTAGGAGAGCCTAGGGGCAGTTTCACTCTCAGCAGCCCACGAGCTGGAGGTCACCCCCAGGTCCCAAACCCATCCTTCTGCACCCAGACAAAGGCTGAACCCATCCCTCCCAGCCTGCCTCCTGCTGCAGAGGGGCTGCCCAGCTCAACCTACTTTTGTCCCTCCCCTGCCCTCGCCCCAGGATTGCCCACCCCAGTCCACATTCCTCCTAAGGCCCAAGTGAGATGAGATCTCCTGCCCCAGGGCTTGGCCATCCCTGGGGTGGCATCTCTGCACTTCCCAGCACCAGGGACTCAGCAGAAGCCTTTCCTCTGACTTCAACAGCTGCTGGCTTCATTCCCCTGCTCCTCTTGGCCTCCCTCTTCCCTCGTGGGCTGCTTTTCTGTTTGGGAGCCCATGATTGTATCTGACAGGGTCTCCTAATTGTCTCCACTGATTTTACCAGAGACTGATTTTAAAAGCAGCTCAGCAGCTCAGTCACTCCAATATCACTGCTGGATTCAGCTCCCTCATTTATTAATGGGACTACTTTAGCTCTTTCTCCCCTGATATGTTTGCAAACTCCCTTTTTATTTCTCTTAACCCCTTTGGCTACCATTAACAAGCACAAACTCAGTAATATTTGATATTCTATGTGTATAAATAAAAGCAGGGAAAGATCTCACTCCTGTTGCAGCTCCCAAAGCAGGCCTGGGGCTCTGCAGCAGCAGCTTGGCTGCAAACGCTAAACCTCTGCCTGCCTGACCTGCAGTTGGGCTGTGGGACAGTTTGGGTCACTGCCCTTATAAAGCAGCAAGGGCAGCACCTCCAGCAAAAGGGCTCAGCACCTTCCCCTTCAGCCTGCACCTCCACAGGCTGAGGGGACACAAGGCTGCAATGCCAGAGCCCAAGAGCTTTGAGTTCTTTCCTCCATGAGAGGTGAGGAGGATGGGAGAGGGGAGAGCAGACTTTGTCCTGACCCCAGCACCATCACCTGCTCTTACTCCTCAGGAGCTTGGGTGGGCACTTTGTAAGCAGCAATCCCACATTGCTCCTGCAGCCATGATGAAGGCTGGCAGGCGTGGACCACCACACATCCAGCCAGGAGGAGGTTTTGGGGTGCTCCTTCCTCACAGCCCAAATCCAGAGGTGACAGGAAAGGGCTAAACCCAAACAGCTAAACCCCCAAAACACAGAAGCTGTTCCCAAGAGGGAATTCTTCATCCTTGATACTTTCACTGACTTCTCAAGCATGGTTCAAACGATGCAAACTTGTACTAAGCAGAACCATGAAGCCAAGTGACCAAAACTCCACTTCCAAAAGGCTTTAAAGCAATTCAAATTGTCTGGACAAGCCCAGGGAGCCCTGCTGAGGAGGCAGTCCCCTACATCTGATCCTGGGCGTCTGCTTACCTACTTCAAGTCCCTGCCTTAAGGACTTCACAGTTGCCAGCAGAGAGAAGGCCTGAGAAACCCAGGAGATGGCTCCAAAAGCTGTTCCCAAGTGTCAGTGTTACAGCTGCCTGCAGCCCCAGGACAAAGGGGGATGCCATGGGGAGCTGTGGGACATCTGTTCTGGATGCTCCAAGCAGAAATTCACAGTGTTTGCCTTTCCAGATGGGGGAAAAAATGGGATTTCTCCTGGAAAGCAGAGCAGCCCTTGGGCCTCAGCAGGACAAGGCTGAGCCTCATCCCAAGTGTTGACGGTGGCCGCCAGCAGATTTATTTGCTGCCCTCCTACACTCTGCTGCTATAGAAGGGAGGGAGAAAATGATGAGGAAGAAGCCAAAAAGGAGCAGATGGGGCTCAATGTCTGCCTCTGCCCTGCTCCAGCCAGTGCTTGAGCCCAGGGGCACCAAGAGACAAGAGGGCAGCTGGCACTAGGTGGCCTTTGCTGGACTAATGCCTTCCTGGGGGCTGAGGATGTGGCATGGGATGAGATGAGCCAGGGGAAGGAGGATGCTGGGAGCCCACCTCTGCCAGGAGTGCAGTGGCCAAGCAGGGAAGGAATCAGAGGCCACAGCTGCAGGGTGAGGTCTTGCCTGGCCTCACATTGATGGGGGTCGTGGGGCAAGGTTTCTCAGATCGCCCTCAGCAGGGCTCAGGCGACAATGCCATCGCTGGCTTCACCCCTGCAAACACTTTCCCACCATTTCTTGGGGGCACAAACCTGGCACAACCCAGACATCCCCCCTCACCCTTTGCCACGCTCCCTTCTCTAAGGGCAGAGCTTCCCTCCACAGCTCTCCTTAACCCCAGCCCCAGCAGGGGCCGAGATCCTCCCTTTCTCGCTGGGGGCTGGGATTTTATGCAGGGGGGAGGCAGCAGCACCTGCTGCAGCCACCCCTGCAGGGCACAGGCAGCGGCAGCGAGGGAGGGCAAGCGAGCAGCTCCCCTCGCAGAGCCTGTCCTGTGCTGTCTAATAACACAAGGTGTCATTGTACACCCAAATCAGTGCCTGCAGCTTTATTTATCACAGCTGAAACACAAAACCCAGCAGGCCAGGGGAGGGGAGCCAGAGGGACCGGGGGGGGCCGAAAGCAGCAGGGCGAAATCTCCCTGTTTAGCAGGATTTGCCTTGAGATTTTCAAGCTAGATTGAAGCTGGGGGGCGTGGGGGGTGGGTACGGGAGGAAGAAAAGAGAGATGAAAGGGAGGGAAGAGAGCTGGCAGAGCAGCGATGCCTCCCTGGCAGTGGCAAGGCGGCGATGCTGTCTCCAGCGCAGAGCTCTGGGGGCTGGGGGGCTTTGCTCACAGCCCTCCAACAGCCAGCACGGGAGGTGCGGGAGGCTGCATCTCCCCTGGGGCAATCTGCCTTCTACAGTTGGTCTTTTTAAAGGTTTTTTCCCGGGCACCCATTCATCCCAGGCAGAGCTCTGCAGATCAGCAGCTGGTGTCCCGAAGACTCCCTCTTGCCCTGGCATAGGCTATACCTGCCAAGCTGGCAGGAGCCACCCCGAAGGGCCTTTCGCAGCCAGGCAGGCAGTAGCCCCTGGGGTATGGCTCCCCCCGAACCCAGCGCAGCCTCTCGCACGGCCAGCGCTGAACTGCTGAACTCGGGAGAACTGAGGCAGCTCAGCAGCCAAAGGTCCCAGCCCTGCACTTACAGCATCGGGAGATGCTCTCCTCGGGGTGGCTCCAGATGTTATCACCACCGCTGCCACCCCTGGCAGCTGTTTCGTCTGCTCCCCGGTGCCAGAGGCTCCCGCTGCCGGCGCCGGTGGGGCAGCTCTTCCGCGGCTCCTGGGCAAAGCCTGGCAGCTCTGCCTAAAGCCCCTTTCCCCAGCAGCGGGAGGGAAGCTGATGCTAGGCTTGGCACTGAAGTGGCTGAGGCGAAGCACTCCTGGCCCCTGCCCCTAACTCACCGTGGAGGTGGCAGGCAGCGGCAGGAGGGAAAAATTCAACAGCTGAAGGGGCAGAGGGGGAGGTAGCAGCTTGAGGAGCTGCAGGTAGGCATTGTAGCCGTTTGGTGCTCAGCTCCCTGCAGATGGATATTTAAATCTCCAGGTGCAAAAGCCACTGAAAGTTCAGGCTGAGTCAGAGCTCCCAGGTTGGCCCCACCAGCAGCAAGGGAGCGGCCCCGTGAGGAGCCAAACCCCAGCCCTGAGCCTGTCTCACACCAGAGCTGCTCCGGACCAGCTCTGCCTCTGCTGCAGACAGCAGCCGCCAAGCCATGCTCCCTGCTAACAGACCAGAGCCAAGCGACGCCAGCGGACCCAGACCCGTCAGGGAAGAAGCTCCCAGTGGCTCTGCCAGGACGCCAAGGTCTGTCCCAGCGCCGAGCTCAGATGTTCTCCGACTCTGCCTTTGCGGGGCACAAACAAAGCAGCGCTCAACCCTCCGGACACGGGGGGCAGTGGGATTTGTTCCCTTCCCCAGCACCATCCCAGTTGCACCGTGGCCCCCCCAGAGCCCACCTGCAGAATCACATTTGCAAAGCTGCTGCCCGGGAAATGTGCAGCTAAAAGCTGTGAAATGAGCATGGCTGGGATCAGACATTCCCAGTGTCGGTAAACGACCGTGCCTGGAAATCTGCCTCTGCCTTTAGCCACGCTGCCATGTAGGGAGCTCAAAACAAAACCTTCTGCTTGTTCCACACCCCAGCCTCGGCTCTGGGACTCTTGTTCCCTGCAAACAAGGAACCCAAACTCCTTCTGCCAGGGGCTTGAGGAGTGTGGCAGCAGGGACACAGAGGGATCAGGGCCCTATGCTGGGGTGCAGTCAGCCCTGGGGCTGCAGGTGTGGGGCACTGCGGCACTGGAGCTCCTCATCTCTCTCTCACACCTGTGACTTCACAGGGGGCAGAGACAGTGAGGACAGCATGGAATCACAGACAGGGAAAGCCCTCCAAGATCATTGAGCCCAGCACCACCATGGGCACCAAACCATGGCCTCAGGTGCCATGGCCACACAGCTCTTGAACCCCTCCAGGGATGGGGACTCCACCACCTCCCTGGGCAGCCTGTGCCAATCCCTGACCACTCCTGCAGTCAAGACATTTTTCCTCATCTCCAACCTAACCCTCCCCTGGCACAATTTCAGGTAATGCCTTCTTCTATCACCTGAGCCTAGGGAGCAGAGCCCAACCCCCACCTCGCAAAGAGCTGCAGAGAGCAACGAGGTCTCCCTCCAGCCTCCTCTTTTCCAGACCAAGCACCCTCAGCTCCCTCACCTGCTCCTCACCAGACCTGTTCTCCAGAGCCTTCCACAGCTTTGTTGAGCTGCCCAAGTTTCACTGAGGATCCAGGCAGGGGATGACTGAAAGTGTTGCTTTACCCCACAGGTGGAGAGGTCTCCCATGGGAAGCAGCACTTTACCCAGCCTGCTCCATGGGGTTAACTCAGCCTGCAGACAGCTGATGTCACTTCTCACCTGCTGATGGGTGCTGGCCAGAGCACAGACAGGCCTACAGCCTGGAACAAGTCTCCCCAGAGGGGCAGCACCTGCCTTCCCAGCCACACTGCCCACAGTGCCCTTGCTCTGGGGCCACCCAGCTGCTGCTGCCAGGCAAGCTTCCAGAAGTCAGAGAATGGGAAAGACCTTTGAGATCACCAAGTCTAATCATTAGCCTAACACTGAGAAGCCCAAACTTAAACCATGACCCTCAGCACCACATCTACAGGACTCTTAAATCCCTCCAGGGATGGGCATTCCACCACCTCCCTGTTCAAGCCATTCCAATGCCTGAGAACTCCTGCAGTGAAAAAATTCTTCCTAATATCCAACCTGAACCTCCCTTGGTGCAATTTGAGGCCAGCAAGTCTAAAGCACTAACAACAACAACAACAACACCCAAGCTGATCTCTGAGGCAAAAAAAAACAGGGGGACTGAAGTAAAGGGGAAGGGGAGGGGGGAAGGAATCTGAAGTTGCATCACTTGGAAATACCCAAGTGCTCTGGAGATGTATGTACATGCTCAGCTGCCTCCTGCTTCTCCAGGCACCGACTTGGGAAGAGCAGAGTGACACCCAACAGGACCCCAATGCCTTTGCCTGAAGCAACAGAAAGAGCCTTGACTTGAATCCACGTTTGCCCCCCTGCAGACTGCTGTGTCCTGGGGCTTTGGAGCTGCAGGCAGGGGAGAGGGCTGAGAGGTTTGGAACACAAATCTGTCAAGAGCTCTTGCCCTATGCCTGGGCTCAGAACCAATCCCGAGATGTTCTCCATGGAATTTCAAACACACCTCAGAGCGTGGAGCCAGCCCAGGCTCTGGTGCCCTCCGCCAGCAGCCGCCCTGGCACCTGCAGGAGGCGGGCAAAGGACTGGAGGGACAGGGCAGGTTGTCAGCAGCAGTTTTGTTCTCTCAGAAGCTCAGGCTGCTTTCCAGGCACCTCCCTTGTGACAGGAGAGCTGCTCCCAGCTCCCAGAGGTTGCTCCTGCCGCTGCCCAGAGGCGAGTTGGAAGCTGAGGAGGGCACGGGGAGGGCACTGTGGGTGAGCTCGCTCAGGCAGTGCGCTGCCCTCTGGGGCCAGCTTCAGCGTCATGCCAGGGCACACCTGGCAGTGGGAACCAGTCTGGGTCCAGTTCAGCTGAGGGGACAGGAGCCTCGGCCAGCAGCAGACCTGGCACATCTCGCCCAGCCACAGTGATGCAAAAGGCTTTGCTCTTGGCCTGGCACGGGCAGGTCTGCCTGCTGTGCCCCTCCCAGAGGGACTCGGGGCTCCAGGGGCTCTGCTCAGCGAGGAGAGAGGCAGAAGGAAGGGAAACGCACAAACCATGGCCTGGTGCTGCACTCCCAGAGGCACTGGGAGCCACCAACCCAGACTGGGAGTGTCCCGACTCGATGCCTGCGGCCACCGGAGAGATCCTGGCTGGTGCCGTTCCCACTCCCCGGGCACCCCCCCTGCCATCCCACGCAGCCCCTGGCCAGCTGCCCGCCTGCCTGCCCAGCACGGAGCGGGGCCCGTGCCAGGCGGCTCCCGGCTCACCTGCAGCGTCTTGTCGAGGGGGAGCTGCTCCTGCCCTCTCTTGTCTGGCTCTGGGCTGCCTGGGAAGAAGGCAGGAAGGGGACGGGGAAGGGTAAACAGCTCAGGCAGCTGCAAGCCCTGGCAGCTGAAGGTGAGCAGGTGATGCAGGGAGCTGGGGGCCTGCAAACACCCCAGATGTGATGGCAGCAGCCTGGGAGCTGCCAGGGGCGAAGGTGCTGGCTGCCAAGGCTGCAGCATCCACCAGCAGCCCAGCAAGGGCAGGTGGGGACTATTGCAGGGGCGAGGGCACATTGCTGCCCCTTGCTCTGGGGCCTCCTGCAGAGGCTGATCCCACCCAAAGGGTGCAGGGCTCAAGATCTTGAGTGAGATCCTGCACCAGCAAAGCATCATCACTGCTGCAGATGCTGTCACCTCCCCTCAGGCCCCCACAGAAGCACAGCTCATGGCATTCCCTCATCCACGGGACCACACCACCCCTGAGAGCCTCTGTGCCAGCCTTTGCCACTGCCCCAGCAGCCTCCTCACCCTTGGGAAAACAGAGGAGGCTTAGCTGTGGAAGCTCATTTCTGCCTTGGCTTCCCTCAGCCTCTCCACAGGCAGAAGAAAATCCTGAGGAGTGAAGAAAGAGAAGAACCATTTTGCCCAGAGGTGGCTGAAGGCTTGCAGTACCCAGGCTGGTGACTTCTGACATGGGCCTCTCACCCAGTGCCCAGTGCTGCCACAGACATCACCCCCAGATCCTCTCTGGGACATGGGCACCCCCAAAGATGGAGATGAGCCAGGCTGGGCTTTGCAACGGCTCTGGGCAGGCTCAGGACCCTGTTTGATCCTCACCCAGCTGCAGAGATGCTTTGGGGAGGAGGGAGCCTTTCCAGCTGCCACCACACCACCAAAGGAGCATCCCCAACCATGCCTGGGACTGGGAAACTGCCCAGCCAGGACATTTTGTCTCGTGGATCAGGTGCCAGCCTTGTGAGGAGCCCCAGTGTAGGGCAGGAGTGTGAGCGGAGGCAGGAAGGTGTGGGGCAGATGAGGGGACAGGGTCAGGCAGCTTCAGCTCAGGAGAAGCCACCCAACACCTCCCCAGGCTCTGCAGGGAGGGCGAGGAGCCAGACTGGCCCACGTGAAGAAGACAGTGGCCAGCCCTGCACTGCCTGCATTGCCTGCACTGCCTGCAGCTGCTGGCCCCACACACAGTGCAGGCAGAGCTGCTCTGAGGCAGAGCTCCCCAGGCAAAGCCAGGAGCTGCCTGGCTCCTGCTGCCTTCTTTCCCACCGCAGAGGCTCAAAGGGACAGTGAGGCAGGCTGCGGTTTCCTGGTGCCACAAGGAACCTCCTGCAGCTTTCCAACCCTGGAAAGATCCAGAACTCTGCAAATCCCTCTCTGCCCCGTCCAGTCCCAGCCAGGGGCAGCGTCACTCGCTGCAGCCCCTCTGCTGGCAGCCGCAGTGCTGGGAGTGGCAGAGCCACTCCGACTGCTCAGGGCTCCTGGGGATCTCCCTGGGCTCACAGCCTTCCCCTCCTGGGAAGCACAGGGAGCTAAATGCTCCCAGTTCCCTCTCGAGCAGCCCTTCATTGCCCGAGCCTGTGGCCTGACAATGTTCATTCCTGTCCCCACTCTGCCCATAGAGCAGGGATGGAGATGCAGGTTGTGGTGCACTGGCGTTGGGCACTGCCCTGCCTGCCAGTGGCTTGGAGGAGGCCAAGTGGCCAGGCCAGATCAAAAGGAGCTGGAGCCCAGCTGGGCAAGCACCATACGTACCTGGGGCAGGGCAGAGGAAAGGATGTGTTTGTGTCCAGTTCTGGGCTGCTCAATTCAAGAGAGATGTTGAGGTGCTGGAAGGTGTCCAGAGAAGGGCAGCAAGGCTGGGGAGGGGCCTGGAGCACAGCCCTGTGAGGAGAGGCTGAGGGAGCTGGGGGTGTGCAGCCTGCAGCAGAGGAGGCTCAGGGCAGAGCTCATTGCTGTCTGCAGCTCCCTGCAGGGAGGCTGTAGCCAGCTGGGGTTGGGCTCTGCTGCCAGGCAGCCAGCAACAGAAGGAGGACACAGCCTCAAGCTGTGCCAGGGGAGGTTCAGGCTGGATGTTAGGAGGAAGTTGTTGGCAGAGAGAGTGATTGGCATTGGAATGGGCTGCCCAGGGAGGTGGTGGAGTCACCGTGCCTGGAGGTGTTGAAGCCAAGCCTGGCTGGGGCACTTAGTGCCATGGTCTGGTGACTGGACAGGGCTGGGTGCTAGGTTGGGCTGGCTGAGCTTGGAGCAATCTTCCAGCCTGGCTGATTCTATGATCCTGTGGTGCAGGGGCAGGTCCCAGAGCCCAGCAGCCGTGCAGGTGCTCAATGTCCACTGGCCAGGACTCTGGCAAGGCTGCAGCAGCAAGGCTGTGATGGGGAAGAGCTGCCAAGCAAGTCCCAGCCCTTCCCCAGTGGCACCAACTCTGCACGGGGTGAGGACTAAACCTGCCCTGGACTGTTGGCCTCAGCAGCAGAAGGGGAACACACAGATGTATGGAGAGAAATGACAGGCTAAAAAACCCTGAAAGAATGAAATGAGAGTTAAGAAGAAGGAGAGGGAGAAAACAAATGTGGGGAGAGCAGTCAGGCTCTGGCAGCAGCTAAACTTCCATGTGTTGAGCTCCCTGAGTCGGCACTGAGAGAAGCTACGACAAATGCCACCCTCGTGTGAGCACCACACTGCAATTTGCTCATCATCCCTCTGCTCCTCTCTGCCCTCCCCACAGTTCTGTTCCTGTTCAGAGCAGAACCTGTAGGGAGCAGCTCCAGCAGCCAGCAGAGTTGGGTTCTCCTCTCTTTGTCCTGCGCTGTGGCTCCCACACAGCCCAGCTCCCTGGCAAGTTTCTGGTGGATCCAGAGGGAGAGGTGGGTCCTGCCAGCTCCAGCATCCAACTGCTCTTCCCGGGCCTGTAGTAACCATAGAAACTGCAGACACGGCACAGGCTCTGCTGGGGGGGCACAGAATGCTTGGGCACACACAGGCAGGTAGAGCCCAGCCAAGCCACCCCCAAAGTGATGCCCAGTGTGGGGAGAGGGGCAAGCAGGAGGCTACCCTCCCAGGCCTGGGGGCCACATCAGGAGCTGCTGTTGGGGAGCTGAGAGTGCATAGGGAGGGTCCTGCTGCCAAGCTTTGTCTTGCTCTGCCCTGTTCCATCTGCAGAGAGATGGGCACCCAGGAGGTGCTCAGGCATTAATCCTCAGGCCCTTCTTGCTCCACAAATACAAACAGGCCAAATCCTGCCCCTGGCTGTGCTGGGCAGAGGCTCTCTGCTGCTGGTGCTGGCAGAGGCACAGGTCCTCCAAGGGCAGGAGCTGGGCCAGCACAGTCAGTTACTGAGCTGAGTCCAAGCACTGCCTTCATCTTCCCTCCCCAGCACAGGCAGCCCTCACCTTCAGCAGCTCCAGGCACCTTCCCAGAGCCCTCATGTCCAGCACAGCCACAGACCAGCAGCAGTTTTGGGAGCCACTGGGCACAGCAGCTGCTGGGTGTCTGCAGGAGCCAGGCAGCAGCACCCCTCCAGTGCCAGGAGGACAGGATCCCACCCAGATCCCTACTCAGGTAGGGCTGGGGAAGGGCTCTCTGCAGACACCCCTCACAGAGCAGGAGGTGACTCTGGCAGCCACAGAGGAACCTGGGACCAGCAATCAGAGTGGCACATGGAGGAGGGCACACTGGCACAGCAGGGACAGCTTAGTGGCTTCACCAGCTGTGGACAGCTTCTCTCCATCCCTCTCAGGACCACAGCCTGGGCTTTCAGAACTCACTGTGGGGCTTTCCTCCTGTCTGCCCCACACCCATCTCCAGCCCCTAGCCTTCCCTGGAGCAAAGCTCTCACTCCTGCAGAAGGACAGAGGTGCCCAACGGCAAAGAAGCAGAAGCACCTCTGGGACAGGGTGAGGACAAAAGCAGCCCCAGCCCTGCCTTGGCACCACAACCCAAATAAAAATAAGCCTGCACAACTGCAGGGCTCCCTCCCTGCATCCCCCCGAGCCATAAATACCCTCCAGATCCCCACACACAACCTGGCTGTGGTCTCCACACAGAGCCCAGCCTCGGGTGCCCACCAGGTGCCTATTTCGGGCTGTTACTTGGCCAGGGAGGGACCAGAGGGCTCAGCTGTCCCCTGTCGGCAGCCCAGCCGGGCCCCAGCCCCGGCTCAGCCCCTCAATGGCTCCATTGTTCGTGACCAGGAGCTCAGCTGCAGTGCCTGGTGGCCCATCTGGCTCCTCCACAGCCAGGAGGGGAACTCAGCCCCCAGCTTGGGGCACCCCACAGCCCCCCGAAGGGGAGGGAGAGGAGGGGGCTGCATCCCGTTGGAGTAGAGCTGGGTCAAGGTCTCCTCCTTCCCCAGGGCCACTGTGGGGAGCGTGCTGGGTGAGACCAGGAGCCTGCTTCCTTGTCTGGCTTCTGGGGGGCTTGCTGGGGGCACTGTGGTGAGATGGAGCTCCCAGGAGTGGAACATTCCTGCCCCACCCCACAGACACAGCTTAAAATCTCTCTGCTCCCCCAGGCCAAACTGAGCAGCCTCAGAATTCCAGCATGGTGGGGGTTGGAAGGGGCCTCTGGAGCTCGTCCTCTCCACAACCCCTGCTAAAGCAGGGCACCCACAGCAGCTTGCCCTGCATCGCAACGCCCAGGTGGGGTTGAAATCCCTCCAGAGAAGGAGACTCCACAAACCCCTCTGGGTGCCCACCCCAGTGCTCCGGCCAAGGGATCACAGGGCAGGGATGCACACAGCAAGCGCAGAGCCAAGCACGGGCTGGCACCGGGGTGGACACACTCCAGCAGATCTCAGATCTGCAGGAGATAGCAGCGGGCTCGGAGCCTTCCCGCGGCTGGCAGCTGCCCGGCGGCGCTGCCCGAAAGCGGAGCCCTGCAGCACCGCGGCCGGCACCGCGGCTCGGCTCCGCAGGCTGAGCGCCCGGCGGCTGGGCTGCCCCACGGGAGAGGCTGCTCGCAACAGCCCTGCCGCCCCGCAGCCAGCTCCAAACACCCTCCGGGGGAAAACAAAGAGACTGGAGCAGCCCCAAAAGCAAGCCCAGGGCCCCTCAGCCGTTGTGCTTCCTGGGCTGCAAGGGGAGGCACTTCCTCGGGAGCACTGCTGGGACGCTGCTCTTGACACCAAGAGGACACACAAGGGCCTGTGTCCTGCTGTGTCCCACCCCCGTGTCTCACTCTGCTCCTGTTTCAAGTAGTCACTGCTGCATCCCACCCAAGACCAGCCACACCAGTTTGGATCACAGAGCCACAGTTTTGGGTGGAAAAGCCCTTTGAGATCATCCAGTCCGAGGTTCTCTAACTCTGCCAAGGCTGGTGCTGAACCATGGCCCTCATCTCCCAAACATCTCCAGGGATGGGCATTCAGCCACCTCCATGGGCAGCCTGGTCAAGGGTTTGGGAACCTCTTCAGCAAAGAAATTTCTTCCCATGTCCAACCTAAACTTTTCTTGGTGCAACTTGAAGCCATTTCCTCTCATCCTCTCACCTGATACTAGGGAGAGGAGCCCAACCCCACCTCGCTCCAGCCTCCTTTCAGGGAGCCATAGAGAGCAATGAAGTCTCCCCTCAGCCTCCTCTCCTCCAGACTACTCAACCCCAGCTCCCTCAGCTGCTCCTCCCTAGCCCTGTTCTCCAGACCCTTCCTCCAGCCCCTCAATGCCCTTCCAGCCCCAGCAGCCAGGGCAATTCTTTATCAACCCAGCAGAGCCCAAAGGATCACCCACACCAATCATCCCCACCCCAAAGCTGCCCAGCCAGCCTGTGGGCACACCATCACACTCTGGTCAAGCTGGCTGGTGATGCCCCTCAGTGGAGCTGTGCATCCACCTGGCACAGCTCCTGTGTCTGCTGGCAGAGCAGCTCTCCTGGCAGCCCCTGAGAGGTTCTTGCCCCTGCTGACCTCTGATGTTTCTGTCTGGCAGTGATCCACCTCTCAGCTCCCAGAGAAGGCTCTAGCAAAGCAGTCACTGAAGTGCTGCTGAAGACCTGGAGGAGCCCTTCCTGGGCCCTGTGATTTCAGGAGATGCTTTTGTGAAGCAAGTTCTGTGGGCTGCTCACTCCCAAGACCTGCTGGAGGCAACAGCAGCAGAGCAAGTTCCTGCCAAAACCCTTTGGTTGTCCTACAGAGCCTAGCTCAGGCCACCCCAGAAATGCCTTGGTGGCTGCTGCTGGATCCAAATACCCAGAAGCTGTAGTGGCAGGGAGCTGGATGCTGCTGTTTGTGTCTTCTAAAGTTGCTGTGCCCAAGCAGGTCTCTGCTCTGCCAGCTCCAGAAGAGGATGCACTGAAGAATATTCACCACAGGGTCTCCCTGTCCAGGGGAGGTTTCCAGTGACCTGATCCCTCCTTCCTATGTTTTACTCAGCACTGAGCACTGTCAGAGCACTTGAGAGGACCCAGGGGGATTGCTGCATCTGCTGATCCTCTGCCTCTTCCCTCCCTTCCTCTCCAAGTTTTCCTTCTTGCCTTGAACTCGACTCCAGCCTGCTCCATGTCTGGGTGAAGCTGATGCTATCACAGCTCTATCTCCCCACGACCTTGAAACCCACTTACCCACTTCCAGCCTAGTTCACTGGGGCAGGTGGAGACCTCAGCAAGATTCCTGCAGCCACAGAGAGTGATCATGAGCTGGGCTGGGGGACAAACCTGCCCAGACACAACCCACACACCCACTGGGTCAAGGGTTGGGCTGGATGATCTCTGAGATGTTTGCTGTCATTCTGTCATCCCTTCTCATTAGGGACCCTCCATCAGCCCCCTCAGCTCGCACAGCATCCCCCAGCCAGCCCAGCTTACTCCACCTGCCCCAACTCAGGGCTCAGAGCCATGGCAGACACTCTGCAGTCATTATCTGATTAGCCTCCCTGATAACACAGAGCCTGGTTCAGTGCCCATGGAAATCAAAGGCCCTTTGATCTCAACGGGCACCAAATCGAGCCCTGGTTGCCTCCAGCCGAGCACAACCATCCCATCTCCACCAGCTACTCTACAGCCCAGGCCACTGATGCATAATTAGAGAGCAAGATGCTGGCTTAACCCAGGGCACCAACCTGGCTTTTCTTATTGGCCCTGGGTTTCCCCTTCCTCTGCGCTGCCAGAGGAGTCAGGAGCTGTGGAAGCTTCTGTAACTGCTTGCATCAGAGGATCTCAAAGCACTGCAGAGACATCAGCAAGTTCTGTGAGCAGGGCTTGACACCAGCACCACCAGATGAAATTGGGTCCACCCCAAACCACCCTTGGGGCCAGTCACCATCCTGCTGCCACTGCAGATGCAGGTCAGAAGTAACTACCCCAGGTGGCAGAGCTGAAAGCAGAGCAGCAACCTGGCCCACTGCACATGAGCTGCAATTTGAGCTGCTATTTATTTTCCTTGTGCTCATGCAGGAGCAGAGCTGCCTGTGCTAGCAGCCACGTCAGTGCTTGGCTCCACAGGGCCCAGCCTGAAAGACAAAGCAGCAAAGCAAAGAGCAAACCAGAGGCTGCTCCATGCTGTGGGAATGCATCAAGGACCAGTTCTGGGGCCTGGCACTTGTGCCTGACATCTCCTGGAGTGAAAGGGGCTATGAGGCCTCAGTCTTGCCACCCCCTGGGCACATGTTCCTCAGTTCAGCCTTCTGCACAGCAAATCTGAGGCAGCAGAAGGACATCCACCAGGATCCGGACACATCTCACTGAGCCTTGAAGCCTGCCTGACTCTGGGAATCCCACAGGGTGGTAACAGGGGATAAAAGGGAGACCCAGGGTCTCCGAGTGCAACTCTGACATCTCCGTGCAAACCCAGACCCTTTCTCCCTGACCTGTAGAGGAAACTGATGCGGAAGAGTTCCTCACTCCCCACATCTCCAGAGAAGGTCAAGTTACCCTGAAAGCCCCAACCTGCTCACTGTGGTGATGATGAAAATGTCACCACCCAAAGCAGCTACTCCAGAATGAAGAGCCAGGGGAGGGAAGGCTGAGCAAGGAACATCACAACCACTGTCAGCCTTGGGGGCCTGCAGCCTGGGCACAAAGACCTCTGAGCCAGCAAGCCCAAGGCTCCAGATCAGCTCCCAGTGCTCTGCCCAAGCCCACAGGTCTGTCCCCTCCCTGGGACCCCAGCATGCCCAGATAGCAGGGTGTGCCCACACCATGTCCCCAAGATCCCCACTTCTTTGGGGATTTTGGGGTGCTTAGAGATGCTCCTCTTGCCAATGGACAGCACCCAAGACCTTGCCTGCATGGGGCTGGGAGGAGGTTTCTGATCATGCCTCTGTGGGGCATCAGCCCAGGCAGAAACCTGGCCCTGATGCTGGCAGCCAGCAGGCAGGAAGACAGGAGGTCGGGCTCCCCTCCTGGGAATGGCTCAGCACCAGGCAGGGAGCAAAGCAGCATGATCCAGGCACCATCTGGGGCTCAGGAAAGGCCTGACCCTGCTCACGTCCAGGCTCTTTCACAAGCCCAAGTCAGAGGGCTCCTGGAGCTCCTTCACTCCAGCTGAAGCAGGCAGCTGCAGCAAGCTGGGGCTCCCCACATTGCTGCAGGGCCCAGCTCCAGCCCTTCTCCAGCCCAGCAGCACAGGCTGACCTTCCCCACACAGCACCCAGCCTTGCCTGTGCCAACCTGCCACCCCTCCTCTCCACCCTCCTGCCACCCCTCCCCTGCACACTCCCTGCAGCCCCCAAGGCCAGACACACTCATTTGCTAATGGAGAGCCTGAAGGTGCATCTGCAGCCCAGGGGAGCAGCATCCAGGCTGGTTCATTCTCTGCTCTCCTCCTCCAGCTCTGCACTGAGGCACAGGAGCCTTCTCCTCTGCCCCCCGTGCTGCCAAGCAGCCTCCACCTCCCCAGCTCCAGAGAAGCCTTTCCTCTCCCTCCCTTTGCTCTGGCTCTGCCGAGCAGCTCGGAAGCAGCCTGCATGAAAGGTACTGACAAAATAAAGTTGGATTGCACTGCATTATTGAGAAAGTGACCTCCAGTGGTCAATAAAGCCTTTGCCCACCGTTTCCAGGCAGCGCTGCCTGTTGTCAGGCTCTGCCTGGCTGCAGCAGGACCGAGGCTCCTCTCTCCCGGTCCCAGCTCCCACGGGTGGCTCCTTAAAGCTCAGTCTGCATTTTGGTGAGAGGGAGCTCGGAGCACTTCCATGCAGGGCTGCAATCAGGAATGCAAACAGGCTGCAGGCGAGAGCGCAGCGCAGAGCCGGCTCCCTGCCGCCGAACTCGCAGCTGCTGGCTCCAGGCTCTGATAAGGGAAGTTGGCAGAAGGCACCGATCTAGGACCAGGCGTTTGTTGGTTTCACTGCAAACCCTCGGCCAGGCTGTGGGGAGAGGGAGGAGGGGTTCCAGGGACACCATTCCCTGCGCCTCGGCAGCGCTGAGCTCGGTGCCTGGACAGGCTGATGGACCCAGCACAGGTAGCACGCAGGCTGCCCTCGAAGGTGCCCTGCTCCATGCCACCACCTTCCCATTCCTTTCACATTCGGTTTCCAACAGTAGTTGCACAATCAGCTCTCTCCTTCCCTCCCCTGCTGCTGCAGAAGGCAGATCTGGCCCAGCCACGTCAGACACTTCTGGAGGAGGTTCACTCCAGTGTGGAGGGGGAGCAGCCCACCGGCAGCACCCCTCTGCTGGGCACCCCACCAGCAGAGCCTGGCCTGGGCAGAGCAGAGCTGGTTTCCCTTCCCATCACACACAGAGAACACAGGTGCCCTGCTACACACACGGGCAGCTGCTGGGAGGAACCCACGGGAGAAGGCAGCAGAGCAGCCTCTTAGCAGGACCAGCAGCTCCAGCTCACTGGGAGCAGCTCACTGGGAGCCCAGGTGCTCCCTCACCTGCACGTCCCTCCTCTCCTTCCTCTGTCCTTTCACAGCCTCACCAAGCAAGCAGCAGCCCTCACCATCAGCCTGGAGCTCTAGGTGGAGGTTTTACCCTTGCTGGGGATCAGCTTCAGGTAGAGCTCAACTGCAGGACATGGACCAGCATCTGCCAGAGAAATGGAGGGAAGACCCAAAGCAGTTGGGCTCCTAAGGGTCCTGCTTCATCTCCAAGTGCCAGTGCCACCACAGCCAGGGAGAAGCTCAAGGAGGAGCACAGCAGCAGCTGCCCTCTCCAAGTCTTGCTCCATGCTAGGACCAAGGCTGCTCAGGGACAATGTCCCCCCACCCTCTTTGGGATCCAGGCTCGAGGAGCAGCCTCATCACCTTCGCAAGCCAGACCGGGCTGGGAAGAGCTCCCCATGGCTGGGCAGACAGCAGCAATGGGAGCTGGAGCCTCTGCAGCATCAGCTCCCCTTCCCGGCGGGAATGCTGTGCAGGGCAGATAAGGAGCTGCACAGGCAGGAGCAGAGGGGGTCAGCAGCCAGCGGGGTCCGGGAAACACGGGCAGTGAGGAGCAGGGGGAGAGGGGCTAATTAGCCATCTCCTGCCCCAAGGGGATTGTTTTAGACAGCATGAAAGATTAAAGGTCTCAGGGGTGAGAAAGGAGGTGGAGAGGCAGAATCTCCTCCCAGGCACGGCCACAGAGACAGCCCAGAGCCGGGGGGTATGGTCAGCACCAGGCTAGGAGCTGTGGGCACGATCCAGCACAACAGGCAAGGAGAGAAGGAACAAAATGGCATCCTCCTAAATTTAGCAGCCACCATGCATATCCTCTCCCAACCCTTCACCTTCACAGCCCACCCCCAGAGCTGTGCAAGGCTAATTTCCATCAAGGGTGTCTTGGAAGAGGCTTCTCTTCCATTCCAACCCATCTGCCAAGTGCAGCAGCCTTCTCCAGCTCAGCTCCCCTCTCCTGCAGCCTGCCAGCAGCACGGGCATGGCACAGAGAGAGCAGGTGCCTACGTGCCACCTGCAGAGCAGCCTCCCCTTCCCTGGGATCAGCCAAACCACAGGGGTCCAGGATCAGGCCCACTTGGACCCTCTTGGTGGAGTAGCCACCTCCTTCCCTCACTCTGCAGCTCACAGCCCTGGCATGGAGAGCAAGGAAGAGCTCTCTGGTCCCCTCTGGTAGCTGTCCCAGCATCTCTGTCCTTCAGCTCTACACTCCCACAACCCCTGCAGCCAGCAGCTGGTAGCTGGCACCTCCCCACGAGGGCAGGGGCAAGAAGCTCCAGCTGGTTTTGGTGCTGCTCTCCAGCCCTCACATCTGGCACAGCTGCAGCACCAAGGGCAGGATGCCTTCAGGCAGAGCCAGATGTTTGCTCTGCTCTGCAGCAGGTTGAAAGTTTCCAGCGGAGGAGAGGACCGTGAGAGGCAAAATCAAGGCTGAACCCCACAACAAGAGGCCCTGGTCCTGCCAGAGCCATGCACGGCCAGGAGGCAGGGAAGGTGAAAGGACCCAAGCAACTGGGGCGACTGCATCCGGGTCCCAGCTCTCCTGCCATGCATGGCTGGGCTGGGCTGGCCTTGCCAGGAGGACACCACCTAGGTACAAATCTTGGCATGGTCCAGACACCACCACAATGGGCAGTGGCTCAGCCATGTGCTCTCCTGAGGAACATAAAACATCAGCGGTGCCTTTCAGCCCCAGGACCTGAACACCTTATGGGGCAACCACAGAAAGGTGGCTGCTGGGGGCTGACGTTGGCATATCTCAGACCATCTGGTCACAAATCCTCTCCACCTCCTCCACATGCTGCTGCCTTTCAGCCCCTTCCCCTGGCAGGTCACTGATGGTGAAAGCAGCTCTGGCAAGGGTACCCTCACACCCCAGACTGGGGTGAAGGAGGTTGTCAGGGGCTGGAATTCCACTTTTTCCCTCTTCATGGTGCTGAAGGACAAAAGGGACAAAGTGTAGCTCTGCATGGGTGCAGACATTGCTCTGGGCTCTGGTGGGGCCCAGCAGATGCCCCATCACTGGCCATAGGCAGCCACACCGAACACACATTTGTCTCCAGAGAGAGACACCCACACCCACAGCCCGGGTGTGAGGCAGGGCTGGGTCTTGGGGTGCTGATGGCAGACAGCCTCAACCCCCTCAAGTTCTGACTTGAAACCTATAAGCTGAGGCCCACGGCCGGGTGGGGGTGAGGGGTGGGGGTGAGGGATGGGTGGGATCCCAGCACTGCCTTTGCAGGTCTTGTTTGGAGCTGCACCCACACCAGCAGGCATCTCACCCAGCCCCGTGCCCACCGCTGCACCCCTGGCAGATGAGGTCCTCCAGGTGAGTCTGGGCCCAGGTGACAGCTCTGCAGCTTCAGGCTTTCGAAGCTCCAAGACCAGCAGCTCCCAGCCTGGGCTCCGCTGGCTCAGCCCAGCTGAGAGCACCAAACCAGCCAGGCAGGACCAGGAAGCATTCCCCTGTACCCCACACCCTGCACCTGCCCTGAGCTATGGTCTGACAGGCAGAGGAGGCTCTGCTGGGGAGGGAAGCCTAATCCTGCAGCCCTTACACCAGCCTCTCCTGGTTCGCCAAGCCAGGAAGAAGAGGGACAACAACCAGGGGCAAGAGAGGAGGTGACCTGGGGCCATCCACCCCCGGCGGCCGAGCACAGGCAGGGACAGCTCTTCCCTTTCCTCCACTGCCTTCCTGCCCCTGACAACCCTTCCCAGCTTCTCCCAGCCCGAAACTGGGCTGCAGCAGAGTGGTACCTGCAGGTGCTGGTGAGCCAGAGCTGGCCAGAGACAACTGTACCAACCTCTCCCCATGGCCCCTTCAGCTTCTCCCTCCTTGGCACGCCCTCAGCAGCAGTTTAAAGAGGGGCTCTGAGGTTGGGATCTTTCCCCCTCCCTTTTTTCCTTTCTGCTCGTTCTTTTCTCCAGTCCTGGTGGGTGGGGGAAATCCCAGGTGTCAAACTTCAAACAGGCAGCCCAAGTTCTCCTCACATTCATGTCCCAGGCACTGCCTAAGCACAGGCTTCTGCCTGCACCCACGCCCGGGCTGGCAGGAGCTTGTGTGGGGCCTGGCCAGTGGCAAAGGGTGGCATCATGCTGCTGCCTGCCCTCCTCGCGGCCCAGCTCTGCCAGGGACATCTGTTTGCCCAGCCATGGCTTGGTGCACCAGCAGGAGGAGGGTGTGGACGTCAAGCCCAGCCCAGGAGGGTTGCAGGGCTGGGGTTCAGCCCCTGCCAACAAGCCCTCCCCCAGAGGACAGCAGAGCTCCTGGAAGTCATCTCTGCAGGAAGGAGAGAAAAGCCTTTGGCTTCTGCCTGCTCAGCAACACGTCCTGGCAGCAGCTCTGTAGCTGCCACCCACCCCGCGAGACACCTGGGTGGCACAGGGCAGCCTGGGGATGTCTCACACCCAAGGCTTTGCTTTGTGCAGTTCAGCTGCACTCTTGGTCTGGGTGATTTCTGCCACAGACCCAAAGCCTCTGCTGGGCTTATGCCCAGCCAAGCAGAGTGACCAGGGCAGGAGCAGAGCACAGAGCGGCACAGGGGCACAGGATGTGCTCCATGCGGCACAGCCAAAAACCAGGAGGTGTGAGGAGCAAGCAGCCTGCCCTCTGCCAGAGCCTCGGTGGGGGTGAGCAGCTGGATGGAGCCCTCCACCCCAACCCCCTGTACCACAGAGCTCGCTGTCCTCTGCACAGCACAGAGCCCCCAGCCCCTGCTGCTCTCACCTGCAGCAGCCCTGCCCCACACCAGCCACCTCCTGCACAGCTCCTGGCTTGCACACTGACAGAGCAGGGCACTTTGGGCCTGGTGCTTTCATAACAAACCTATTTTCTTTCCCCAGTCACCTGCAACAAAGAGAAGCAGGCACACAGGCAGTGCAGGGAGATGCAGCATCCATTTGATTTTCCATTGTGCTCCTCCACAGCAAGCTGAAGCTGATTCACAGCTGATTTGGTGCTGGGTTTGGTGGCATTTGAGACCCTCAGGCTTCATGGGGAGCTGAGCTCTCCCACGGTAGAGCAGGCAGGAGCCAGCCTTGCAGGCAGAAGCCAGCCTGGGCAGCAGGTTAGAGACCCCATGAAGAGGGGAAAGGAGATGCTGAGAGCAGAACTCAGTCCTGGGAGCCTGCACCAGGAGGCCCCCAGTCAGAGCCTGGAAGCAGCTTTGCTGCCTGCCAGGAGCACAGAGAAACGTCAGAGTGGCATTTTGTTGAAAGGGGATGAGCAGGAGCGTGGGAGGATGTGTTGATGCTCCCTCCCCAGAGGAAAGGGCACACTTTTCAGTGAGAAAAAGCTGTCCTGGCTCAGTAGCTGTGCCAGGGAGGATGGGGAGCACAGGATGGGCAGTGCTGCAGCCTCCCTCGACACCCAGCAGCGATGTGTCAGGGCAGCCCTGGCTGCTCACCTCTGCCAGCCATCGCCTTCCAAGCACAGACATCAGACCTCCAGTGCTGCTGTCCCCACTGGAGTCATGTCCAGTGCGTCTGAGCACTGGACACCTGCACTGCCAGCCACACAGGCTCTGGAGCACCCGTGTGGAGCACAGGATGGCATCGGGAAGTGCAGGGCACCAGTCCACCAAAAGCCTCAATAACCTCTGACCACGGCAGAGGCAGCGTGGCTGGGGCCACTCCCACCACAGATGCCTCCTTTCAAAACAACTCCCACGGGCTTGGGACCAGCAAGGTGCTCAGCTCCAGCAGCCCACAGAGCCACCAGGACCTAAGGAACAAGCAGTCACACTTTGCCACGCAGCTCAAGGTGGCCAGCAGATGCCCAGCCTAGGTCTAAGCTGGTGGGTCTAAGCCTTCTTGATGCCTTTGCCCTCTACTCCCCCTCCAAGGAAGCAGCTACCCTGGAGCAGCCCAAAGTGCAGTTGTGGGAAAGGTCTCAGCAGCACCTTTGCACCTTGAGCTGCTGCTTCAGGGCTGCTGGGACAAACCTCGGCTTTGAGAAAGGGCTCAAATGCGCTGGGGCTGTGGAGGGGCTGGCAAGGAGGGAGGTCCTTGCAGCGAGGTAAGCAAATAGCAGTGCCAAGTCTCCCACCATGAACTCTTCCTGAGGAAGGCCCTCAGCATCTCCCCAGAGTTACCTCCAGCGAACCCTTCACCCCCACAATGCTCCTCCAAAGGGGCTTCCACTGAGGACATGGGCAGGAGGCGGCAGGAGCCAAGGGAAGGGGCTGCTGCTCCCCCGGCCCCTGTGCCAAGGGGCGCACATGTGAGCAGGTGTTGGCTTGGGTTTCCAAGCCCTGCCAGCACCAGCTGCTCCTGCCCGTCCCTCTCCCCCACAGGGGCCCTCAGATCGGGTTTCTCAGGTTGTCACCTCCAGGTGAGTCCCCGCAGACCTGCCCCGGATCCTCTTCCCTGCATCATTCCATAGGGATAGCAGCTCAGCCTCAGGCAGGTGGGCAGCGCAGCGCAGCATCCCGCGGGCTTCGTCCGACAGCGGAGGACAGGCAGACGCCCTCGGCCCCGGCACACCCGGGATGCACCGGGCAGGGACTTGCCCCCAGAAACCAGATCCGGGCCACTCCAGAGCCAAAAATAACCTGCCAGCTGCCCGGGAAGAGAGCAGAGCCAAGCCTGAGCAGATCAGGCGCATGTCAGGAAGGGAAGTCATCTGCATCCATCCGCAGGGATAGGGCAGGGAGCGCGGCTCGGTGCGGCTCGTGGGTAGGGGCAGAGTAGCAGCACGCAGCAGCCTCCAGGCCTTTTTTGGCAGCGAAGCAGCAGAAGGCAAATACCCCCAAGGCCCCGTGCTCCATCTGGGGAAGATCTGCCGTGCCTGGGAGCTGCACAGAGCCCCACTGCCGGGTGCTGAGGAGAGCTACCCCAGCTCGGTCCCTGCTCTCCAGCCCCAGGAGGCAGCAGCAGCAGCCCGAGCAGCTGGGGGCGTGGGGAGCTTGCAGACCTGTGCTGGGTGGGAGGATGTTCTCCCATCCCAGCCTCTCCAGCAGCAATCACCCAGAAACGCTCCCCGAGCCCTAGCAGGGGTGAGCAGAGCTTGGAACAGGCTGTAGAAGCAAGAAAGAAAATCCAGATGTGCAAACCAGAGTAAGGAGGCACCAGGGTCTGTTGGCATCTTGTGCCAGCTGCCTACCAGAGCCTCCTGGTGCAGCCAGCTTTCACGTTCACAAGCAGCAGCAGGAGCCCCGAGCCTCACAGATTTTGGGGAGGAGAAGATAAGAGACTTCTGTCCCCAGGACAGCCATGATGGCCAGGAGCAACATGGGCACAGAATCCAGAGCTGCCTTGGGCTGAACCCAGGCAGTGGCACTCCATGACCACCAGCCCTGTGAGCAGACACAGGCCACATCAGAAGAAGTTGGGTTCCCAGCTCCACAATTACAGACCAGTTGCCACCAGGACTGGGGTGCAGGGTTAGGCTGAGTTAGCGAGGCAGAAGGCAACACTTCTCACAGTCTCACAGTATCACCAAGGTTGGAAGAGACCTCACAGATCATCAAGTCCAACCTGTTACCACAGAGCTCAAGGCTAGACCATGGCACCAAGTGCCATGCCACTTCTGCATCAACCCATACCTCCAGGAGCTTTTTTTCCCTTGAGCATTCCCAAATCTTCCACTTTTTTACTTCTTCCTGCCCAGGAGGCACTCAGGACGTGATGTGCTTCAGGAGCTGTCACCTGCACTTCATCAGGAGCTTTGCATCAGTCTCCATTTTCCATCCACAATACTCAGCCTGCTCTCCAGCGTGGGTCCTCAAAGCACCCACCAGCTGCTGAGCCTTTGCTGTGCTGCTCCTCAGCATCTCAAAGGCCTGGGTGCCAGCTGAGGCACACACAGAGGGCAGAAGCTCCCCACTGGGACTCTGCACCATGTAAAAGTGTTTCCTTCCTTTGCTCACTCCTTCCAGCTGGCCACCAATGCCTTGGGAAACACAGGCTGGAGAGGCTTAGGATTTATTTTTGAGAGCTTAACATCCATTATGCTCTTAAAACATTTATGCCCTTAAGCATCTCCAGAGTGGCTGCCGAACACCCATTAGAAAATCTTCACCCCTTGCTCAAGCCTGGCAAGTCTCACCTGACAGGGGCACCCCTGAAGACCTGGCAAGACACTGGGCTTGAGCCCTGGGCTCCTAAGACCTGAGCACAGCACCCCAAGCCCTAGGCCCTTAGCCCCCAGGAGAGTGAGAGCCCAGAGGTGAGGTTGCTGCCCCAGAGCAGCCAGCGTGTGCTGAGCCTGCTGCAAATGGCCATGGCACGGCAGCTGCTGTGTCCCTGGGAAGTGCAGGGCTGAGGGAGAGCTCAGCTTCCTGTGGGTGCTGCTGATGGCTCCAAAGTGCCTCTAGCAACGCTGGCCTGGAGATGTTATCCACCTTTCATTGCTACCCCTTCCAGATCAGGAAAAGTTTCTCTCAGCCTTGGGAGCACCTCTGCAGATAGGAATGTCCTGCAGCAAAGCAGCACTGCACCAGGAGCTGCTGATAAACAGCTTCACCTCCAGGACCCCGCAGCTCCTGCTGCCTCCTCCAGCAGCTGCAGTTCATTCTTTGGGGCTCTTCTCCATGATCAGAGCAGGAAGGAGCCAGGTTTGGCCCAGGAGTGCATCAGAAGCAATCAGCCTTGGAGACATGGAGGGGACAGCCCAGCCTCAGTGCACCTACTGCAGCACAACCACCGCAGCACCCTGGGGCTGCTGCTGCAGGCTCCTGGATGACAGGCGAGGGATGGGGAGCAAGGAATAAACAAGAGAGCCAGACAGGTCTGGAAGGGGCTCTCCTGTGCCCTCCTCCAGCAAACAGCTTCACCAGGTCCCAGTGCAGACCATGAAGGGAACCTCCTGCTGCCCTCGGTGTGCCCAGCAGGTCGCAGCCACACAGGCTGTGATTCAGCATCCAGCCACACGAGTCCCTGCTCGCAGGGCAGCGAGGTCCTAGCGCTGCAGGTCCCTCCACAGCCATAAAGTCTGATGGGCTTCAGCCCCTCTGCTCCCACTGTGCCACTCACGCGCCAGGAGGTTTTTGCACTCCAAGGAAGAACTCCTCTGGGTACAAATTTCACCCAGACAGCCCCAAACCCAAGCGTGACCAGCAGCTCTGCCCGCTGCCAGCAGCGCCAGGCACAGGGCTGGGAGCAGCAAGATCCCGAACTCACAGCATGGGCCAGCACAGCCCAGTTCCAGGCAGGATCAGCCAAGCACCCCAGCCCTCCTCTTGCCTCCATGACAACAGCAGCCCACATGTGACCCAGTGCAGCATGGGCAGGCCTGACCCATCTGCCCCCAGCATCACCCAGTGCCAGCCAGCTCAGGCGCTGGCTCCCTGCAGCTCAGTCCTCCCCAGCACTGCATTTTGGAGATTTTTCCTGTGTTTCCAGCCAGTGAGGTTCCAGTGCTGTGCTCACAGCCTCTTCTCCAGCACATTTTTCTGGCAGAGGGACCTCAACCCGCTCTGCCGAGCTCAGCAGGGCACAGGGGCAAGGGCTGTCAGGACAGGGCAACGATTTGAGGCAGCCAGGTGCCAGCCCATGGCTCGCTGGCTCATCATGGGCCCAGTACAGGGTTGCCCACCCAGCTGTGGCCCCCAGCACTCACCCACACCAGCCCCAGCTGCTCCACAGCAGGCAGGAGGTGCTGGGGGCTTTGTTGTCATCTCTCCCCAGGTCTGCACAAGCTGTCTGAAGGTAGCTCCTGGCAAGGGGCCAGGCCAGCCTCGGTGGCCTTGATGTTGGCATCTACTGGGCACGTGCCAGGGCCAGCACAGGGCATGTGGCTGGAGGCAGTGGGTGCCAGACTGAATTACGCCGGGCGGGGAGGTTAGAAAGCTCCAGGTCACGGCAGTGGTGTGAGGAAGCAGCCCCCTGCCCATGCCATGGCCGCTCCTCGCTGCACTCCAGAGGCTCAGGCACAGAGCCCCTGGGCGGGGAACAGCCACAGGACTGGTTCTGCTGGGCATGGGGGGCACTGGACGGTTCAGTACCCACCTCCCAGTTCAGCACCCACCTCATGGCAGCACCAGGTTCCCGGGCACCAAGCACTGGGAGGGGATGCAGGGTCAGAGGAGGAGGCGATGCAGGGCCAGAGCGGGTCCAGCATCCCGCAGGCAGCCCCGCGGCCGTGCCGGCGGTGCCCCGGCACCGAAGGGGTTACGGAGCACGGGCGCCGCCGTTAATAACGGAGGCCACGGGAGCGATTGTTCTGTTTAAAAAGCCCACGGCCCAGGTTGTTCGGCTCCACAAGGGAGCCTGCTCGGGCACCGCCGCTGCTCCTTTAAGGTACCAACAACAAAGCGGGGGAAGGCGCTGGCTCCGCCCCGAGACTGCGCATCCCCTCCGGGTCCCCCAGCCCAGCCACCAGCGGCAGCCAGGACCCCCACGCCAAGCCCCGGACTACCGGTCCCGGCATCCCCCGGGCACCCCCAGGGGTTTGCTCTCTGTCGGGGATTGTAGTCCTGCCGTCTCTGTCCGTCCGTCCGTCCGTCCACGGCCACGCTCCTGCCTCCCGGCTGGAAGGACTCTGCCGGGGAGCGCTGCAGGTTCCACCACAGCCTGGCAGCAATTAACCGTTGGGAGCCCCTCGCTAGCCGGCAGCACTAATTGCACCCACCTCGAGCACTCTGAAGGAGGAAGGAGACCCCTTCCGTGGCTGTGGCGAGGAACCCGAGCAGGTGCCCGGCACCACCCCCAGCTTCATCCCCACCCAAGCCACAGCTCTCGTTTAGCGTCTGCCTCCCGCTGCCCCCCCCCACAGACTGGGCGAGCCCAGGGAATAGGCAAGGATCTACCTCTGGCTGCTCTCAGCTCCGAGCCTCCCCACCAAGGTGACCTCACTGGGGATGAGCGGTTCCACCGCGGCAGTCACGCCGGGGTCCCGCACACTGCCGGTGGGAGGACAGGCCCTGGCGTCCAGAAACCACAGGAGAGGGCAGGGGAAACAGAGGCAGAGACCCGACCAGCCCTGCCTTAGAGCTGCCAGGTCTCCAGGCCTTCCAGCTCCATATCACAGCTTGCTGCCAGGCTCCTCCGATACCCACTGGTGCCTGGGAGGGACCACGGCTACAAATGCCGCTCAGCTCCTGGCACAGACAGGAAGGGGGCTGCGGGTAACACCCCTCACTCACTGCAGACAGGCTCCAGCTGGGTGAGGGTGGTGCTCCAGCACACCCACAGCTCAGCCCCTGGCAGTGCAGCACAACAGACATGGGCATGTTTGGCCCATCGGTGGAATAGGGTCACTGTCAGGTGCCACAGCCCAGCAAGCAGCCCCAGGTGGCTGCCCTGAGTGGCAGCAGGGAGTCCTAAAGCACTGAAAGGCCCCTTCCAGCCCAAACCATTCCATGGTCCTGTGATTCTCAGAAGAGCAGCTCCTGAGCTTGCCATACTCCATTTATCTTGGAGCTGTGGCATCTTGGCAATGGTTGTTCAGGACCCCACACCCTGCACACACCAGAGACAAGGTGACAAGGCACCAGCAGACACCTGGGCAGGCACCTGTGCCAGAAGCTCTATAATGCCACCAATGCAGAGCAACACACCAGCAGCTTTGTGTGCCAGGCAAGCCAAGCAGATCACACCAAGACCAACTGAGAGGTGGTCTGCAGCCTCCCCATGAACACCACAGCTCTGCTCACACCACCAGGGCTCATTCCTCCACAGCTCTAGCAAGGAACAGATCTGCTGCAGACCAAGCCATGGACACAGAAGATGGCAGCAAAGCAGGCATGGCCTAAAAAATACCAGTGCAGGCAGAGCACCCTGTGCTTCGGGTTATGTTGCCAGCATTCGCCAGGACAAGCAGAGCCCACTGTGGAGAGGATCAGCAAGGAGACCTTGGGAGTGCCACCTCCTCCCTTCCACCCTCCCAGGATTAGCCACAGCAAGACTCAAGCCATTTCTACCCGAGGGACCCTCCCAGCACTTGGAGCACAGAAAGCACCAGGAGAGTTTGGAAGCACCACCCTGGACACAGGGATGGCTTTGGCTCTTCTTGGTTATGCAGCAGTGAGAGGTCACAAACCTTATGGGTTGCACCCAGACCCTGCAGTACCCAGGGCACAAGGAACATTGGTGCAATTAGGTAGGAGCAGAGCTCTCAGCACCTCTGTGGCCCACTCTGGAAGCCATCACAGCTCCCCAGCTAGAGCAAGGAGGAGCAAACACCAAGTGGATGACTTTGGGGATGGTTTCATCCCTGCTTTCTGCAGGATTCTATGCAGAGTGCCTGTCTGTGGCACTGGGGCTGAAAGAGCCAGCAGCTGTGGCAATGGGGTGACAGCCTCACCTGCAGCCCACCCCAAGCAGCTGCTCAGGGGGCTGCTGGCTTCTGCAGCCAACATGCCCCATTCCCCTGAGCTGCAGTAAGCCCTGGGGGAGCAGCCTGGGTGAGCTTGGGTGGCCAGGCACCATCACACCTTGCCCAGTGCTGAGAAGGGGGTGGCAGAGGCCAGCCCTGCTCCCAGAGCTCAGCCTGGAAGCCTTGTTCTGGCTTGTTTTCCCACCAGCCCTGGGTGTCTGACTCGCACTAAGGAAGCCTGAAAAGCAGGCTCCCTCTCAGACATGCCAGGCACCCACAGCTCCACTCACAGACACATCCCGAGGGAGTCAAGTTCCAGGTGCACCCAAACCCACTCGTGTTTCAGCCCATACTAAATGCCTCCCGTTCCCTGTGTGAGGAAAGCTGGGCAGTGCCCAGGCCCAGGGCTGCAAGGCTCAGGGGGAAATGGCTTTGTGGCAGCCAGTCTAATTGCACTGGAATGGGGAGATGAAGCAGCAGATCCACGTCTGTGTCGGCTGCTCAGGGTGGCAAAGCTGCACCGGCAAGCACCTGGTCTCCGATGGCTGCAGCTCCACGTTTCACTGGGGAGGGAAGGAGGGGGTTAATGAAGGAGAGCATTGCCAGTTGGAAGTGCTACCTAAAAAGGGTTTCTCCTGCAAGCTGAAGCAAAATGGTTTCTCTTGCCAGCTTGTTTATTCCGCAGCTGAGAGCAGCGGACAGCCAGGTTTTGCTGCTGGAGCCCACTGCCGGATCGACGGCTGCAAAACCAACCCTGGCAGCAGCACACCAGCACGGCTGGACCAACTGTGGTCCAGCTGCACCAGCCCCCGCCCGGGCCCGGCCCCGGCCTCGGCCCCACTGTGCCCACACCGCAGCACCAGCAGCACCCACACCAGGAAACATGTGGATTCAGCCCTCCACCTGTGCCCAGCCTCCCTCCCTCGGGGGAAATCTGGCACCTTAGTGCTCAGTTAAAAGCTGCAGCTGCCTTCAACCAAAGTGGCTTTACACCAACTGTGCCCTCCAGCAGTAGGGTCCCGAGAGCCCTTTCCCGTGGGAAGGACACACAAACCCCAGTGGAGAGCAGGGAATGGGGGTGGTGGACAGGACAGAGAGATTTTCCTCGGAAAGGCAAGTGCCAAACCAACACATCCTGCCCCAGCTTGCTGCTATGGAGCCAGCAAACGGACAGGACTTGTCCTCCTCCCGGGGAGCAGAGCCCGCAGCATGTGCCACGGCAGGTACCAGCCCAGTTCCCGTCTCCAGGAGATTTTGGAGCGCACAGGCAGAGTGAAGCAGCATAGGCAGCACACAGCCCGTCCTGGCTCTGGGATTAAAGCCACCGTGCTTCAAACAAAGCACCCACACCTGCTGCCAGAGCCAGCCGGGCAGGAGCAGCCCACGGCCAGCGCAGGCCTGCCAGCAGCAGCCGGTGCCCGCAGCCAGGGCCAGGCCCATGCTTTACAGGCTCTGTATTAATTACCCAGACTCTAAATAAGATTAAAGTTTTAATTCCATCCTCATCTCCTAGAGGCTCCTGCTGTGTTCTTGGGTTTTTCTAGTGCCACGAAGCTTCTCAGGCAGTTACAGCAGAGGACACTTCTCTGACAGCATCTCTGACATCAAGGCTGGCATGTGATACCCAGCTGGCCCCTAGGGCCCACCACCCTCTGCAAAGCCCCTCCACAACAATGATGCTGCTGCAAATAGGGCCGTGCAGAGCCACCTGAGCCACCACTTAAAGCCAGCCTGAGGGCAGCAGGGACACAGGATGATTTAAGAGCAGAGGGTTGTGTCCCCAGGCCATGCTGCCAGTCCAAGCCAAAGCAGGACGGTGAGCAGGAGCTCAAGAAGAGGACCGCTACCAGGGAGATATTTTGTGGGTGGCACCATCCCCACTGCCCAAATGGCCACGCTGAAGGGCAAATCAGACTCAGCCTGGACCACCCAGACTGGAGTTCTGTAGCTGGAGATGGGCCAGAGAACAGCAAATGCCATCTGAGCAAGAGGCAGCCGCTGCCTGCACTGGCTGGGTAGATGTGGCTCTCTGCCCCGTTCCCTGGTGCCCGGAAGACCACAGAAAACACTGCAGAGCCACAGCTGGGGCTCAGTCCTCCAGCACCAGCACCCTGCAAGGGCAGACCCTTGATTTCACCGAGCAGGAGCAAGACCTGGCTCCAGCCAACAAAAGCACCCAGAGCTCCAAACCCCAGCCCTCTGTCCGCGGAGCCCAGCTCCAGGTATCACTCCCCGGATCTCCAGTTGCAGTGTAGCCACAGTCTTGGAGAAGCCAACCTGCAGCCAGGAAGGAGTGCAAGAGAAGGAGACTTGTGGAGAAGAGTCACCCTGCTCAGATGCTGCCCAAACCCACCACCTCGAGCTGCAGTCCCCCTCTGGGCAGGGCTGTGACTGATTTCTACGTTCCGGCCAAGGGAACCAAGTCAGGAGCACGCGGCAAGAGCCTGGGAAGGCGCAGAGCAGGGCACGCACCGGGAGCTGCGTCCAGCCGGGAGCGGAGCAGCCCTCAGTACGCCCAGGGAGGGAACCGCGAAGGTGCCGGTACCATCGAGTGCGCTAGCGATAGGCAGTGCCCCGGGGCTGTCACAGCGCGAGCAGCGCAGAGCTCTCGGTACCCCCGGAGAGCGGAGCGGGGACGCCCCCCGCTCTCACGGCCGCTCGGGGCCGCCCCCTGGGGCTGGGAGCCGCCCCCCGCTCACCTGTGCGAGGGGAAGCGGCGCAGGGAGGCAGCTCCCCGCTGAGCCGCAGTCCTAGGGCCACCCAACAGCCCGCGGCCCAGCCCGCAGACCTCCGCCCGGCCCGGCCGAAGCCCCATCGGATCCCTGCCTCCTGCCGGTGCCGCGCCGCGCTTGTCAGCATTTGAACAGTACCCAGGGCCCGCCTCATCTCTATTGGCCTCCGCTCCCGTCCGTCAGACCTCTCGCCGCCGTTTCATTGGCCGCGCAAGGCCGCTGGGGGGCGGGGCGGTGCCGGCGCCGCGATATTAAAGGCGGGGGCTGGGCGGACGCGCGCTCAGTGCCTCCGCGCGACAGGTACCGGCGCGCGAGGGAGGGGTGGGGCGGGGCGCGCGGGGAGGAGGCGGAGCGAGCAGGGGAAGAGGGCGNCCTCCCTGATCTCTGCCTCCTTTCCCCCCCACCACCCCTTCCAAACCCCCCCGCTCCCTCCGCTTCTTTATCCTCCGGTTCTTGCGACCCTCCCGGTTGCCGTGTGGATGCGGCCCGGGCTGCCTGGCTGCGCGGGTGGCGAGAGCAGATGCTGAGGGGCCGGAGGAGGATGGAGAGCAGCCTCGATGCGCAGAGTTTGATCAGTATTTCCCTGCGGAAGATCCACAGCTCCCGCACGCAGCGAGGCGGCATCAAGCTCCACAAGAACCTGCTGGTCTCCTATGTGCTCCGCAACGCCCGGCAGCTCTACCTGAGCGAGCGCTACGCCGAGCTCTGCCGCCGCCAGCAGCACTACCCCGACGGAGCCCCGCTGCTCGCCATGCCCGCCTGCCCGCTGCCCGCCGCCGCCGCCCCGCCAGAGCTGGCCGGGATCCCTCTGCCCGCCGACACGCAGGACCGCGAAGCGCGGAGCTGCGCGGTGGTGCGGGGCGGTGCGGAGCTGCTGGAGGTGCCGGTGTGCGCTGCACCCCCTGAGCTGCAGCGAGCGCCTTGCAGAGACTCGTCCCCGGGCTTCTACCGGGCCGCCGGCAGCGCCGGTCCCGGTGGTGGTGGTGGTGGCGGCGGCGCGCCCCCGGGGCTGCTGTACGCCGCCAGCTGTGACTTCGGGAGCGGCGGGGCACCGCACTGTAGCAGCCGAACCACGGTGCTGGATTTGGACACTCACGTCGTGACCACGGTGGAGAACGGGTACTTGCACCAGGACTGCTGCTCGCAGTGCCCCTGCTGCTGCCAACCGGCACTGGGGCTTGCCTCCCCGCCGCCCACACCGGGCACCAAGCGCAAGTATTACCCGGGGCAAGAGGAGGAAGAAGAGGAGGGGGTGGAGGAGGGGGAGCCGGGGGGAGGCGGGGTGGCGGGCGGCCCCCCCTTTGCCCCGTGCACCAAACGCGCCCGGTTCGAGGAGTACAGCGCCGAGCACCCCCAGGACTCTAACAACATCTCCAACTTGATCTCCATCTTCGGCTCCGGTTTCACGGGGCTGGTGAGCCGGCAGCAGGCGGACTCGGAGCAGCCCCTGAACGGGCAGCTGTGCGGCAAGCAGGCGCTGGCGAGCCTGGGAGCCTGGACTCGGGCCATCGTCGCCTTCTAGAGCAGCCGGGAGAGCAAGGGGGGGAAAGGGGAGCGGGGGCGNTAAATTGTACAATAAAGAGAACAAAATCTAAGACCGTGGGACTTTATTTTTGTAGAGATTGGGGGGGGCAAACAAACGAAAACAAAACAGCCACAACGAAGCACCTATTTAAATAATCCTCTTTGTGTCCGCTCGGGCGCTCTCCCGGCGGCTTTCCCGGGGCCGGTGCTGGCGACGGGTAAAAGCCACGTGAGAGCCGAGCCCCGGCCCCGGGACTCCGCGGCGGAGAGACCCCCAGCCCCTTCCCTGGGCCGCCCCGGCGGGGTCACTCTGCCTCCGCTCCGCCGCCGCTGGGGTGCGGGGAGGGGAGCAGCAGCCGCTGCCGGGTCGCTTTTGTGCGTGTCTTTAGATACTGAAAAAGAAAAAGGGGGAAAAGGCAGAATTCAAACGCTGCAACTTTGCTGCCAGAGGAACGTCCGCGCTGCCACCGCTGCTTCCCGCTGCCGAGGGACGCTTGAGGGCAGTGAGAGCGCTGTTTGGGGTGGGGGGTGTGTGGGGAGCGGGAGTCTCTCAGGGCTGCTCCCCGCCGGGAAGGGCGCAGGCGGCCCCTGGCAGCCCGGAGCGGCCGGCTCGGTGTGTCCGTGCTGCCGCAGGTACCGTGTAACACTGCTCACGTCTCCGGTGTGCTCTGTCTGTCTCCTACTCCTTTTTCTTTCCCTTTCCCCTTTTTTTTCGCCCCAAGTTGAACTGTTCTGCTCCCAGCTCCCCCCAGCATTGTTCGCTCTGTGAAGGATCTGTCTCCTGTAGAGTCTCTTGGGTCGTTTAGTTTTTTTTTTCCTTTAAAGAAAAACCTTTTGTTGTAAAAAGGTGGCTTTTGGGGTCGCCCCCCCTTCTCCGTCCTTGCTTCCTTTTAGCTGCCCCCTCCCAGCTCCCCGGTATCCGCACTGTGTAACTGAGGATGCTTTGCCAAACGGTCTGTTGGGGTCCTTTTTTTTCCTTCCTTCCTTCCTTCCTTCCTTCCTTCCTTCCTTCCTTCCTTCCTTCCTTCCTTCCTTTTCCTCCTTTTCCTCCTTTTCCTCCTTTTCCTCCTTTTCCTCCTTTTCCTCCTTTTCCTCCTTTTCCTCCTTTTTCTTTGTCCGTAAGCCTGTGTTTCTGTGCGTTTGGGGTTGTGTAGCACCGGCTGAAACTGTTCAGATTTGTTTAAATTTATAATCTTAATAAAAAGTCGAGTATAAAGTTGCTGTGCCTTCTCTTGCTTTCACACCGGAGTCTGCCGAAGCTCCTCTCTGCACCCGGGAGCCTTTGCGGAGGCTCTGAAAGCCGCCTCCCCCCCAACCCCCCGCCACTGCACCCCCAGCAAACTCCGCCTTGTCCCCTCCTCAGCATCATCCAGCTTCATCCCCTCCCGCAGCCGCCCCGGGGGTCGCAGGTGGGGAAGGGGCCTGTGCTTGGGTGGGAGGAGCCGGACGGACCCCCCCGGCCCTGCCTCTACCTGCGCTGCTCGACCTCCCTCCGCTACTTGGGCACCGCCGCCCCCGAGCTCCCCGCTGCGCTCGCGAAGTTTGTTAAGTTTGTTTGCTCTGGCTGCGCGGCGGCGGGAATCGTTTGGGGGTTTATCTCCCTCTTTTGTGTATTTTTTTATCACCTCCCCTATTTCACACCAAAGAAACGGGGCCGGGGCCGGGGTCGTTCCGCACCGCCGCAGGAAGGAGAATTTCAGATTCCCGTGGTTAAAATCCCACGCAAAGGGCGCAGGCTGCAGCACCCAGCGCAAACCCTTGCTGCGGCAGCCGCTCCTCTGACCCTCTACCCTGAGGGCAGCATCCTCGGAACCCCCCGGCATCCCGAGACCCCTCGACCCAAACCAACTCACGCACAAACTCCGCTCTCCAGCCCCGCGCATCACCGCGGGACCGCAGCGTTCCCGCTTCCCGGAGAGAATGGAGAGCCCAAGAAATGGGATTATGGAGCCCGGGGATCCCCGCAAACGCTTTAAAGCCGCGGACGATCCGAAGCACGAAGCGCTCCCCCAGCCCCGGCCCCAGATGCTGTCCCCTGCCCCGCTTCCCTCGGTCGCGGATCCTTTTCCCCCGTCCCGGTCCCAGTTTTCCCGCTCCGCGCCCACAGCGCCCCCTGGCGATCTCCGCGGGAGCTGCAGCGACCCACCGGGAGCGGGGTTGGGGGACGGCCCCGATCTCACTGCGGGGCAGAGGTGACCGCGTTCCGCCCCCGCCACAGCCAGCCCCGTCCCGAAGACAAGCACAGGGCCCGGCTGGGGGGCGAGCCGCACCCCCGCACCGCACGCTTGAAGAACCCCCAGAAACCGAGTCAAACCCGTGAAACCCGGGACGCCCGCGGGCGGGTGCTGAGGAACCCGAGAGCAGCGCGATGTGAGCGGGGAAGGGTCAGTCACGGAACGAGGGAGTAGCTCCCTCCTCTCTCCAGGCACCGGGGCTCCAGACACCGTAGGCCCAGAGGGAGCACCGGCTCCCGCACAGCCCGGGTTACTGCTCACGGGATCTGAGTTCGGAGCCCACGGGTCAGCTCCATCCCGCAGCTGCAGCTCGGGCAGAGCCTCGTCCGGCCTCAGGCACCCACCCGTCAGCCTCCCGACCCCCCGTGCCCCACACCTCGGGTCTGCCAGTGGCAAAACGACCATCAACAGCTCCTCCCGTTCCTGCAGCACTCAGTCCCCCACCCTCCGGGGCAACCTGCCCTCGCCCCCGCTCCAGGGGTGAGTTTCTGGGGCTCCAGTCAGGATTTCAGACGCTAGGTTTGACAGAGAACCCTCTGTAGGGATGGGAACCAGGGGGAGATGAGGTGCGTGTGCCATGGGAACACCCCAAAATCCCCGGCACCGAGGAGAGCTGACACCCCGCAGCCCACCGCAGCCGGTGGCTCTCGGTGACGAGTTGTCTCTTTATTTCGAGCCCCGGTAGATGACATTTCCCGACTCGGGAAGCGGCAGCAGAAAGCCCATCACGGAACTGCTTTCCTGAAAGCGGAGCCTGGAAACCAGCGCCTCATTTGCATATTCATAAGTGCCTGATAAATTAATCATGATGGCAGCGGCGCTCAGGCTGGAAGGGAGGTGACGGAGAAGGTGGAACCCCCGGCACAAACCCCTCACGCTCCTCGTCCTCCAGCCACAAAACGTTTTGATCCCTTCAGAACTCAGCTGAGCCCCCGGGACGCTCCCAGGGAAGGAGTTTCGCCCCCCTTCGCCTCACTACCCCAACAAGCACCCAACAGGCAGCCACTGCCCCGGCCCCCACCCCTCCTCCCTGTCTCCGGTGAGATGCAGAGCAGATGGGCTGGAGCAGACAGAGGACCCGAGGTCTGGGGAGGTTCATCTGCCACGGCCAGGCCCCCTTGCTGCTCCCATCCCAGTGCCTGTCCCACACCAGACCTGCCCCAGTGCTGCCTGACCCTGGCAGTGCTGAGGAGTTTGGCCCCCAAACCCCCCTGTGTCCTCCCCTGCACTAGTGTCTCATCGGCTGCGGGTGAAGGAGCATCACCAGGAGTCTGTGCCTGGCAGTTCTGGAGTGGAGCAAGGCACAGAGGGGAGGGGGCAGGGGGAGCTTGGCTGGCACAGAGCTGCAGCAGGTGAGAGATGGGGGTCCCATCCTGTGGCAGAGGAGACCAATGCCATGCATGCAGCATTTGCTCTGCCAGCTGAGAGACAGCTGTGACCTCCCCTTCACCAGGCAAAACACTCTCCAGAGGCAGATCCAGCTGTTGGGTGTCCTCAGTGTCCCTGCACTGAGCCACCCTGCCCTGAGCAGAGATCCTGCTTCAGATTGCTCCCGGCTCAGACAAACAACAGAACCTTGTTTGGGATCTGCTGGTGTTGGCAGATGTTTGGAGGAGTCCCCTGCAGAGAGAGCAGTGGGAGAGCTGCAGGGGACACAGCAGTGTGGCCGAGCAGCCGCTGCTATGAGCAGGGTGGTTAATACGTTGGGCTTGGTCTGGGCCTGCGTAATTAGCATCTGAGCAGTAATTACTCACACTTGGTCTTTCTATAGCCTGCTTATGGGTTTGATGATTCATGTTGCTCCTCGAGGTAAGCCCACCCTGGACTCAGCAGCACGTGGGGCAGTTAAAAGGAGGCTGCTGAGTGATGGCAGACTTTGTCCCTTGTACCCCATAGCAGAACGAACACAAGGGAGAAATCAAGGCACAAAGAGCTGGGCACAGCAGCAGCCACCCAGCACAGGGCAGCCACCCAGCACAGAGCAGGCACCTCAGTAGCACCCCACAGCCACCTCGGGTGTGTGGGAGGAGAAGCATTCAGGAGAGGATGCCGTGGCGACTTGGGGGTTTGCTGGCACCAGAGCCACAAGCTGGGCAGGTCCTTGAGCAAAGCAGGAGTGCACAGACACCCCTGGTCACACTTCCACCACATGACTCCAGCGAGGGGTCTCCAGAGAAGGACCTTCTGCCCCTCAGGCTGGGAAATGGGAAACCCAGCTGCAAACACCTCACTGGGACCAGCACGGCTCAGCCATCAAAGACCGGAGGTCAGCACGGGCTCCCGTTCCTGGGCACTGGTCCGGGGCAAGCAGGCTGCACTGTCCCTGGTGGTCCTGGTCCCCTCACAGAGGGGCCTGGGGCAGGTTTGTAGCACTGCTGGCCAAGACACCCAGACTCTGAGCACTTCTCCAGCTGCTCCTCGGGGAAAAGCCTTTTCCAGATGGGCTGCTGCCTGGGTGGGCTTCCGATGCCAGCCAAGCAAAGGGGCCACAAGCTTCACCCAGGATGCCATCCAGTGCCAAGGGAGGTTGGCACAAAGAGAAGGAGTCATCCAAGCCCAGAGGCAAAGGGCAGGCAGAGCTGACATGGCTCCTCTTCCTCAGGGAAGACACCAACTCCAGATCCTACAGAGCAAGGAGAAGAGCAAAAAATAGAAGCTCCTCCAGATCCTGCTTTTATCCTCAGCTCTAGCCCCAGGATTGGGCCAGCTGAGCACCCCCACAATCAGCCTAGGACACTGCTGTGGACCATCCCTGCTCCTTGCTGCCCTCCTCCAGATACTTTTATGGGGCTGACGTAGCCTCTTGCTGCCTAGCTGCCAGGTCCCCCTCGGGCAGGACCCATGGGCCGGGAGGGGAGTGCCCCCCTGCTCCTGCCAAACCCGTGGGGGTCGGACACCAGGGTGCAGAGCCTGACTCCACCTTTCTGATGTGGGACATGGTAACGGGGGCTGCAGGGCAAAGCCAGAGGCACTTCTGAGATTGGACTCGACCAAATCCTTTTTTCCTGCTTCCCACGTGGGATAAAGCCCAAAATTGTGCATTCTGAGGTCAGGGCTGGACTCCAGCAGCTCCCTCCTGGCTCCGCTCAGGCAGCAGCAGCCGCGGGGTCGGAGCAGCCGCACCAGCCTCTGCTCCCCGAGCATCTGCTCCCCGAGCATCTTCCCACTATTCCATCCTGGGGGCTTGTTTATGAACCACCACCGAGGCAGCTCTTCTACCCCTCTCCTCGCCAAAATGAGACTTTGGCAGCGGAGCCCGCGGAGCTGCCTCCTCCTGCCCAGGTTTTGCAGCACTAAGCCCATGACGATGTGAACGGAATCCTGAAACCGGAGCCAGGGCCGCTCTGCACCGGGAGGCGGCTGCGTGCTCAGCGAATGCCCTTTCCCAGCTCCCCGATCAAACCCTGCACAACATTCCCCTCTCCTCGCCCAGCCAGTCCCGTGCCCTGCGCTGCTCCAGCTTTTGTTTCTCCTCTGCTCTCCAGGGAGGACGAACAAAACACCACCAGGTGCCCTGTCCGTGCCTACTTCTCGCCAGGGCTGCTGCAAGAGCTGCCCCAGCAGCGTTTGGAGCTGCATCCCCCGAACAGGACCCTGCTCCTGCTTGGTTTGCAGGCAGGGTGTTGGGGTGCTCAGGATTCAGGGATGTCCCCAGGAAGTGTCCCCAGCAGAGCCAGGGCTCGTTGGGTGCACAGCTCAGGAAGAGGGTTTCAGAAATTCACCCTGCATCTGCTTTGGAGCTGGAAGGCAAGGACCAGCTTGGCTCTGTGGTGCCTACCTGACCGGGCAGTGCCTCCAGCCTCAGGATCTGCTGGCTCTGGACAGTCCTAGGGTTCGGGGCACACCCATCAGAACAGTGGCTCTGTGCCCATCCAGACTCTTCTCTTCTGCCCATGAACCACAGAGGCCACATGCTCTGGTCTAGCTCCAGAAATGGAGCCTACAGCCCCCTGGGGTGGGTCAGGGGTTCCTGGTGTGGTGCTTCTAGAGGGGCACGATCCTCACAGCCTGGCTGCTGCTCCATTTATCCGCCACCTCCCACACCAGGTGGAGCATCTCAGAGAGGTGTTTGGCACACCAGGATGAACGGAACAGCTCCTGCAAGCACACGGAAGGCTGTGGGATGGAGGAAACTCGGCACTTCTGACCCCACTTGCAAGTTCCTCCTCTGTGGGGTGTCTTAGGTTGCAGTGAACAGGACCCCAGCAGCAGGACGTCCTGAGGTGCAGCAGAGCAGGGGGCTGAGCCCCCATCAGAACCCTCCCAGGGCAGCTCTCCCCTCTCTGATTTATGTTTGACTCTCTCCGGGGACTCAGCTCCAATCTTCCCCCTCTCATTACAAAGCCCAGCAGGACGAAGACAGTTTTGAGGGGGTTTCTTCTCCCACATTGCCAAAGTGCAGCCTGATGACTGTAACCTCAAATTCTCTGTGACACCCCAGCGACCAGCACCTCCACCCCCCGAGCTGGCTGCAGCTGCCCCTCGGCTGCTGCCATCCCTGTGCATCGAGGTCTGTCGGGCGCCGCAGGGTGGAACAGCCCAGCCGCGCAGCTCCAGCGGGCCCGGGGATTTCCAGCATCCTGCTCGACGGATCTGTGCAGAGGAAATTAAAATGTGGATGGATCAGCAAGACACAGACAAATCCTCCACGGTCCTCGGGAGCAGCCTGAGCTCCAGTGTCAGTGGAGCATGCCCCAGGCAGCGCACGGCCACCGGCTGGCCCCCTCCAACCTTTCGGGGGGCTTGGAGTCTTCTCACCAGGGAGCAGAGGCAGCACCCAAAGCACTGTTTCTGAAGCTTTGTGACCAGGGAGAAGGCAGAACCTTGGCAGAGCAGCTGCTGTCAGTGAGCAGCCAGCACCCAACAGCAGAACTTGCTCCAACATCTCACAGTCCAGCTGCAATTTCCTTCTAAGCACCCCACGGTGACAGGAGCCACCAGCCTGCGGGACAGTGATGTGCTTGGCTCTGCCAGCAGGAGAACCTCAAGGAGCTCACCACTGCTGAGGCCACACCGTGAGTGGTGGGGGTCAGGCTTGGGGTCCTTGCTCCAACAAGGACTTTGAGGAGCTGGAGCAGGTCCAGAGAAGAGCAGCAAAGCTGAGGAAGGGTCTGGAGGACTGGCAAGGAGCAGCTGAGGGAGCTGGGGGGCTGCAGTGTGGAGGAGGCTGAGGGAGACCTCATTGCCTTCTACAGCTCCCTGAAAGAAGGCTGCAGCCAGCTGGGGCTGGTCTCTTCTGCCAGGGAACAAGTGATAGAAGAAGGGGAAACAGCCTCAAGTTGCCCCAGAGGAGGTTTAGGCAGGACACGAGGAACAATTTCTTGCTCTGTCCCAGGCTGCCCAGGGCAGTGGAGGAGGCCCCATCCCTGGAGGGGTTTCAGAGCAGTGGAGATGTGGTGCTGAGGGCCATGGTTTGGTGGTGCCCTGGCAGTGCTGGGGTTGTGGCTGGTCTGGTAGGTCTCCACCAGCCCAGAGGTGTCTGAGACTATCCCATAATGGCCTGCATGCAGCAGTGACTCCCTGGGGCATGAAGCATGTCTTCACCCTGGTACCTGCCAGCTCAGCCCCTGCTGCTCAGGACTTGCCAGTGCTGCCCTGGGGACTGCATCCAACAGCAGAGCTCAGTACCATGCAGTGGACTTGAGCTCACAAGGCATGGAGCAGCTCACATAACATGGAGCAGCTCTGGCCTCTCTTCTGTTCCTACTACCACAGCAACAAGCTGCTCCCCTCGGCTCTCCCTGCAGCCATCCCTGCTGCCATGGGCACTGGGTTACAACTGGGGGCCACGAGGAAGGGGCAAGGTTGGCAGCGACTGGTGAAACCCAGCCCGTGTGGAGGCGCCAGCTGAGGGCCAGGAGCACCACCTGGGCCCTGCTGTGCAGCCCTCAAGGACTCACTGCTCAAACCCACCTCTAAAGCCCCTGCCTGGGTGGGTGAGCTGAGCAGGGAGGGGATGAGGAAGCACAGGGCACAGTGCCAGGCTTGCAAAGGGACAGGCTCCAGCCAAACTCAGGCACTTGATGGCCACCTGTGATCCAGGAGGACATTTCTGCCCCACACCCATCCCTCCACGCTGCCACTTCTAGCTCCACACATGCACACAGCTGGCCTGTGCTGACAGAGCAGACAAGGGACACAGCCTTTGCTGAGCCCCAGCCATGCCAGCCCCTGCCACCCCTGAGCCTGCCCAGGGACCAAACCAAGCTGCTGAGCACAGCTGATGCCAGAGGTCCTGAGCCAGCCCCTCCAGACTGACAGCAAAAACACCTTGAAGACAAAAGGTTCCAGTTCTCACTCTGCCTCACAAACAAGGCTCAGATGTCCTCTGCTTACCAGAGGCTCTAATCAGCAAGAGGCATTCAGTGGCCTGGGAAGAGGCTTCACACATCACCCACCTGCCCCAGTCAGGATGAGGCACAGGGGTGGGCACAGTAAGGAACCAAGGGGTGCTGCATCACAGCCTTAAGGAGTCCCAGGCTGGGTGTTAAAGCTCCCAAGCACTAGGTCTGGGTCAGGACTGGGGCAAAGCACAAAGCAGCCCCATGCAGCAAGAGCCCCTAAAAAGCCTCCCTCCTGTGGGCTCCCCAGGGGAGCAAAGCCCAGCCCCAGAGACACCACCAGAACCACCAGTGCAAAACACAGAGACTTTAATTAAAACCAGAGCGTGGGGGAGCTGCTGCGGGCAGAGAGGGCCCCAGGTGCTGTGTGGAGCCAGTGGGGGAGCAGAGCCCCAGGGACCAGCGGTGGAGGGCAGCAGGAGCAGGGGAAGCCAGCGGCTGCCACACAAGGGGAGCAGGTCCCAGGCGTGCTGAGGAGACCCAAACGAGCAGCAGGCGGAGTCCAAAAGCCCCTGGCAGGGGTGTGCAGGCTGGGCGAGGAGCAGAGAGCCCTGCAGCAGCCTCCTGCCACCTCCCTCAGCAGATCCCAAGCCCAGGGGCACCAGCCCTAGGGTGCAGTGGCACCTGCATGCCCAGGAGGCAGCTCCTCAGCCTTCTGCGGGGCTGCATTTCACATCCCTGGTGCCCTCCCGATGCCAACACTGCCACTCACCCTCTCCAGGGAAGCCTCATTTCCACTGGGTGCCAGGAGCTGTGCTCCTGCCCTCGGGCTTTAGCTCAGCCGCTGCTGGCCACAGGCTGTGCAGCCTCAGAGCACAGTGACACCTGCCCAAGGCCACCAGCCACGGGAGGGGGCGGAGGTGGAGAGGCTGAGGGCATCTCTGCTCTGGGCAGTGGCTGCTGACTGCTGCACGGGAGCGGCTCAAGCCCCAGGAGCACAGAGGCCTCCAGCACCGCTCTCAGAGTAGATCCCTTTGGAAAGCCAAGAAAAATCAAGTCCCACTTCAGAGTAATCCAAAACTGCCACTGCCACTGCCACTGCCACTGCATGCAGATGGACCCTCCCCTCAGCCCTGCCTGGCCAGCAGCAGGCAGCAGCAGTGCAGCACAGCTCTGCTGCAGCGCTGTGGGCAGCTGCCCCTCACTGCCCTTTGCTGTCCCCACCCTGGGCGCCTGTGGCCCCCTGCACAGGAGGGAGCAGGCCTGGCACCGAGGAGCTGGTGAGAAGAGCACAAATTCATCAGTAGGGCATTCCCCTCCCTCCCCCCAAGCCAAGCAGCTAGGCTGGGGGCAGCCCTACCCCCCCACCACCACCCTGTGCCAGAGAAAGGGTCCCTCCTGCCTGCCCCCCCCCCCGCAGCAAACACCCACCCAGAGCCCTGCCCTGCCCCACACCTGGCCCGGGAGGCCACAAGGAACATGCCCTCTCCAGCTGCCAGGCTGTGGCACCACAGCGCCACCTGAAATGCCGCTGCTGGGGCGCTGAGGGGGCTCTGCCTAAGGGCCAGCAGAGCAGCACCAGCAGGAAGGGGCATGGGCAGGAGCTGCTGGCCTGGGCCCTTCACTGCTGCCTTCCAAGGTCAGGTGAAGCTGCAGGCTTGCCTCTGCCCGGGGGCTGGGGCCGTGGGACCCCTTTGCTGTGGGGCTGGCACTATAATTTCTGACCCAGCAGCAGCAGGCCAGCCCAGCCCCGGGCAGCAAAGCAGCAGGAGCAGAGGGGCACGCAGGGGGCAGGCTGGGCCCAGGCAGGAGTGTGCTGGGAAGTTTTGTGCCCAGAGGGAGCCTGAGCAGGCACCACTCCAGCAGGGTCTTTGCACAGCTGATCCCACCGAGTTGGGTCCCTCAGGGACTTTGTGCCCAGCTCCAGAGCCAGCTCAGACCCCCACAGCCCAGAAGGTTGCCAGCTCCACTGGAGAGAAGAGCCCCAGGGAAGCTGGCAGGGAGATGGAGGGAGGGGGCTGCCCTCATCCAGAAAACATCACCAGGGGCTTCCAGCAACCCAGACCCAGGCCCTGCACCCCTTCAGCCACTCTGGCCTCCCGGTGCCAGCAGAGGCAGCTGCCCAGGGGCACCTGCAGGCTCCCAGCTCACCTACAGCAGTGGCTTCCCAGACCAACCAGTGACACCCAGGAGGGACACCCCAGTGCCCGCACCCAGACCCTTGCCTCCCTCCCTGCCTCACCCCTGCCCTGGAGGTGGAAGCAGAGAGGCTGTGCTGCCAGGCAGCCCCCCATGCCCAGAGCCATGCAGGACAGAGCCCCCAGCCCCGGGCAGAGAGGCTGTGCTGCCAGGCAGCCCCCCATGCCCAGAGCCATGCAGGACAGAGCCCCCAGCCCCGGGCAGAGAGGCTGTGCTGCCAGGCAGCCCCCCATGCCCAGAGCCATGCAGGACAGAGCCCCCAGCCCCGGGGGGCTGCTGGGGAGGGGTCCCCGTGCTGGAGCCCTGCAAGAGGAGCCAGGCCGGCGAGCGCTGGGGATCGGTGACTGCTGATGAGGACGTGAGGAGGGACCAGGCTGGCACGGGCACGGTGATGAGGATGGGTGGGAGGAGGAGGCAGAGCTCCTGCTGGGCCTGCCTAGGACATGCCGGGCTGGATGGGGAGCAGGCTGCCAAACTTGAAGTGCTGGATCACAGGAAACTTCTCCAGGCACTGCAAGAGGGCAGAGAGGGTGAGTGCAGGGCACACTGCCACCTGGCACAGGCAGCCAGAGCCACAGCCCCCCAGAGGCAGCCAGCCTGGGGCTCAGCTGCAGGCAGAGGGATCAGCCCTGGGCTCCCACTGCACTCCCACCAGGCTCTCAGACCAGCAGCTCCACAGCCCAGCCCTTCCCTGCAGCCAGAGCCCTCTGCTTGCTGAAGCCCAGCCCTGGAGCAGCAGCAGGGCTGTGCCAGCAGCTTTCTCCCTCATGGCTTTGAAAAGCTTCACCCTGCAAGCACCTGGAGAGCTGCAGAACCCCCCAGAGCAGAGCCTCTCCCCTCTCCAGGGCAATGTGCACACTAGGCCCAAGGCACCACCCTGCAGATCTCACTCCAGGTTCTCAGGGCCTTCGACAGACAAGCATCAGTGACTTTGCTGCCACAGTTCCTGCTGTGCTCCTACCCACACCAAGCCCTCACCCCTGGAATTCCCACCCCCACTGCAGGACAGGGCAGAGGGCAGGCAGCTGCCCTCAAGGGCAGGCAGGAGCATTTATGCTCAGCAGCTCAGGCCCAGAGCACTCCCTTTGGAGACAGGGGCCAGAGGACTGGTCCCAGCACCACTCAGCTGCTCAGCAGCACAGCAGAGCTGAGCACATCTGGAGGTGGTGGGAGCACAACCCAGCTGTGCCTACTCCTGGGGAACCTCAGCACAGCACCAGACTCCCTGGCAAGGTACCAAGGGCAGGCTGCCACCATCAGAGCACATCACCTTCAAGGCTCCCTAACGCTGGGAGCTGCTGCCAGCCCTGCACAGCCACTCAGACACAGCCTGGGAGGAAGCCATGCTGGTAACAGAGGCACAGGGGCAGCAGGGACAGGAATGAGCACTGCAGCTGCTGACAGCTAAAATGTCAGCCCAGAAAGCTCCAAGGAGCCCCACGGAAGACCAGAGTGGTCTGGGTTCTAGAGGAAGAGACTTCACACCACCAGTGGGCAGGAGGAGTAGGGATCCACTGCACTGAACACATCCCCAGCCCTGCAGTTCTCTCTCCAGCAGGATCAGCACTGGGAGTGCAGGAGGCAGGACCCTCCTTGCACCTCCAGTGGGTGAAGCTGCTGCAGTCAGCAGCGGTTGGAAGGGCCAGGCTAAGGCCCTGCTCAGCACCACTCAGCACCACCCCGAGCACACTGAAGGGCTGCTTGGGTCTCAGCTGAGGGAGGGAAGATTCATGCCCCAAGCCCAGCCCTGAAACTGGAACTGGATGAGTTGCAATGGAAACTATTTCCTGCCTGGAGCAGGAGGGGAAGGTCAGGAGCCTGGAAAGCAGGCTCAGGGGACAGGCAGCAGGCCTGCAGCCTCCCCCGCTCTGCTTCCAGGCAGGGGGCAAGAGCCCCTGCACTGCCAAGGCAGCACAGCCAGACCCACTGCAGAGGGCACCAACACCCCACTGAGGGCATTGTGTGCAGCCCCTGCCCAGCCACGAGGGTGCAGCTCAGCTTCCTGCTGGAGGTCACCCCCGGGTGGGGCAGGGAAGAGCCCAGAGGGCTCCACAGATGAATCGCAGTTGGGGGCTGCCCTCTGCCACCCTGTCAGAACAGGCTGCAAGGCAGCCTCTGACTTCTGCTGGTCTGCTCCTAGAAGGGACAGGCAGAAGGGGTGGGCACAGGGCACGGAGGGCACCAGGCAGCTGCTGAGTAGCATGGAGCATGTGGGATGCCGAGGGAGGACTCACAGCACAGGAGGGCAAGCCTGGCACCCAGGGACAGGGTCTGACCGGCACAGGAGTGTGCAGCCAGCACCTGGACTCAGCTTTGAGAGCTTTGCCAGCCAAAACGATTCCGAGGGAAGCACCAAGGCAGGGCCGGAGGCAGCAGCTCAGGCTCTGGGTTTTGGGGGACCCACATCTCACATTAGTAGCACCTCCAGGGTAGGGGCTTCCCCTCAGAGCCCCCAGCTCCCACGGCAGAGCTTCCAGCTCCGGGTTTCCCAGCAGGCAGGCAGCTTCTCAGAGCTGTGAGCAGAGGCAGTCCCGGGGGGCAGCCCAGGGCCACCGGTCGGAGGAGCAGTAGTGCAGGGGGTGACCCCGGCCCCGCTTCTCCACTTCGGAGACTAGGAGGAGGGAAGCTGAGCTGGGGGCGGAAGGAGCCAGAGGGGCTGGGAGTGACACCTCCAGATTAGAGAGGTATGTGGCCTGGAACCCAAACACAGGATGTGCGGAGCAGAGGAAGGGCTGGGGGAGGGAGCCAGCCCACGCTCGCAGTTAACCCTTGCTGTGCTGGCCCAAGCACAGCTCTGCCGCGGCCTCGCAGCAGGACTGCCCCGAGCACGGCCCCGGGGGGCAGGCGGAGCTCCTGCAGCCAGCACAGGGAGCTGCACCACCCCTGCTCCTGCAGCGCCCTTGGCACAGCCGGATGGTGCCATCCTGCCCAGCAAAGGATGCCTGCTGCAGCCGTTCCTGTTGCCTCCCGAGGCCCAGATGCGGTGGTTCCTGTCCTGCTTCCTCCGGCTCAGCGCCGGCTCAAGCAGGAAGGAGATAAAGGAGAGCCAAACCTGCCCAGTTCCATGGGTCAGGGGTCAGCAGGAAAGCTGCTGGGGCAGGTGGAGAGCTGCCAAGGTGGGGAGGGTGGCTGTGGCCCACTGCAAGGCCCAGGAGTCCTGGCGAGGGGGGGTGGTGGGAAGTGCTCAGCTGGCTCTGGAAGCTGGGGCGAGCATTGGCACTGCCCCCAGCACGGCAGGGCTGGGCTGACAGCTGGGCTTGATCCTGGAGGCCTGCTCCAACCTTAGTGGCTCTGATTCTCTGAAGCAGCCGCCTGGGGACCTAAGGGACAAACAGGTCAAGGCACTAGCCCTAGTTTGGAGACCTGCGACTCAGACTCACTCTGTGGCAAGACAAGAAAGAGCCAAGTCAGGTCTGCAAGGAGCAGCCACCTGGAGCCTGGCTCTGGGGCAAACGCCAGGCAGGCAGCAGCCTTCCAGCCAAGGAACTGCCAAGTGTTCCCAAGTCACCTTCTGCAGAGGGGAGCAGCCAGCTGGGATGGGGCCCTCAGGCCAAGGAGCGGCAGTGCAGAGCTGGCCCACAGAGCAGGGCAGGAGGCCTGGGGCCCCTGCCCGGGGCACTCACCTCGGCCTTGTACATGCGGATGAGGCCCTGGTTGACCTTGGACCAGGAGGGCACAGCGCTGATGTTCCAGAGCTGGTTGGAGTGCTCGGCGAAGGGGCCTGTCTTCATCTGCAGGGGAGGCAGCAGAGGGCTGGGGGCGCGGGGCCAGGCAGGAAGCTGAGCCTCAGCAGTGACTCAGGCTCACATCTCTGCAGGCAAACAACCCCCCCAGCCCTGGGACCCACGCACGGCCACCTCCCTCCCCACACTGCCTCCCACTCAGCCACGGCACTGCGAGCCCTCCCCGACCAAACCCAGTCTTTTCCTCACCACCTCTCCCTCTGCACATCCCCCTTGTAAGGGCTGCAGTAACAGAGCCCCACCTAAGCCCCGAAGCAGAGCTGGCTCCATGCTGTGCCCATTCTCCCCGAAGGCTCCAGTGCAGCTCTGCTGAGCCTTCCAGGAGGATGACTCAGTGCCATTCCCCACTGTCACCCTCATCCACAACAGGCAGCAGCCACCAGACAGCCACTGCCGACCACCACCGGCCGCTGCTCCCCGGGGCACACAGGGCAGCGTGGGCTGGCAGCAGTGCCAGGAGCTACAGCCCACCCCACACCTGCCTCTGTCAGAGGAAGGCTCTGGGAGGAGGCAGGAGCAGCTCCAGCCCTGCTCTCCAGAGCAGATCCAAAGCTGCCAGCTCACAGCAGATGCTTCTCATGGTTTGTGTTTGGCTTTCCATGGTTTTGAATCCTTAGTCTCCCTCCTCCCAGCAAGAGGGGCTGGAGGAGGGAGGGCAAGGGGGAGCTGCTGTCAGGACCGTGGCATGCAGATCCCCTGGGTTGTTGTCTCTCCTTCTCCTCCACGAACAGAAACAGACCCTCGGGGAGCAGAGGCAGGACCAGGCAGCCCCTCGGAGCGGGCAAGTTCCCATGACATCAGAAACCACAAGGCCGGAGCCTGGCTCAGAGGAGCGTGGGGAGAGAGGAATCTCTTGGCCTGCTGCTCAGGACCAGAGACTCAGCAGCTAACCCCTTCCCTGCACACACGAACCTGGAGCCCCCAGAGCGGCTGCTGCCCACTGCCAACACCAGCAGGGCTGAGCCACCTGCTCTGGAACCGCTGCTGCCCTCCTGCACAGGCTTTGTGGCACCAGCCCGCAGCAGGGAAAGAAGGAGGGAGAGCAGGGGGCAAAGCCCTGCTGCCTGGGGCTGGAGCGAGGGTGGGCGGAGGGGCTGGGGGCTCCCCGCTGCTGGAGGGCACGGACACAGCTCCACTGCCCCTGGGTGGTTCTGGGGCTGGGGACCAAGCACTCCCCACGGCCCTCCACCATGTGCTGCTGCCTGGCCGACAGAGCCAGCACGGAGCTGAGCGCCAGCACCCGGCACAGGAGGCCAGGGAGCTCACAGCCCCCACCCCGGCATGGCAGCTTTGGCCACACTCGGGCACCAGACCCTACACTGGCACTGCCCCGCCTGGCTGGCCCGGCCGGGCGGCAGCACACAATGAGGGAGCCGGCGGGCACGGCGCCTCAGGGCCTCGGGCTCCCGCGGCCCGGGAGGGCGGCGGCGCGGGGGGAGCGGCGCCCCCGGGGCGGTGACTCAGCGCCGCCATCTTGGGCAGGAAGCGGTGCGGGGCGCGGCCCCGCGGCCCCCCGGCCCCCCGGGGAGCCTTTGTGCGGGGCTCGGCCGCGCTCGGCCCTGCCTGCCGGCGCCCGCCCGCCGGCGGCCCTCAGCGCCACCCTGCCGCCGGACCCCTGCCGCCGAGCCTCGGCCTGCCTGCGCTGCCAGCGCCCGGGGCGCAGCCGGCACCCCACTGCTGTACCCACGCAGAGCACTGCCACCGCTGCCAGCCACGGCCACACACAGCTGCTCCCTGACCCTCCTCATCCGCACCTCACTGCGGGCAGGGGGCACAGCTCAGGTCCCGGCCAGCTCCTTGGAGCTCTCCCTGCTCCAGAACCACATAGGTCGGCCCAGAGCCACCCTGCAGCTCTGCCAGCAGCTGCGCCCTGCAGCCCTGCTGGGTTTAGCCTGGCCCGCAGCGGGAGCCTGGGGTTCGGCCAGACACGTGGCCAACCCCGGCCCTGTGGGCATCCACATCCCCGGAATGTGTCCTGGGGCTGAGGAAAAGATCTGCCGCAGAGACTCTTCTCTGGGCTGGAAGGAAACAACCTGCCCGGCCCGGAGCTTGCCCTGGTGGTACCGAGATGCTCCACAGCCGCCCCAGGAGCTGCTGCTGTCTGCTACGTGTGCAGCAGCCTGAAAGAAGAGCTGCTGCCAGCTGACCAGCTGGGAAGAGAGGAGGAACAGCGCTCGCCCATTGGAGTCTTTAATCCTTTCTATCTTCTCTGCCGTTTTGTTTTGTTGTTGATTTTGGAGAGAGCCTCTGGAGGCTCAGGGCTGCCCCAGCCCCCTCACGTGGCAGCAAGAACGTTCCCGGGCTCCCCGCGAGAGAAAACCCACGTTTGGAAAGCAAAACCTTTACAAGAGGGCAGCGGTGCCTGCTTGCCGATGGCGAGCGAGCAAGGTCCCCTGGGCAGCCCTGGCAGCCCTGCACCCAGCACTGCCAGCCGCCAGGCGGCGCTGAGGGACGCAGCAGCAATGCTCAGCTCCAGCAATCTCCATCGCCAAGGTGAGGAGCAAGGAGGGAAAGCACTTCCCAAACCTGCCAACAGCCAACTTGATGCCGGCAGCGGCAGTGAGCTGAGCCAGCAGCACAATGCTGTGTGTCTGCCCTGTGTGCTGCAGCTTCCCTACACAGCACAGATGCAGTTTAATGTTTTTAGCAGGTTTGTGCCCTGTCTGCAGCTCCTTGGCTCCTGCTTTCCCATCCCCATCCTGATCTCTTCTGGCAGTGCCTCACTGCTGCTCACGGGATGATTTCTCTCTGCGTTAAGAGTTAAACCCAGTGAGGTGCCAAGCACCCACAAACCCTGCTGAATCCAACAGGACCTGACACGGCTCCTCCTGGGGTTTGAGCCAAAGGCTCCTGTGAGGATTGACACAGGAAAGGCTAAGCTCACATTCTGTAGCCTTCTTCCTCATCTACTCACTGGAGAGGTGAGGAGGGGGAAAGTGAACAGGACACACTCAGCCCTTCAGAATTCATCCCATCAGCTCTCTCCCGCCAGTGACAAGGACTTCCTCTCCACAGCAGAGCCTGTGCCTCTGCTCCCCTTGCCCAGATCCAGTAGCACAGAGAATGGCAGAACCATGGCCAGATCACCCACTGCAGCTCCCTCAGAAGCACTTCCCATGGCTGGCAACAAGCTGAAGGTCACCAGTCCCTCACTCAAGAGCCCTGCAGTGCTGGAGCAGAAGCAGGGCCCTAGCAGTGCTGCCAGCTGGGTGAATCTCAGTCCCATCTCTGCTCTACATCACCTGCAGAGCAGGCAGCACGCAATGGGCAACTCCCCTGGTGGAACACGGAGGAGACCAAGCTGCACAGGGGCTTGGGAGCCTGCCCCAGGCAAGGGGAGGCTCAGGGCCTGCCAGGCAGCACCCAGGGGCTGGAGGGAAGGGAGGTTATCCTGGCACACCCAGGGGTGCTGCAGCTCCTGCTTCCCCTTCCTGCTGCACACAGACACCAGACTTCTCCACCAAGCCCCCAGGGACTGATCCAAGAGGTGGTCCAGGGCTGTCTGCTCTTGGTGCAGCCTCCCTCAGCTGCCGCCCACAGCCCCTCTGGCCCAAGCACAAAGCCCTCTCAGCAGCCCTGTCCCAGCTCCTGCACAGGAAGCATCTCAGTCGTGCCACCGGGGCACCCACACAGCTGCATGGAAGCAAACCCACCAGGAAAGGAGGAAGAGAAAAGCACAGCCTGAGCTGACTATCTGATGGTATCTAATGTGAAGGGAACTTCCCTGTGCCTCCCAGCCCTCACCTCTGTGATGAAGAGGATGCACTCTAGGAACATGAAGTCCTTGTGGTTTTCATTCACCACCTTCTCGTCAACGAAGTGCCGAGGCTCCAGGCTTGGATGGTCTAGAAAGGGTAAGAGACAACAGGGAGTAAGCTGTGTGGCACCTCCCTCCCGAGCCCATGCTCCACCAGCTCTTGTCCTGCCCCACTCCCAGAAGTGTGGTCCCTGTCGAGCTCCTCACTCACCATAGAGCTGCTCCCTTCCACCTCATCCCTCGCTCCAGCACCTCAGCAGGGAGGGCACCCAGTAAACTCCCCAGGGCAGAAAAAGAGGCTCCTACACCACAGCCAGGACTGTGCTGTTACAAAGTTGTGGCCACTGCAACAGAGGCTGGTGCAGTGTCCAAGGAAGCCTCCTGCCTCCTAGCTTCAGCAACCAGCTCTGTCTGGAGAGCTGAGGAAGAAAATAAACCCCAGGCAAGCTCCTCTGCACCATCAGACACAGATCTGATGTATCTGAATTTCAGTCAGACCCAAGCTCCATCACTTCTGCATCCAGACAGGCAGGGCAGAGGGCAGGCAGGGGCAGGAGTAAAGTGTGTTAGTACCTATCAGCTGGGAGCTGCCCCATATGAAAGGCAGGAACTGGAAGTCATCCAGGCCCCACACGCCCTGGCTGCCAGCAGGCTCCATCCTGTAGGTCTTCTGAAGCTTTCGCATCACTTCGAGGTACCTGAGACCAAAGGCAGAAAGAGGAGTGAAGAGAAGGCCTCCTCCTGCCTGCACTGGCAGCAGGGCAAGAGCTAGCCTGAAGCAGGACACAGCTGTGTCACTTTCAAGCACATCTGCAGTTCCTCTGCCCCAGACAGCAGCCTGGTGGCACCTAGAGGAGCAAGCACCAGTGCGGGGCTCATCTGCTCTGCACTGAGACTCTGCTCTCCTTCAGCAACTTCCAGAGGGGCTCAGGAAGCTTCCACCTCACAGCAGCTGCTGCTTCTGCTTCCCAGGTGGAAAGTGCAAGCTGGAAGCACTGCTCTGTGCCACTGGGCAGTGGCACTGCTGGGTCACACCTCTGGGCTCCAACCACCACTGCACCGCTTCCGTCCTTACCAACCCCACCCAGGGGTGGGAGGCTGCCAGCTGCAGAGAGCTCCTGTCTGCAAGGCCTGCAGAGCTGCTAGATCCTCTGCTCAGCTATCCTCACAGTCCTTTACCCACAGGCCTGCAGGGCTCAGCCACTCCTGCCCAGCTCCAGTGTTACTGCAGGCAGACCCTGGAGCCCCTCACAGCCACGCTGCTGCCACCTCTCCTGGAGGCAGCTGGAATGGATCACTGGGCAGCCCTTTGAGGTCTGTCTGCCTCTCAGCTGGGTCTGAACTTGCCTCCAGGTCTCCCATTATGCCCTTTTTTCTCAGGCCCTTCAGCCCTCTCTCACCACTCACAGCTTTGCAGAAGGCCCTGGAGTTACTCAGCTCGCACCCAGGAAGTGACTCCTGTGCCACGTCTCACGGCCAGCGGGTGGGGGTGAGCAGGAGAAAGGGGCACAGTTACCCAGGACACAGGCAGGCACTCCTCACACATCTCAGTCAGCTGGCAGGGGACACTGACAGGGCCCAGAGCCTGCAGCCCTCTGCCCCCAGTCACCTGTTGAAGACCCTGAAGACGATGCCCAGTTGGTCGTCCACGCGCAGCACCCCCAGCTTGCAGAGGCAGCACAGGAAGGCTGCGAAGGCAGCTTCGTGCCCTGGGGACAGAAGAATGAGATGTGGCACTGGTGTCTCTGGGCAGCAGCACAGCATTGCTGTGAGCACCACAGTGGTTCTTCAGAAACCACAGCAGTGCCAGTCCCATCTGAAGAGTCCTGACCCTCCTGCCCCTGTTAATGCCATGAGCTGGCGACAATCCATCCCCGACCAGTCCCCACCTCTGAGAGGTGCAGGAGGTTGTTGGTGACCTGGAGAAAAGGCAAACCAGCTCCAGGCATGCTGGGAGCAAGGCAGAGCCTTTCCCAGGAGATGGCACAGCAGGGGAAGTGCCACACCAGAGTCAGCTGCTATGAGGATGTGATAGAGCCTTTCATCTGCAGGCAAACAGGTTTCCTCCTGCTCCCAAAATATCTCGTGCTGGAAAGAGGCAGATCCCACGACACTGCTGGGAACAACCTGTCCCATGGCAGTGTCATCTCAGCCTGAGCCTCAGCAGCATGCTCCTGCAGCCAGCAGCAGGGACAGAAGCGCCTCCTGCAAAAGGGAGCACAGCAGGAGGGCAGCAACTGCAGGCTGAGCAGCAGCGGCAGGGGCAGAGCAGCCATGGCCCAGACACTGCCCCTGTGCTGTGGTACTCGGGACGGCAGGCAGGGCCCGATGCCCTCCCGGGCTGCGGCAGGCAGCAGCAGGCAGCAGCGGGGCCCTTCCCTGGGCCAACACCTCCCCCTGCTGCCAGCCAGCCGCAGCTCTGCTGCCAGCCCCGGCACAGCCTGCAGCCCTGCTCCTGCCCACCTCCTGCCCGCCGCTGAGGGCACAGAAGGCCAGGAGGAGACTCTGGTCTAACTGAAGGCAGCAATCCTCAGCACCTGCTGAGGTGCTGGCAGGATTCAGGTGCCCCAGGGAACCCAGGACAGGAGGAAAATCCTCTTGCCTTCAGATCCCAAAGTCCTCTGCTGGCAGTGATGCCACTCTAGGGAGCACCAGAGCTGAAGACACCTCCCACTGCCCAGGAGCTTGGTTCCCACTCCAGTCCCAGTTTAAGGACTTGTTCCCTGTCCCTGCTGCAGATCATCAGGGGCAGAGCACACAGCTCCTCGGGGGAGACCTGACAGGGGTGTCACAGCCCAGCCCTGCTCCTGGCCCCAGCCATCCCAAAGCCCACCCTGGACACAGAGGTCAGAAGGCCCCAGAAGAGAGGGGGTTGTGCCAGGCTGGCACCAAAAGCAGTGGCAACGAGAGCTGTAGAGGGAGCAGCAGCAGGAGGGGGGCTGGGTACCTGTGCCATAGTCGATGCGGGTCGAGTTGCCCACCGACTCCTTCAGGTACACAGCCACCTCTGGGGCAGCTGCAGCCAGCTGCTTGGGAAGCACTGTGGCCACCAGCTTCTCTGCTTCCTGAAAGACACAGCCCCCTTGGGTGAGTGTAGAGCTGGCACAGCCCAGAAGCAGCCTCCCTCTGCTGCAGAGTGGCAGCTGCTGTGGGGCCAGAGTCAGTGTGGCACCAGACTCAGTGTGGCACCAGTGCAGACTCCTGCTGAAGTCCTCTCCAGAGATGAAGCAGTTCAGGGAAGCTTGTCCTGACACTGACCCAGGCCATGTGCATCCTGTGGGGGAGAAGCTTCACCACCCAACCACAACAACCCACGGAGCCATCCCCAGGGCAGCAGCTGCAGTGGGGCAGCAGAGCCACAGCAAGCTCACCGCTGCTGGGACTGTGCCTGGGACACCTCCAGAGCTCAGAGCAGGGCAAGTGCCCGAGATGGAGCTGAGCTGTGCCACAGCTCCCTGAGGCTGTCACCATCAGCTAGCAGCCAGAGTGGGCACTTACAAAGCAAGGCTGCTTCTCAGGCTTGGAAAGCCCTGGTGGCTCACTCAGCACCTGGATGGCATGCCCCAGAGGAGAGGAGCAGCAGCTCAGGGGGCAGAGGTGGATCCTCACAGCTTATTTCAGGCTGCTCTGGGGCTGCTTGGCTGCTACACACCACGGAGCCCCTCTGCTGGCCCAAGGGCAGTGCCCCTCTGCAGGAGCTGCGGCTCACCTGGTCCAGCCTGGCATACCAGGTCCTGAAGGCCTTGTTACCGAAGCGCGAGGGCTGGTCCACGGGGGGGGTCTCCTCGATCCACCTGTCCAGGGTGTCCAGCACTGCCAGCAGCTTCTCCACAGCCTGCAGGGACAGGGCCAGGCAGCAGGGGCACAGCCACACCCCACGCACCGAGGGCACCGCTTGGAGGAGCTCCGGGAGGCTCTGCCTACAGCCAGCCAGGCCTGCCAGGGGCTCTGGGCCCCTCCAAGAAGCCGAGCAGCAGCCGCAGCAGCTGGGCAGGCCCCCGGCAAGGCTGGCCCCTGACGCTCCGGAGGGGATTCCTCCTTCAAGGGCACAGAGGACAGCACAGGCAGCATTGCTCTGACTTTGCTGCAGGCACCAACCTGTGAAGCTGTCTCCTGGGCTGGGCTCCCACTCTGCAGCTCCTGCTGGCAGGCAACAGCGCAGCCCAGAGAGTTTCCAGCCCTTAAAGTGCCACTGGCAGACGGGGGCAAGGGGCTGGGCATGGCAGAGTGACTGCTGCAGATTGCCCCCTATGTCCCCTGGGGCTCTCCTGGCAGACAGAAGCTCCCCCGGTGCCACGCTGAGGATCAGCTGGCGGGCAGTGGGATCGGGCAGGGGAGGAATCCACTCACCCACAGGGTCAAGCAAGGGCTTGGGATAGAGGACAAGCCCTGGGCATGCCAGAAACATGAAAGAGCCAAGTGCCAAGGGAGGTGAGGGGGGGCAGAAGCTCAGAGTGTCCTGGTGAGGCTGCAATCCAGAGCCCACCCACACACCAGTGCTTCAGATTTGGGGGGGCTGGGGCAGCATCACCCTCTCTGTGCCAGCTCCCCACTGCCCCAGGCCAGGCCCGGGCCCTGCTCTGCCCTTTCCCAGCTGGCACATGCCCCTTCAGGTAGGCACCAGCGTGCCCAGCACTGGGCTGCACTCAGCAGCTGCCTGGCACTGATGAGTTACCTATGGCACCAGCAGCTCCCTGGGGCAGCCACTGGCACCTCACCTCAGAGCTCTCCCCACCAGGGCTGGGTGCTGCCAGCACAAACGGTGGGCAAGGGCTGGCTCCTTCCCCCCAGATCTGGCCCAGGCTTTGGGGAGCCAGCTCCAGCCTCGCCCTCCCTGCTGCTGGCTTCAAAGGCATTACAAAGCCTGGGCGCAGGGCAGGGCACAGCTGCTGCAGCCATTGCAGGACAGTGGCAGCGCCGCGGCTGGCACTCGGCTGGCACTCGGGGCCCCCCCGGCGCGGAGCGGAGGGAGCAGCGGGGCACTGCCCAGCAGAGGAGACTTGGCCGTGCAGGGCTGACCCCATCAGGGGAGCTGGGAAAGAGCAGAGCTTGCCGAACACAGGCACCCGCAGCCCTTCTGCCTGCCAGGGCTTTCGGCTTTACCTTCCCAGCGATCAAAGCAAGGGCAGCCCCCGCGCCCCCCCACCCCCTCTGCTCTTCTCGTTGTGCTGATTCCGCATCCCCTTGACCCCGACTCTGCTACTGGTCCCAGAGGCAAAGCAGAGAGCTTCCTGCAGAGCAGAGACCTGTCAGCAGCTCTGGGAGCTGGAGCCAGGCAGGCAAAGGTGCTGAGCAGGCAGCACAGCAGCCAAAGCTGCCCACGGGGACCGAGCCTGCCCCCGAGGGCTCCGAGGGCCCTGTCGGAGGGGCAGCTGCTAAATCCAGGGCACCTTCTGCTCCCCCCACACCCCTGCTGGAAGCAGGACAAGCTGCACGGGCAGTGAGCTCGGGAAGCTCTGCTCGCTCCACGGCCAGCAGCGACCTCCCCCTGCTGCTCTGCTCCCTGAGGGAAGCCACAGCCCTGGCAAGCAGCCGCAGCGCCAGCAGCCGCCGCAGGATCCCCTGCAGAAGCTCTCCTTGGAGGAGCAGGAGGCAGGTCACAGGCATCACTCAAACGGCCTCCTGCCAGACAGGCTGCAGAGGAGCCCGGCACAGCAGCTCAGCTATCGCTGCCCGGCAGCTGCCTCCATCAAAGCCCCAGACAGCTCCCTGCAAGCTTTCAGCAGGGGCAGAGGAAGCCCAGCAGGTCCCAGCAGGGCTCGGCCCCCAGGGGAGCCGGCAGCCGGCCTGGTGCCCACACTGGCTGCTCCGGAAGCACGGAGCTGTCCCTGCAGAGCACAGCAGAGCACCAGCAGCCAGTGGAGGCGAGGACACGGGAGGGAAAGCTTTCAGGAGGTCACCTGTCAGAGGAGAGCAGGTGCTCAGGGAGGGAGAGGAGGTTGGCACAAAGCACAGCAGCAGCTACAGCAGAGAAGAAAGCAGAGCAGAGATGCAAGCAGAGGCCACGAGGGGCTGAGCCCTTAAACGCAGAGCTAAGCAGTTTGATCTACAAAGGAGCCCAAAGAACAGGCAACCTCATCGGCAAGGAGCCCTGGGGATGTTCCACCTGTGCCCCAGCCACAGGCTCCTGCTCTCCTGGCTGCCAGGGGAATGGGGCACAGGACAGCTCCCCTAACACTGCCTGGGCACCCGAGGTCCTGTCTCTGGTTTGTCACTTGGACTGGGACGCCAGAGGGAAAGCATCTAAGAGAGATCTGCTGAGGGGTGCAGCCCTGAAACAGCTCTTGCCAGAGAGCTGCCAGCTCAGGGGGCTGCAGGAAAGGGGCTCCCGCCCTCTTTGTTGTGCTCGGTTTCAGAGCTTTGTTTCCCTGAAGCTGCTCTGTGAATGGTTGGGAACCAGCGAGACAGGGACAAAACTCAGAGGTGAAAGCCAACAGCAGAGAGCAGAGCAGCTTTGACAGCAGCTTCTACTGAACAGAAGGAACAAAAGGTGGACACAAGCCTGCGAGGGAGGGACTCTATCCCTCACCCCACCACAGGCAGCTCCTCCTTCCCACTCGGGTCCCAGAAGGGAAGGCTGGAGTTGAGCTGCCAGCTTCAGATGTGAGTCACCAGGGCAGAGACCACCTCACATGGAGCTACACACAGGGCCCAGTCTGCTCCCCACTCTGGATCTCTCTGAACCATTCCCAGCTCTCCTGCACAGCCATGATGAGTTTCAGCAGTGGAAATATACCCAGGAACCTTCTCTCTGTGATGCAGAGGAGGGGGATACAGTGTACAACACGGAGTGAAGCTGGTGCTGTGCCCTGCAGGCCATGGCAGTACCGCCAGGGCCCTCCTGCCAGTGGTGAGCACGGCTGAGACCAGGCAGGAGCACCAGTGAGGACATCTGCCCTTCCCTTCCAGCTCCAAAGGCAAGGCAGGCTCAGCCAGTGACCTGTCTCCAGCCCCACACTGTCCCACCAGGGCCTTGCCCTGGGCCCTGCAGTGTCAGGGGATGAGATCCCTTGGGGCGTCCAGACCTTGCCCAGCTCAGCCACAGCGTGGACTGAGATCTGTGGTGCAGTGAGGAAGCCCAGGGACAGGGCAAGTGCCTCAGGCCCCACAGAGGCCAGAGGGAGAGCAGCAGTGGCACAGACCTCAGCCTTCTGCCCACAGCCAGGAGGCCAAACCACATCTTCACAGCACTGCTGATAGAAGCCAAGCTGAAAACAGGGTTCAGGCAGGTCCCTTCTACATCCTACTTCAAACCAGCAGCTTCTGCCCATTTGTAACTTGCTTCATTTCCTATGCAACAGGCAGAGCCTCTGTGCCCTGCAGGCTGACATCTGCACCACCAGGCAGAACCCAGCTGCCTTTATTCCCCCTGGCTGCCAGAGGAGCTGCCCACAAAACCTAGGACATGTCCACTATAGAAACAGAAACCCCCAAAAAGGCAAGAAGAGAGAGACAAGAGGAGGCAAACTCTTCTCCTACCTCGGACACTTTGTACTGGCAGGTGAGCTTCTTGCCCCTGACGCCCTCGTTCAGCGTGAGGATGAAGCCCATGTAGTCTGCGTACGCCTGCGGGCACAGGGCACAGCCTCAGCCTGGGCTCTGCCCAGCCCCCCCCGGCACAGCCAGAGGGCAGGGCCCACAGCTCTGAGCAGGGATATGGCACTGAGAACCCTGCAGCACTGCAAGGGACAGAGGAGAGCCCCAAACCATGCCTGTGCTGCTCCTCCACTCCCTGCCATGCAGCTCCTAGGCTGTGCCCATACCCTGCACTGCTTCTCTCGGGCCTGCTCTGCCACCTCCCCTGTCCTGCTCCTGCCCTCCCATGCTCCTGCAGCATGCAGCAGTGGCAGCCAGCCCAGGCTCCTCTCCAGGCTGCCCTTTAAATCCACTGCTTTTGAAGCACCATACCCAGTGCAGCTCCCCAGCTCTAAGCTTTTGAGCTTTGTGCCTAGAGTGGCACACTGCCACCTCCCTGGCACGGAACTCCTGGCCAGGAGCAAGCCCTTCGGCACAGGAGACTGAGGAAGCCACACCCAGAGCTCTGCCTGGGACCAGGCCACAGCTGCAGCTTCTCTTCAGGCATCAGGGAGCAGTCACCAAGTGAGAACCTGCCGCTGAGAGGTGGCACAGGGCTGGGCTGCCACCCTCCCGGGCAGGGAGGGGAGGACCTGCCTGCTGCACCTGCCCACACATGCCGAACAGTTCTCCAGGAACTGGAGCCTTGGCCCCAGAGCTCTCTCCAGTACAGCAAGGTGGGAAGGCCCCAGAGAGGGCCAGGCAAGAGGAGATGAGTTCCAGCAGCCCTGGGCAGCCCAGGGTTGATGTCATGTGCAGGCCAGGCAGGAGGGAACTGTCCCCAGCATCTCCTAGAGCTTCCTGGGATGGAGTGGTCACCATCAGTGTCCATCTCTGGCCACCCTCAGCCCCTGGCCTCTCCCCAGCTCACTCCTGCACAGAGCACTGGCTGCCAAGCTCCCCTCCCTGCCAGCTCCTTTCCCTCCAGACACAAATGAATTCCCTTCCCACTGCCTGCCCCGACCTGCTCTGCCTGCTGGCTGCACCAGACGCACCCAAGCAGCCTGCCCTGAGCCCAGAGCTGTACCTGAGAGCGCTTCCACTTGGCCATGTCGGACACCACATTGATCTCCTTCCTGGGGATCATGAAGCTTTGCTGGAGGGGAGGAGCCTCCTCCTCGGAGGTGCCTGAGAGACACAAAGAAGAGGTAAAACAGGCAGTGGAGAAGAAGCAATCCTCTGTCTTCCCTCCTTAGAAACCCACACTCATTTCTCAGGAGATAGATAGCAAACAAACCCATCCCAGCCTCTGCCATTACCTCACCAAGCCCTCCTGGTCCCTGCAGAGCACACTCCTAAGCACTCGAGGCTTCACAGCGTGGCATTAGGTGGCCTCAGTGTTTGTCCTCACCACTGAAGATGCAATTCCCAGCCAGCTGGCAGGGCTGGTGCCAGGAGATAACAACGACAGCATCCAGCTGGTTTGATTGCTTATCTCTGGACAGCACAAGCCCCAGGTGGGGCTGGAGCACTGAGCCTTGTGTCCTGTTTTTAGGGATCAGTCTGAACTGCCTCCCTCTCGAGGGGACGCCTCCTGCAGACGGAGCTGCAGCCACGCAGCAGATGGCAGCCCGGAGCCGCAGCTGCAGGCTGAGAGCCGCCAAGAGCCTGCAGAGCTCTGGGAGAGCCCCGGGTCGGCTACTTAATGCAAACGCATTGCAGGGACTCTTCCCCGGGTTCGTCGAGACCCCAGCCTCCCCGGCACACCCCCAGCTCCTCACCTCTTGCCAGCTGCACTGACACAGAAAACCCAGGGAGGAGCTGGCAGGTACCCCGGGAGGAAAGCAGCGAGGTGGGAGGCTCACAGCGTTCACAAGAAAGCCCTCGGCAAGAGCTCAACCTCAGCCACGCGTCTGAGGCAGGGGCAGAAGGGGCTAGGGTGAGACGGACAAAGGAGACACTTCCAGTGCCAGGCTTCACGGGTGGGGAGAGGGCACCAAACTCGGCCGAGAAACGGCTTTGATACACCGGCAAAAAGGTGAAACGCCTCCCACCTCGGCAAGAGGTAACTGAGTCACGACGCAGGGCTGCAGATGCCAGGCAGCCCCAATGCTCCACCAGCCAACTCCTGAGCGCCAGACCCGCACCCGTGAGGGCCCTCACAGCGCTGAGCTTCCCCCGCCCCGACTCCTGCTGCGGGTGCAGGCCCCCTGGGAGCACCAACCGTGTCCCTGTCGCCGCGGGGAGCAGGCCCTGACTGCGCCGGGAGGTTACGGCTTCGCAGGTCTGAGCCTGGAGCGGGGCTGCGGTGCCGCCGGAGCTCCCAGCCCGGCCGAGGGTCTGGGGGCTCCAGGGACTTTCCGTACATTCAGCAAAGCCTTTTCGCACCTCACCCCACCGCAGGCCCGGGCAGTCGTTGCCGTTGCTCTGCCGCAGCCTGGGGCTCGGCCCCAGGACCGCCGTGCAGCACGAAGCCCACACATCCCCTCTCGCCCGGCACCCCGCGCCCGAGGACACCGCTCTAGGGCCCCGAGCGCAGCCCCTACCCCAGAAGGCGCTAGAGCGGCCCTCGGCCCAGCCCTGCCCGGTCGCCCTCACCTGCCCGTCGCTCGCTTTCTGCCATCTTCCCGGAGCCCAGCGGCCGCCGCCGCCACTCCTCACCTTTCACCTCCGGACACGCCGAAGCCGCCGACGGCCATCTTTGAGCAGGGCAGGCCGCCCGGGCCTGTCACTCCTGGCGCTGACGGCGTGGACTCTTCCGGCCACCGTCGTGGCCCACGCCGCCATCCCTGTGCGGGGCACAGCCTCCATGGCTCATGCAGGGATGGGGGGCGCAGCGGCCACGTGAGGAACGGATGAGCGCGGACGGCAGAGCAGGCTCCCTAGCAGCTCCAGGAGAAGGCAGGAGCTGCATCCCTACTCGGACACCGGCCGCGACGCTCCCTGCCCTCACCGCGGGATCTTGCCCTTTCCCAAGATGGCGGCGCAGGCGTCGCCCAACTTCAAGACAGCGGCGGAGCGGGCCCGCCCCCTGGCGGCCGAGCGCGGCGGCGGCGCCCGGTGTCGCCGGTGTCCTTGCGGTGGGTGGTGCCCGGAGGCAGACGTGGAGCCATGATAGCCTCGGTGGCGAGGGCTGTGGTAAGTGCCAGCCGCGGGGACACCGGGTGGGGAGCCTTCATCCGAGCACGGACGGGGCGGAGGGCCGTGAGAAGGCGGCTGGGCCGCTGACAGCGGGGCGGCGAGGAAAGGGCTGGCGGCGGTCACATGGCCGCGGGGGCTCCCCGAGCCGAGCGGTTAACACACAGCGCCCGGCCAGCTCCGAGCCTCGGCAACGGACAAGATCCGGCGGTCAGCAACAGGCAGGGCCCAGGCCTGGGCCCCTTCACTCCAAGCTGTCCGGGGGCGTGCAGAAGGGGCAGAGCCGGAGGTGGCTCCGCAGCACTGCTGCCCTCAGGCCACCCCGGCCCGAGCGTGGCGTCGCTGCTGCCAGGGTCCCGAGACGAGTGCCGACTGCCCTGGTTCGGGTCCAGGGGAGGTGCAGAGGGCACCGCTCTGGCCCGTTCTCTGGGCTGAGGGTCGCGGTTGAGAGCGGGGCAGGCAGGAGCCGTGCGAGCGGGTGGGCAGGGAGCTGCTGCGCGGAACCTGAGCCGCCTAGGTCTCTCCGTGTGCCTTGAGGCAGCGCTGCGCCTTGGGGCGGTCACCGGAGCTGTTGGAGGTGAAGGGCTCGGGGCTGGTCAGGGGCTTATCTGCGAGGCTCACAGAGCCTGTCCGAGCTGACAGCCGCTTACGGCGAGCGCTGATCGCGGCGGGAGGAGGCAGAGAGGCCGGGAGCTGCGGGACGAACTGGCTCCCAGAGACACTGCTGGGGCCCGGGCAGGGCTCAGGGCTTGAGGGGGCCTCCGGCTTCGAATTTAAAAATAAAAGCAGGCAGAGCTCTGCCGTCCGACACTAAATGTGGCTGTGCTGGGAATCGGACACCGTTCAGAAATGCCTCCCGTTCCCCGTCTCCAGCCTGCGGGTGGATCCCACCAGCCTGACAGGCTCTGGGAAAGGTCATCTGCTGCACTGGAACGTGGCTGGGGGACGATGCCAGCCCGAGCGCTGGCAGTGCCACACGCCCCGTGCTGTGCTTCTGCTTGTGGGCAGGGGTGGGCTGCCGGCAGCTCACTGCGCAGCTGGGGCCGTGGCTTCTGCTCCCACCCAGCGCTGCAGCTGGACCTCGGACCCGTCCGGGGCCACGAACCAGGGACACACTTCCACGCCCTTCTACCGCGTGGAGTTCTCGGTTCGTTGGGGTTGGGATTTTCACCTTTACCCCAGGGACAATCTGAAGCCACTTGTTGGGAATCAGGGTCCTCGCTCTCGGCTGTCCGGGAGCCTGTCCCGCCCGTGTGGAAGGCTGTGTGTTGCCTGCCCCCAGCCCATCAGGCACACCTGCAGCTGTGCAGCACACTTCCACGTGTGTCACGCTAACATAGTGTTAGTGTTTTCTCCAGGGCTGACAACTCAGAGCTCCCCAGGAGCTGCCACGGAGAGGTGGGGTGAGGGCATCAAGATAGAGCCTTGAGCCCGACTCCATCTGCTCCAGTGGCACAGGAGGTCCAGGCCTGCAGGAGAGCTCTCCTCAGCTGGCCCCCAAGTTCCACTGTGGCCCCAGGAGTGCTCTCTGCAGCCTGTCCCCGCGGCTGCCTCCTGTGTCAGGGCAGTTGAGGTCTCCCTGGCTGCTGCTCAGGCTCCCTCTCAAAGGCTGCGCTCGTTTCGTGGTGCAGGCAAAGGCTCCCCCAGCAGTGTCCCCTGTGCCATGGCTCCCGAGCAGGGAGCTGCAGCTCAGCGAGCCCCAGCCGGGCAGCACAGGGCTGGCAGGCAGTGCCCATGGGAGGGCTGCCCAGGGAGGCACCTCCGCGGCAGCTGACGCAAGCCGATGGCACAATTCCCCCAGTTGCTCCCGGGCCTGGGTCTGGCCTTGATCCCTCTGAGCAGAGCAGTCAGGTGGCATCGCACTAACGAGTGCCGCCCTGCCCGGGCAGGCTTGTCAGGTGCAGGAGGAAGACAGGCCGGGCCGAGGCACAGCTTTACAGCAGCTCCTCTGTCCTGCCAGCCATGCATAGGAGGCAGAAGCAAGCAGAGCAGGTACAGTACGGCCATGGTCCATCTCCTCCCAGCCCCTCTCTTCTGCCGTGCCTCAGGAGTTCCTCCTCGTTTCCACCTCTGCTTCTCCAGAGCTGTCTCTGGCATCTCCTAGGAGCACAGGGCACTTTCAGGGGGGCTCTGGCACCTCGCAGGTTTGGCTCTCTCCTCTCTGTGCTTGGCTGCTGGGGGGGCAGTTGTGCTCTCATGGGCATGGGAGCCCAAGGGAAGGTCCTGGCTGGCTGCAGCGTGGAGCCTGGAGCGGTGCCGGGGTGGGAGGAGCAGAGGGAACTCAAAACCCTCAGAGAGCAACTGGAAGGTCTCATGCCAAGGGGTGCCCAGGGGGGTGCTGTGATCCTTTGTGGGCAGCACCAGCAGGGTCATTGCCTGGCCAGCAGCTGGGCTTACTCTGCCCAGGGGAACAGGATGGTGCCTTCCGAGGCTGCCACTGCCCCAGGAGCCTCTTGGCATGGCTCACAGTTTCCTCAACAGCTCTCCGTGTTCTGTTCCCGAAGGCTCCTGTAACCTGGCCAGTGCCATAGAACTGGAGAGAGGTTCTGTTAGTAGAGCTGGGTGCTGCAGTGCCTGGCAGGCCAGCGGCACGGAGGAGCAGTGCCCAAGGCTCTGCCAGCCCTGCCAGGGCACACCAAAGGCAGTTTTGGTCCTGCCCTAAACTTAGCTGAATTGCACCAACCTTGGCACAGGGTCCTGCTCCCCTCCCCAGCCTTGCCCTGTTGTCAGAAGCAGTGCAGCAGTTTCTGATGGCACAGGAGATGAGGAGCTCTGCCATGGCTGTGCTGTGAGGTTGGCACAGTTTCACTTTGCCAGGGAGATGGAGTTTCCCCGGGCACCTTCTAACTGAGAGGGGCAGAGGGATCCTCCCCTGGCAGCGTTTGCCCGAGGAGCAGTCAGTGTCCTGGCAGGTGGCAGCTTCCTCACATCTTTCCTGGCTGTGCTGCAGGCCCCCAGCAGGCAGGCACAGACCTGTGCCTTGCTGCTCTGATCCCGTGCTGAGACATCAGAGTCCCCTCAGAGAGGGGCTGGAGGCTCCCAGAGCCAGGTTGTGAGTTACTTAGCACCACAGAACTGTTAGGGTTGGAAAAGCCCTGCAGGATCACCCAGACCACCACGGCCCCAGGTGCCATGGCCACACGGTTCTTGAACCCCCCCAGGCGTCGGAACTCCACCACCTCCCTGGGTAGCCTGTGCCAATCCCTGGCCACTCCTGCAGCAGAGAGATTTTTCATCATCTCCAACCTAACCATGCCCTGGCACCATTTCAGGCCCTTTCTTTTCCTATCATCGGATACTGTGTTGCCAGCCCCCTCCTCACACAGCCCCTGCCAGGGGCTGCCAGGCAGTGAGGCTCCCTCGGGGGAAGCTGAGTCTCAACCTCTGCTCTCTGCTTTGCAGGCCAGGCCGCAGGGGCTGCTGAAGCCCTGGGGCAGGCTGCCCAGCAGACTGCAGCTGCACCAGGTGGCACTGCCCGCCCTGCCTGTGCCGCCGCTGCAGCAGACCCTGGACCGCTACCTGCTGGCCCTGGAGCCCATTGTCAGCCGCGAGGAGCTGAGCCACACGCAGCAGCTGGTGGCAGAGTTCCGCAGGCCAGGGGGCGTCGGGGAGAGGCTGCAGAAGGGCCTGGAGAGGAGAGCCAAGAAAACAGAGAACTGGGTATGCTGGGAGCCCGGCCCTGGGCACTGGCTGGGCAGGGGGAGGCCTGGTGCACACCTGCAGCATGCTGGCTGCATGCCCTGGCACCTCTCTTTGCATGGCATCGCCTTGCATCAGCAGCTGCTGCTGCCCCTGAGCTCCACTGGCTCCTGGCTGGCCTTGGCTGAGCAGAGCAGGGAGCTGCTGCCCCTGCCAGCCTCACCCAGCTGCCCTGGGAAGCCGAAGGAGACCTCTGCTCAAGCCCTGCCCCGGGAGCTCTCACTGCCATGCTCATTCCCCACCTGCACTCACAGACCCCAGATAGTTTGCTTGCCCAGTGTGGCACAAGCTGGGGGCAGGATGCTGAGACTGCTCAGCTGGGCTGAGGCCAAACGGCAGCCTGCAGGGTGCCTTCCTCTGTGGCAGCTCTCAGACTGGTGGCTGAAGACAGCTTACCTGGAGTACCGCCTGCCAGTCGTGGTCCACTCCAGCCCGGGCGTGGTTTTACCCAAGCAGGACTTTCTGGATCGCCAAGGCCAGCTCAGGTAAAGTCCCTCTGCCCTCCAGGGCTCCAGCTGGGCTGAGCTGGCTCTGCTGGACAGGGAGGAGGGTTGGGAAAGGGAGAACTGCCCTGTGGTCCTGTGGGTAGGGGAGGCTGCCATGGGTAGGGCAACTCCTGCTTGCAGCACTGAGTGTTTCATCAGGGGCAGCCTCCAGAGCCAGCAGCTCACACCCTGCGGTTTGGTCTGCACTGCACCGTGGCCAGAACCCTGGCGAGAGGCATTGTGAGGCTGTGTCTGAGGCGTTCAGATGGTTGTGTGCAGTTAAAGGAGGCCTAAAAAGCAGCCCAGGCATGAGGGGGGGTGCAGAAAGGCCCCAGGGGCTGGTTGGCAGGGAAGCAGAGCCTGCCCGTGCTCTGCCAGCTCACCTGTGAGCTGTGGGTCAGGAAACACCTGCCAGAGCCTCCCCAGCCCATCCTTCTTTCTTTGCCATGCCCTCTGCCCCCTGTGGTCTCCCTTTGCCTCCTAACCACCACCACGAGTGTTGGATTCACCTGCTGGACTTCAGCACTGACCTTTGTGCCCACACCTTTGCTCAGCTCCTCCTGCTCTGGCAGGGAGCAGCCAAGGGAGCAGTGAGCTGGGGACAACTCCTCCCTTCTGCTGTCTCCCATCTGAGCATGAGCCCTGCAGGGACACTGAAAGGGCCATTGGGCACATCTCTCATCATTCGCTCTCAGCTCAGCCAAGCAGATGGTAAGGTCTGGGCACTGCCAATGTTCCAGCCAGTGGGCACTGAGTAGCTCCCATGGCAAGTCCAACCTAAATGTGTCTGTGCAGCCTGTGGCTGCAGACAGGGCCTGGCAGTGTGGGCTGAGATTTAACCTTCAGTCAGCAGAGGTTCTGCAGGCAGAGTGCTGCACTCTTGCCCTGGCTGCACACCATCTGCCCCCTCCCCAGCTGCCCCCCAGCGCAGCTCTGCACCCTGGGTGGGAACACAGCTCCCTTACTGGTGCTTCCCGGCACTTTGGCTTGCCCAGGTGTTGCAGTTCTCACTGAGAACACTCTGCAGGGTGTCTGATGTGCTCAGCAGCCCTTAGCTCCTTGGAGCTGTGGCCTTTGATCTTCCCCAGGGGCGAGTGGGCTGAGCACATCTCGATGGCACTGCCTGCAGACACCGAATCTTGCAGCACTTCAAAGCTCAGCCGACCACAACCTTTTGCCACAGTGACCTCCTGCCTCCTTCTCCCATCCGTGGGTGGGAGCTCCCAGGTCAGAGCTGGGCAGCCTGTTGCTGCCAGCCAAGCAGTTTGCTGTGGCTCCTCACAGGCTGTCCCAGCTGGCAGCTGGCACTGGTGGTGTTTATGCTGGCCCCAGTAAACCAAACACCTCAGTGTCAGCTGCGGCTCGTCTGCCTTGGCTTCTGGTCCCTCTGGGCCAGGGGGGTCCTCTGAAGAGTTGAATTAGCAGCAGAGCTCTGACTGGGAGGGAACTAAGCAGTGGTGAGTCCTGGGTGCAGGGAGACAGCACTCAGGGGAGGGCAGAAGTCCTCTTTCCTCAGAGCTGCTTTGATGTAGAGGCTCAGAGCCGGGGCTTGGCGAAGCCCCAAGCAGGCAGCAAAAGCTGCTGCTGCCAGAGGCTCCTTTGTGCATCTGGGCTGAGCTCTGCTTGCTTGACAGCTGCCCAGGGAGAGGTCGAATAGGGAGTGCTGAGGTAGGGCTGTGCAGCAGCTCCAGCAGCCAGCCAGAGGTGGGCACAGTGGGGCCTTGCCAGAGAGGCCAAACTGGCTAAGGAGCAGAGGCGTCTCTGAGAACATCTCTGAAGCTCCACATTGCCTGTCTCCAGGTTTGCTGCCAAGCTGATCGAGGGCATCCTGGATTTCAAGTCCATGATTGACAGGTGAGTTGGTGACTGTTCCCTGCTGCCATGGGAGTGCTGAGCCTGTGACTGCCTGGGGCTGCAGGTCCTTTGGCTTATCTGGTCTCCTCTCCCCCTCCTTGCTGTCCCAGTGAGACCCTTCCAGTGGAGTACATGGGGGGGAAGCCTCTCTGCATGAACCAGTACTACCAGATCCTCTCCTCCTGCCGCATCCCCGGGCCCAAGCGGGACTCCATCGTCAACTACGCCAAGGGCAAGAGGCAGTCCAGGCACATCGCCGTGGTGCACAACTTCCAGGTGGGGCAGCTGCCCCTCGGGGCCCTCTGCGGCTGTGCTCCAGAGCAGAGGGGACAGCAGAGTTTGTTTGAGCAGCTCTTTGCCTCGCCAGGGGTCTGTGCCCGCTCCCTTTATCCCTGAGGCCTTAGCTGGGGCTGTCTGAGCAGCCTGCGAAGCAGAGAGACTCTTCTGGTTCTTGTCCCTGCCACTCAGAGCCCAGAGCCCATGTCTGGAGCTGCAAATTCCAAGTGGCAGTGGACAGCCAACCCTGCCCCCACGGCCGCGCTCAGCAGCTCTTGTCTCCGTGCTCTCTGAGCTGCTTACACCTGCACTGTTTGAGCCCTGAGCTCACTTCTCACCATCCCTCAAAGCTTTCCTCCAAGCTGAGCAGCTGCTCCCTGATCCTGGGGCTGGGCACTGCAAGTCTTCTCTCATGTTCTGTCTCTGTTCTCCTCACCTGCAGTTCTTTGAGCTGGATGTCTACAACAGCGATGGAAGTCCCCTTAGCACTGAGCAGCTCTTCATTCAGCTGGAGAAGATCTGGAACACCTCTCTGCAGACAAACAAGGAGCCCATCGGGATCCTCACCACCAACCACCGCAACAGCTGGGCAAAAGCCTACAACAACCTCCTGAAAGGTCCGTGGAGCCCAGGGCATGCCAGGGCTCCCCAAGAGCACCCTCAGCTCTGCTCTGCTCAGCTTTTCCCTTTGGGAGCTTGTGCTGGGCAAATCTGGGAGCTGTGCACCTCAGAGGGGTGGTTTGGTTCATTGCAGAGTGGTGCTGCTTTGGGTTTGGAGGGTTCACAGGGGGAGCTTAGGTTGCTAGAGCTGGAATCCTGGAGCTGGCTGCTCTGCAAGCGGGGTCTGTGGAGAAGGGATCTGCGGGGCAGGGGGCCATGGGGCAGGGGACGGCGGGGCAGGGCCGCAGCTGCCGGCAGCCCAGCCGGAGGAGGGTGGAGGTGCCTGAGCCGCCCCCTGGCGCTGCCCGGCAGACAGGACCAACAAGGAGTCGGTGCGAGCCATCGAGAGCAGCATCTGCACCGTGTGCCTGGACGCGCCCATGCCGCGGGTCTCCCACGACGTGTACGGCAGCCGCGTGGCCGCGCAGATGCTGCACGGGGGGGGCAGCCACCTCAACAGCGGCAACAGATGGTTTGACAAGACCCTGCAGGTGAGTGCTGCCTGGGCAAAAGCTTCCTCCTGGATCCCAGAAACCTCCCGCAGGGAAGTTCTGCTGCTGCCCAGAGAGTGGGGCAAGGGCAGCGCCGGAGTGGTGGCCATGGGGTGCTGTGGATCCCTTGACACTCACCGTGAGCCCTTCCTCCTGCCCCAGGGACTGGAGCTGCTCTTGCTGCCTCTGCCCACGCTGCCCTGGCAGCAGCTCCCTGTGCTCCTGGCAGATGGATCTTGTGCCCGAGGGGAACTCAGTCTGGCCTGGGGGGTGCTGCTTGGAGGTCTCCTCCATGCTTGTCCCTTCTGCCTGCTGGCAGCATCCCGATGGCTTTTTGTTTCTCCACCCCCAAGCTGCCATCCCACAGCATCCCTCTGATCTCTTCTCCTTCACTCGGTCTTGTCAGGAACCTCCAGCAGCAACCACTGGTTGAGCTTCTCCCTGCCGAGAGGCTTCCACTGCTCCTCTGCCCAGGGAGACCTTTGTGTGCCCTCGGCCATGCGCAGCGCCAGGCCCTGCCGCCGGCAGCAGAGCAGCGAAGCTGCTCAGCGCTGCGGGGAGCTCTTGCCCCACCCGCTGGGGTCTCTTCAGCGCGCTGTCCTCTCCTGCTCTCCTAGTTCATCGTTGCTGAGGATGGCTCCTGCGGGCTGGTCTATGAGCATGCCCCCTCCGAGGGGCCTCCCATTGTGGCTCTGCTGGATCACGTCGTGGAGTTCACGTGAGTGCAGTGCTGAAGCTGGGCAGCCACTGACTGCTGCCACAAGTGCTGGGGAAGGTCTCCTGTGCCTCTCCACCCGGATCCTGCTGTGCTTAGCTGAGGGTCTGGTCTCTTGGGGGTCTGGCTAAACACCCCTACTTCTGTGCAGGAAGAAGCCCGAGCAGGAGAGGTCAGCCCTGAGCCCTCTGCCGATGCCCAGGAAGCTGCGGTTCAACATCACCCCAGAAATCAAGAAGGACATCGAGCAGGCCAAGCAGAACCTCAACATGTAAGGGTGCAGCAGGGAGGGGCCTGCAGAGGGACCGAGGCTGTGAATCCTCTTCTGCCTTTGGAGCAGCTCAGAGAGTTCAATGAGGCTTCTCCCACTGCAGCCAGGGAGTTTTCCCAGGGGTTTCTTGGGCCAACAGCACCAAACCTTCCTGAAAGGACACCACAGCCCTGCCAGGAACAGATGTGCTGGGAAGGGGCAATGCCTGATCCACCTCACCTAGTGAGGAGGAGCAAGGCCATGCTGGATCTCCTGGGCACTGTGGCACAGACATCCACCCAAGCCCTTTTCACCTGCTGAGGGCTTCCAGCAGTGCCCAGTGCAAAGCTTCTCTCTGAAGCTGCCCTGTGGGGCCCTGTGCCTGGACTGCAGGAACAAGCACCAGGGAGCATTTCCTCTTCCCTCCGCTGCAGTCTGGTAGAAGACCTGGATGTGAAGGTCATGGTCTTCCATCACTTCGGGAAGGCCTTCCCCAAGTCAGAGAAGATAAGTCCTGATGCCTTCATCCAGCTGGCCCTGCAGCTGGCCTACTACAGGTGAGACCACCAGAGGTAGCTTCTCAGCCTCTCTGCCAGCGGGCTCGGGTGCGTGAGCTTGATGGAGGTGGCACAGTCAAGCCTCTGGGTGTGGGCTGCTCCCCAAGGGGCACCTTTTGCCCACGCCCTGGGACTGAGCAGGAATCACTGATGGAGGTTGCTCCCAGCAAGGGGCAGCTGTGGGTGGGACTTGCTCGCATGAAGCCTTCTTCCCACAGCCCTGCTCCCGCAGAGGCCCCCAGGGCAGGCTGGCACCCACAGGGGCCCCGGGGCAGGCCCTGACGCTGTTTCCCCGCAGGATGTATGGGCACTCCTGTGCCACCTACGAGAGTGCCTCGCTGCGGAGGTTCCGCCTGGGCCGCACCGACACCATCCGCTCGGCCTCCGCCGCCTCGCTGCGCTTTGTGCAGGCCATGGACGGCCCCGGGCAGCCGGTGAGCAGCTGGGCAGGGCCCCGAGCAGAGCTGCCCTCTGGGCAAGGCCTGGAGCAGAGCTGCCCTCTGGGCACCCGGTGAGCAGCTGGGCAGGGCCCCGAGCACAGCTGCCCTCTGGGCAGAACTGAAGCCAGGGCAGGGGTTGGAGGATAGGACCACAGAGGCATTAGGGTTGCAAAGGTTCTCTAAGAGCATTGAGCCCAACTTCTACCCAACACCTCCAGCATGTCCCAGAGTGCCACATACACTCCTTTTTGGGAGCCCTGCAGGGACGGCGACTCCACCACCTCCCTGGCACACAGTCACACCCCTTGGGTTTCAGCTGCCTCTCCCTTGCTGTGCCTGAGAGCCTGTGAAGCAGCACATGGACATTTCTAACCCCACCACAGAGATGTCCCTTCAGAAAGTCTCTTTAGCTCCTCAAAATGCTGCTACTGGTGGGTGGAGTACTCCATTCAGAGTGGAGTGACAAAGTGATTTCAAAAAGCAAACCTAAGCCTGGAGCCAAACCTGCTCAGTGTGATGCCAGTAGAGCCCCCAGCCCCCAGGGAGCTTTGCCCTTCTGCAGAACTCAGGCAGCTCCGTGTGTCCCCAGGAGCAGGAGAAGACAGAGCTGCTGCGGAGAGCTGCCCAGGCCCACAGGGAGTACACGGACATGGTGAGTTCCTCTGCTGCCCTGAGAGCTGCCCCTGCTCAGCCGTGGGGGATCAGTGCTCAGGGAGTGCTCTGGGCCAGCATCCCAGCCCTGGCTTCCTGGATGGGGGATTGCATCCCTTGGGAGAGAGTCAAACACGCAAACAGCTTCGAGTCCCAGTGCTAGAGCTGCAGGAGGACCCCAGCAAGCAGAGAGCCCACAGGCGAGGGCGGTGCCAGTGCTGCTGCAGGTCCTAGGCCACGCAGCAGGACGGCAAGGGCTGACTGCTGCCTTGGAGCACTCAGAGCTGCCCAGGGTGTTCTGCCTCGGGTGGTTGTGCTCCTGCCTTCACCAGGGCTTCCTTCCCTGCCCCAGGCCATACAGGGCAATGCCATCGACCGTCACCTGCTGGGGCTGAAGCTGCAGGCGATCGAGGACCTGGTGAGCATGCCCGAGCTCTTCATGGACACCGCCTACGCCGTGGCCATGCACTTCAACCTCTCCACCAGCCAGGTGGGCACAGCTCTGCTCTCCTTCCTTCCTTCCCTTCCCTTCCCTTCCTGCCTTCCCTTCCTTCCTTCCATTCGGGGCAGACATTTTGAAGCCTGCTGCCAGCCCCACAAAGCTGCAGATCTGATCTGAGCTCAAGCCACAGCCAAAGCCAACTGCCTGGAAGGGTTTGGTGTTTTAAGAACAGGAGAGATCAGCTGAAGGCAGCTGCCAGGACAGCTCAGTTTATTTGCCCTGCTGGAGCCATCCCAAGCTCACCCTCTGCAGACAGGGGGTCACAGCTTGCAGTGACTGGTGCGGCCCAGCCTGTGTGTGCTGGAGGTGGGGCTGAGCAAAGAGGTCCTTTTCTAGAGCTCTCTGCTGGGAGGGGCAGCTGCTGCTGCCAGAGCTCCTTGGCTCCATCTCCGTGCCCGGGTGGAAGCCTCTAACCACACTGCCCCCATAGGTGCCAGCAAAGACAGACTGTGTGATGTGCTTCGGGCCGGTGGTCCCCGATGGCTACGGGGTCTGCTACAACCCCATGGAGCACCACATCAACTTCGCCATCTCCGCCTTCAACAGCTGCGCCGACACCAACGCCGCCCGCATGGCTCACTACCTGGAGCAGGCTCTGCTGGACATGAGGGCCCTGCTGCAGGCCACCCCCAGGTCCAAACTCTAAGGCAGAAACACGATGCAGCCCCCCCCCAGTGAGAAGGGCCACTCTCAGGCACTGAGGGGAAGCTCACCTGGGACCCTGCAGGACATCTGCAGCTGCTTTCAGCCAGGCTCCCCCCAGTGACCGCAGGCTCTGTGGCAAGAGGCCCCTGCCAGGCTGGGACAGGACTGGGCTGCTGCTCTCCCTGCCCAGCCCAGCTCCGGGGCCTCAGAGAGGACTGGAATCCCCGTGGAGGAGCACAGGAAGCACAGTGCTGACGCTCTGCAGGCCTGGGAATCTTCCTGCTCCAGGACACTGGGATCTCCTCCCTGTCACACTGATCCCCTGCACACAGTCCAGCTGGCCACAGACAAGGCGCTTCTGCTGCTGGTGGTGGTCTGGGCTCCCTGTCAGGCCTGCATCATGCTCCTGGCCCTTGGTCTTCAGGCTCAGCATAAAGCTCTTGCCCCACAAAGCTGCTACAGATCTCCTCTCACAGCTCATGGCAGCTATGCCCTCCTGCACCTCACCTGTGCAGTCAGCAGGAGCCTCACACTGGAATTTGGAACTGAAGGAAGGAGAGAAGCTGCCTCCTGCTCAGCAGCCCCAGCCCTGCTCTCCTCCAGGCCCCCTTCACCCCATGGGGCACTGTGGATGTCTGCACTGGGGCAGCCTGCAGGGCCAGCCCAACCCCTCTGCTGCCTCTTGGAGGGTTGCTCAGGTCTGCACCAGCTCTGCTCTGTCAGAGGACCTACTGAGGGTGCTCCCCCGTCCAGCTGGCACAGCTGAGGCCACAGCAGCTCACACAAGCACCCAACTGCAGCACAGCAGCTCATGCAAGCACCACTGCCCGGGGCCCTGCAGCACCCAAGCTCCTGTGTTTGATTGGGCACTCTCAGAGGGGCAGAGGAATTTTGGTGCCATTCTGCAGGAGGAATTGAACTCAGGTCTCCACCCTTCAGCAGGTGGCTGCTGAGGCAGCACCATGAAGCAGAGGCCTCAGGACTTTCCTGGCTTGTTTTGGTAACAGGGCAGTGCTTGAGCCCCTGCCCTGCCCACAGCAGGGGCCAGGCCCCAAGGGCCTTGCTGAAGACCCCTGAGATTTGCAGAGCCTCCAGCCACCAGTGCCACAGAGGTGCCAGGGCAGTGCTGCAGACTGGCCCTCTGCTGCCTGTCTCCAGGGAAGGCTCTGGAAGGGAAGGACCTGCTCAGGACAAGCAAAGCACTGCTTAGAGGCAGCTCAGGATGAGATTGGGCTGCTCTGGATGCCCCCAGCTGAAGGCAGCTGCAACCAGCTGATGACTACTCCAAGAAGGACACAGGAGTCATGGAGCACTTCAGAGACTCTTCCTGGTCCTTGGAGCTGCAGTGAGATTCCTAAGGCTGCCTGAGGAGGGGTTGGGAAGGACTCTGACAGCCCAGCAAGGCTCTCCCTGTGCACGTCCTGCCCTCTGCTGTCCTGGTTCACACCTCCTGCAGGCTTCTCAGTGGCAGAGCTTTTGCGTTCCTCCCTCCTGTGTTCCAGCAGGAGATGTCCAAGGTCTTAAAGGCACATTAAGGACAAAACACTCCCAGAAGAGCCACCACATGGAACAAATGACCTCAGCTGCCCAGCCTGAGAGCATTCAGGCAGCTCTGGGGCTCTGGGTGCCATGCCGGGTGCTGTGCTCCCTGGGGGGGTCCATGCCACGCAGAGTTCTGAAATGCTGAATCAGATGAAACACAATAAAGAGAGCAGTGCTGCAGCAAGGGTTTGTCCTCTTCAGGGTGCAGGCTATCACAGGTACCCTCTCGGGAGGCTGTGGCATGGGGATGGCAAGAGCAGGGAGCCACAGCATTGTGACCTCGATTGTCCACATCTCCATCCAGCGCCCACAGTAGCATCCCAGTTTGGAAAGCTCCTGGCAGGAGAGCTCAGGAGTGCAGGGAGGCAGGCAGAGCTCCAAGCTCCTGCCTGCACAGCACCACTCCTGGAGGAGCCCACGGGGTGCTGGAGGGAGCTGTACTGCTCAGGTGGTACAGAGGTCCCTGGAAAGGTACATCAAGAGCAGGCAGAGGATGGAGACTTCTGCAGCACCTCACAGGAGCTCTTCCTCTCACCTGAGGGTTACTGCAGGAAGCTTGGGTCTGAAGGCAGCAGAAACGGAGCGGGTTTGTACCCTCCTGTGCCCTCCCTGAGAAGCTGAAACCTCTTCCTGTGCTCTGGTTCTCCAGGGGTGCTCCCCAGCAGGCAGAGGCCAGGGGAATGCCAGCCAGGCCGGGCACCAGGCCCCCTCCCAGCCTCAGCTTTGAGAAGGGCTGTGAGCTCCTTCTCTGTGGGGTAACCACGGAGCAAGATGGAGATAAAACCACGAGGAGGTGCCCCTAGGAGAGGCTGGGACAGGCCCTGGCACATGGCACCACAGGAGCAGCACAAGGCTCAGTGCCTATCGGTGCTTCCCTCGAGGCTGCAGCAGCAGAGCCTCAGCTCCTGTATTCCCAGAGCCTCCCTCTCATCCTGCCCAGCTGCCCTCCCTAGGAAGGCTTCAATGCTTCAGAGCCCCAAGCAAGCATCAACTGCAGATCAGCTTTGCCCTCTCCTTCCACCAGGAAAATCCCCAAGGGAAGCAGGACGCAGCCCCAGCTGGAGGCCTCCCCCCAGACACCACAGTTCCGTTTAAAAAAATAAATAAATAGTTTGTGTATTTCATGCTGAAAACAAAGAGTCACAGACGGGACGGGCTCGGGCTGCCCTCCCCCGGGCACGGCACCGGCTGGCTTTGTCCCCCCTCCCCGGCGCGGGGCTGGAGGCTGCACCCCGCGAGTGCTCTTCGGGCCGAGGTCCTGCCCCCGCAGGTGCCACATGCAGCAGGGAGCATCCGGCTGGTGCTGAGCCGAGCGAAGGCTTCCGCGGCCGGGGCGGGCCCTGCCTGCCGCCTCGCTCCGGCTGGGGAAGGCTTTGGCTGCGCCAGCTCCGCTCGCAGCTGCGCTCAGCGCCCCCGGGCTCACTGCAGCTTGGTGCCCAGCTTGCGCTGTCTGTTCCTGCAACGGCAACGGGCACAGGCTCAGCACCTGCCCGGCCCTGCCGGGCACACCGCTGGGCACGGCTCTGCGCATGAACAAAGCTGCCCCCCTCTACCCTCCCTGCTCTTCAGCCCCACAGCGACCAGCTCCAGGCTGGGGGCAGGACTGTGACCTGCTGGCAGGGAAGGGCAGAGTGAGACTGGGAAGGAGGAAGGAATTCTTGACAGTGAGAGTGGTGAGGCACTGGCACAGGTTGCCCAGGGAGCCTGTGGCTGTCCCCTCCATGGAGGAGTTCAAGACGAGGCTGGAGGATGCCTTGAGCAATCTGGGCTGGCAGGAGGTGTCTCTGCTCATGGCACAGGGTTGGCACTGGGTGATCCACAAGGTCCTTTCCACTCCTATCAGTCTATGAGATGCTTTCAGTGGAACATTTCTGATCCCAGCTCTCACCTCCCAGCTGCAGCAGTTAAGCCCCAGCCTGCTGCTGCCTGACCCTGCACTGCTCTGCCCACAGCAGCACTCCAGGGCAGACACCAAAGAGCTGCAGCTGGCAGCCCCAGCCCTGCTGCCCAGCACTCACCTGGCCTCTGCCCTGGTGACTGTGTACTCAAACCACAGGATGTTGGGGATCAGGCTGGTGTCTCGGATCAAAAAGAACTCTGAAATGGGCCTGCAAATGGACAAGGAGGGGAAAGGAGGAAAGAATCAGCCCCCAGCCCTGGTCAGAGAAGTCAAATGCACAAAACCTGCTCCAAACAAAGCCACTCCCTTGCCTCTCAGGCTGGGCAAAGGGCTCCTGGGGGCACTGAATCCCACCCTTCCTGTGGTCCCTTTCCTCAGGCAGTGTTTCCAGACTGTGCCATTCAGTGCTCACTCACTGAAAAAGGTCCTGAGCAGCTTCTCCAGCCTCAGCAGAGCTTTACCAAGCTAACAGCTCCTTGCCCTGCCCACTCAGCCCGGGCACACCTGACCGCAGTGCCCACAGCAGGCACAGGCAGGTTGCACAGCAGCCACTGCAGCCCTGCACAGAGCCCAGGGCCTCTCTGCACGAGGCCTGCAGCAGGCAGTTCTGAGCAGCTCCTGAGCAGCCAGGCCCTGTGCAGCGACAGCTGAGACTGCAGAAACTGAAGCATCTTTGCCTTTGTTAGATCTCAGCTGCCAGGTGCAATGCCCACAGCAACTGACCAGGGACGTTCTCCTATGCCAGGTAACTCCAGCTCACTGCAAGGGACTCCTGCAGTGAGCAAACCAGCAGCCCACAGAGACTCACCATGCAGCTATCCTCGGGAAGAGAGGAGTCAGAATCTCTTGTGTGAAGGCAAACCAGGCTATGGCCATGATGCTTCCTGCCACACCTCCGTATAGGACTTGGCTCCAGGTGTGGTACAGCAAATAAACCCTGCAGTGGGAGAGAGCAGGCAGCAGAGAGGCTTCAGCAGGCACCACGCAGGGGTGTCCTGAGGAACTTTTCCTCTGGATGCTGAATAGGGGCAGCTGCCTTTTGGTCAGTGCAAAGCTGCTGAAAATGGGGCGGGGGGGGGGAAGATGGGGAGGGGGCAACTATCACTGCTACAGCAGCTCCAGCTCAGAGAGCTTCTAGCCTGAGCTTAACACCCCCCAGAGTCTCATCTGGATCAGCTGAGCAGCTCTTACTGGGGGTTCTCACCAGAGGCTCCTCCAAAGCAACAGCAGGACAAGGCCCCTGCAAGGCAGCACGGCTGGAGCTGGGAGGCTGAGGTAGGCAGAGCCTTCCTGGCAGGACTCTACTGCAGCAGGAAGGCTGCACTGCCCCTGCATCCCCCTGGGCACTGCTCCTGGCCTGAGCTACCCTGCAGGAGCCAGCTCAGGAGTTCCTCCTACCCACAGATCTGGGAGCCAGCAGCAGCTGAGCTGAGCCTCTGCCCAGCACCGGCCCCTGCACTGCCTCCAGTTCACTCTGCTTTGACCTGGAGCCTTTACCTCCTCTGAGCTGGTCCTGCACAAGCAGCCAGTCCTGAGGGGCACAGGCAGAGTGAGGACCACAACCACCACCTCCCTCCAGTTCCTGCCCTCTGCAGCTCCTCTCAGCCATGGGCAGCTTCGTTTCCTTGTTTTACATCTGCTGAGGCAAAAAACCTCCAAACCACGATGAAAACTTTCCTCTTCTGTACTGACCTGAGCACACCCAACCCCTGCAGGCCAAGCAGCTCCAGGAGTCTCATCAACTCAAGCAACAGCGTCAGCCTGAGCAGCTGGAGCAACACCCACACTGCAGCCAGGGCTGTGCCAGGGACAGTGGTGGCACCAGGCAAGGCAGTGGGACTGGGCTGTGGGCATGGAGCTGCTGGGGGTCACTGCAAGCTCAGCTCTGGGTCTGAGGAAGCCTCCACGAAGCAGCACAGCTGCAGCAGCCTAGCTTGTGGCAGGGCCCAGGGCAGCTCAGCAGGCTGCAGGCAGCTCTGGGGTGCCTGAGGCAGCCAAGAGCAGGGCAGCAGTGCAGGAGGAGGCTGCCAGGGGCCCGCGGGGGGCAGCAGCAGAGGAGGCTCCATACCTGCTGTAGGAGACCAGCAGGGCCGCGGCGAGCAGGCCGAGGGTCAGCAGGTGCCGCCAGAGCAGGTCCAGGAACCGAGCGTTGTTGGTCTGGTGCATCCTGCCGGGGAGGACAGCCCTCAGCACGCAGGGCACCTCTGCCCCACGGGCGGCACCTACAGGAGGCCAGGGCCAGCCCTGCGTGCCCGGCTGCTCCCAGCGCAGCTGGCAGACTGCCCCCTGGTACCACAGTGGTGGGACAGGTGGCGCTGAGTGTGCCCAGCAGGCAGCCCCTGCTACCCACCATGCTGGCAGGAACTGGGCTCTGTCCTGCTCCACAGCTGGAGCCATGGGACAGAGCCATGTCCAGAACCATGTCCAGCGCAGGCGAGCAGGGCACAGCACGAGGCCAGCTCCTGCTGCAGGAGAGGAACCAGGAGGCCACACAGGTGGGCACCAAGTGTCACCTAAAGGACTGCAGGCACCCCCCAGGCAAAACCAGGCAGCCCAAGGAGAAAGCAGCTCCTCTGTCCTCCCCGCTGTGCCCCCTCTGCCCCATGCTGCTAGGCCAACATGGCTCACAAAAGGCAACTCATACCTGCACCCAGGCAGGCACAGGAGCCCCCCAGAGCCTTGTCTCCAGCACTGGCAGCCACAGGCTGATACAGACCTGCCACGGCCACCCAACTGGCACCAGCCAGGAGCCACCTGCCTGCCTCAGGTACTGCAGCAGCATCAGAGCCCAGAGCAGAGGCAGAGCTGTTACCTTAAGTAGAGGAAGAGGAAGGAGTAGACAGAGAAGAACCAGATGAACTGGGCGTGGCTGGAGGGCATCCCATACTTCGTGGTCACTGCCGAGTGGGCTTCTGGGTGGAGCAGAAAAGCATGGTCAAGGTCTGTCCTGCAGCTGCCAGGTGGGCACAGCCCTGCCCAGGTGGCTCTGCCAGTCCCTCTATACCCACAGCTCCACATCCAGCATGCATCAAGGGGCAGCCCCCCCCAGGGAGCATTCCACTGCAAAGGGAGGCAGAGCAGAGGGTGCCCGGTGGCAGGCAGGTGCCCTGCTGTACCTTGGCAGGGCCGTGGCTCCCGGACAACGTTCTTGATCAGCCAGTTGATGCCCTCATTGAAGGCCAAGCCCCCCAGGAAAGAGATCTGCAAAGGCAAGGCAGCCGTGGCATCAGCACCCACCCTGCCCACCCAAACCACAGCTCTCACTCTCTGGTCTGAGCTAATACCAGGAGCTTCCAAAGCCTCTGCCCGAGGAAGGGTAGCACTGCCCTGCCAGCCCACCCTGTGCCTGGCACTGTCTGTGCACAGCCTCATGCACAGGGGCACAAAAGGAGCCTGCCCAGCAGCTCTGCTGGCACACCAGGGCAGGCTCCAGAGCACTGCCTCTGCCCAGTGCCCAACAGAGGCAATGACCACACTGCTACTGGGTAGAGCTAAAGGTGCTTCTGAGGCTCTCTGGCTTTGCCCTGAGTGTTTCCATCCTGGAGCTGCTGCCTTCAGCCTCACCCTGAGCTGAGCCAGTGGCAGCTTTCCTTTTCCCAACTCTCCAATCCCACACTCCACAACCCTCCCTCAGCCCTCCCCTGAGCCCTGCTGCTGCTGCTGTGCTGCAGTTCCCAGCTGCTGCTGCTCTGCCTGCACAGCTCTCAGCTCCCTTCCAGCTGAGCAAGCAGTTGCCATTCCACATCCTGCAGGCCAGGCTGCAGCCCAGCTCCTGCCCCCGCTTCCAGCCTGGCTCCTGCCCCCCCTTCCAGCCCGGCTTCCAAGCACCAACCCAGGTCTGCCCTTCTCACCACACAGTGCCACCCCCAGGTCCCCTGACCCCTGCTCCCACACCACCAGGGCCCTGTGTCAGAAGTGCTGCCAAAAGCCCTGCCCTGGCCCCACTTCCACCTGCCCCCCAGGGGCAAATGCCGCAGAGCTTTCTCCCTTCTAGAGGGCTTTTGCCCTGACACCAACCCTGGTGCCCAGCAGAGCAGTCAGACACCATCAGTCCCCTCTTGGCCACATGGACAGGGGCAGGGCAGGTCTGTCCTTGCTGCAGGAGCCACAGCTGGGCAGCAGCACTGCAGACAGGTCCACTCCCCGGGCACCTGCAGGGTTTGCTTTATGCCCCCAGGGTTTGGGTCACAACCCCCATCTCCTGCAGGAGCCTCCTGCTGGATCTTGGGAGTGCTCTCCCTCTGCAACAGTGTTCCTGAGTTCCCAAGACAGCTCCCTCCTCCTTCTGGGGCAGAGCATGCCCGAGGCTGGCACAGAGGAGCAGAACAGCCAACGGCTAGGCAGCCTTGGCACCTGGTGCAGGTGCTAAGTGCCTCAGCTGCTGTGTGCAGATCTCCCCAGCCGAGCTGGCCCTCTGCAGACAGGAGGTGTGAAGCTGGCAGCAGCAGGAGAAGGAAGGCAGGACAGGACTCACCGTGTGAAGCTCCCTCTTGAAGATGATGAGGGTCACAAAACCAACGATGATGAATATTGGCCCAAGGCTCACATAAGCTAAAAGCTGCCCAGAGAAGTCACCTGGGGGAGCAAAGGAGAGGAACACAGCAGTGTGAGCTCCACGGGCACCAGCCTGCCAGCACAGCCTGGGGCAGCTGCTGCCCCGGGTCAGGGAGCAGAGGGCAAACCAGCACTGCTGCAAGGCTGCAACTACCCCAGCCCCAGGGCAGAGAGCTGAGGAGGCAGCAGTGCTCACACAGCTCCAGCAGCAGGCATGAGGAGCCTGGCACCCTTCAGCAGAGATGTCTGCCAGCCAGCTTACAGCAGTGCCATGGCTGTGGGCCCAGAGCCACTGTAATCCACCAGGGGCAGGGACTGCTGCAAGGGGGCTGCTGCAAGGGGGCTGCATCTCTGCTCCTGCCTCCCTGTGCCAGCAGCTGCCAGCCAGCACTCCCCAGACAAATCCTTCTCCAGCCCCTACTGCAGTGGGTAAGCTTTCAGCTGCATCAGCTCCCTGATCTGCCTCCCTGTGCACCCACACCACGGGCAGCATGGGCAGCAGAGGAGGAGATGAACGCAGTGCGGGGCAAAGGGCGGAGAGCAGCCTCTGCTGCGAGCCAGCACCGGGGGCACTTGGGGCCCCCGCAGCAAGCAACACCCAGCCCAGTGACCCCCAGGGAGAAGTGGGGAGCAGCAAGGGGACCTCTCAGAGGCCAGAAGGTGCCTCAGCCCCTTCACTCTGAATCCCACAGCAGCAGGCAAACACCAGCAAGGAGCAGCATTGTGGCCCGGTGGACTCTGGCACGGCAGGGCTGCAAAGTCCATCCTGCTGCCGTTGCCACATGGCTCTGCTTGCCCCAGGCGCCCCACAGAAGCCAGCAGTGCCAGGTGCCTCCTGCAGGCACAGCACCCAGGCCTGTGCTTGGCAGCTCCTCAGACACCTCAGCTGTCACCTGATGGGTCAGAGGCAGCAGCAGCAACTTCACAGCACCCAGAGCCACCTCCTGGGGCAGGAGGCAAATGCATTGCTGTGCACTTCACCTGTGCCCTGGCAGCCACAGCAGGCACTCAAGTGGTGACACCAGGAACCCTTGGCTGAGCTGCACCAACTGCAGCAGCTCCAAGGTGGCTGCACCTGCCCAGAGAAAGCAAAGCAAGCTCAGAGAAGGGGCAGTGCTGGGCACCTGGGAGCTGATGCCCTCTGCCACTGCTGCCCACTGGGATGCATTCCCAGGGAAGGCACTGGCCGGAGAGCTGCCAGCCGAGGACCAAGCAGGTCCAGCAGGCAGCTCCCTCCTGCCTTACAGCAAGCGCTGATTTGTCCTCGTCCTGCTACACCTGGGGGTGCAAAGCAGCTCCTCCAGGCAGCGAGGGCAGCCTGAGCTTGTGCATGAGTGCAAAAGGCAACCTGGGGGGAGGTAAACTCTGCTGTGTTCCAGTCCAGCCTGCCCTGGACACCATCTGGGGCTCCAGATGCAGAACAAAGAGCCCCCGGGGGAGGCTCTGCACACAGCTCAGGCCTCTCCGGCTCCAGCCTCCCCCAGCAGCGGCCCTGGGGCTGCCCCAGCAGCTGTCTGCAGTGCGCAGCCGGAGCCGGCAGCCCTGACCACATCCCACCGCAGACCTCACTCCTGCACCACCACTTCCCCTGGCAGCCTGTGCCACTGCTGCAGGCAGGGTGCAGGCTCTGTGCCGCAGGCAGCACACCAGGAAAGGCTCCTAGGGGGCCCTGACCTGCCCCAGCCCTGCACATCTGCCTCCATGCACTGCAGGAGGCTTCTAACCCTGGCACAGAAGGCACACAGGGGGTGTGTGCCCTGCGACCAAGAAGCCACCCAGCTGGGTGGCCTCTGCTGCTGCCAGCAGACCGCTCCAGCCAAGGAGCCCCGGCCAGGGAGGGGCACTCATGGCAGGAACCCCAGCCAGGGGCACACCCCAGCCAGGGGGACCGGAGCAAACATGCCCACAGGAGCAGCAGGAGCTGAAGGAAGGAGAAGGGCTGAGCCGAGGTGTACCTAGGACACCAGCAGCTCCGCTGCCGCCCTGCCCGGCTGCACCTGGCCCCCTCCCCAGCACAGGGAGCTTCTCGGTGGCCCTGCAGACAGGGCTGGCAGGGCGAGGGGCTGCCTGCTCCCCTCGCAGGCCCTGCAGAGCCCCAGCAGCGCCGCAGAGAGGAACTTCTGCTTCTTTTCCCCAGGCATTACTGAAGGCCCCAAGGCAGCAGGAGCTGGGAGGTGTCCCCAGCGACGCTCACCCCACAGACGAGTCCCTGAAGGGTTTTAAGGCTGCAGCAGAGTCGCCCCACACAGAGCAAGGCAGCAGGGGAAAGGCTGCCCCAGCTCCACTGCCAAGGTGCCAGGGCTGGGTTCAGTCACCAAACTGACCCCTCCGGGCAAGCCAGCACCCCCGGGCAGCAGGCAGGAGAAGAGCAGAGCAGAGAGCACCATGCATGCAGGTTATGCAAGCCTGCTGCCACAGCCTGAAGAGGGACAGAGGGGGCACAGTGGTGGGCAGGGGCACAGCAGCTACTCATAGCGACAGCTCAGATTTTCAGCTGGATAAAGGGGAAGCAGAGGGCAGAGCAGTTCCATGGTCATGGATGCCACAGGGGAATGGGCAGCAAACCTGTGTGACCCCTTCCTGGAGAGTGCCCGATGGCATCGCCATGCTTCCAAGGGCAGCAGAAACAACCACGTGGAGCTCATAGCTCAGTGCCACACATGCTGCTAGGGCCAGAGCAGAGCTGGGTTCAGAAAGCAGCGAGACCTCCTGAGAGCAGAGCTTTAGTCCACCCACTAAAGGACTTGGCAGCCCTGGTGCAGCCCACAGCTGGTTACTGAGCAGACTCAGGAGAAGAATGGTCCCTGCCCACCTGCCAGCAACCCAGCACTGCCAGGCCATGCCCTGGCCTCACCAGAGAGCAGCTGCTGGTATAAGAAACTCCAAGACAGAACATTTCTGGGAGCAGCTCCAGGAAAAGGTTTCCAAAGCCTGGCCCCTTCAGCAGCAGCCTCCTCACACTCAAGAGCTGCTGCCACTGCTGGTTTCTGCCCTCTCTGATCTCGGCATTCCCTCTGGGAATTCCTCAGTGAGGTCTCCCAGCCCCTGCCCAGAGCAGCCCTGGAGAGCAGAGCAGCCACACCGCAGGGGTGGGTCTGGGGCTTGCGCTGGGCTGCTATCGAGAAGGAAACAGTAGCTGAGAACAGGGAGGACCAGCAGGCTGCTGGAGGTGCCCCTCCCCTGGCACAAAGGGCTTCATGCGCCAGAGGCACCTCCTCTATGGTCCCAGCGAGAGGGACGCTGGGCAGTCAGAACCCGGGTCAGCAGCAGCGCTGGAGACCTTTCCAACCACGGCACTTGAGGAGCTGCTTGCCAGCAGCTCGGACACTGCTCTCCAGGCCAGGAGCTGATGTGGGACACGCCATGGCAGCTGAATAATGGATGCTGGTAAAAGCAGGATCCACTTCCCGTGCTGCCCCTCTGCTGCAGCAGCACTGCTCTGTGAACAGCGGCCAGCAGCTGCGCCTGGGCTGCAGCCTGGCAGCGCAGGAAGAGCTTCCCCGAAGCCAGCCGAAAGCAGCAGCCCCAGCGGCTCACATGAAGACACTTCTGTACCTCCAGCTGCTTTCCTGTCTCGGTTCCTGCTCTCCCCTTGCAGCCTTCCACCACCACCACCACACCTCACCCAGCACAGTGCTCATCCCCTCAGCACCTCGTCCTGACCGATGGACTCCAAAGGGGCTGGCAGAAGGCACAGGGTGAAGGAAAACCCGAGAGAAGGAAATGCCAACAGAAAGCACCAGAGACCCACGAGTGGGGCACCAAGTGGGCTGCTTCCTTCACCAGCATTGCTCAGGGCTGCCACGTTTCACCCCCTGCCTATATGGGCACTGTCAGCCCAGAAGCTCTCTGAGCACTTTAGAAGGTTTGGGCATGGCACTGCTGAGGGGCTCAGGGCCAGCTCCTGCTCGGGGGCACGCTGCCACACCTGGCAAGCCGAGGAGCTGCCAGCAGCAGCAGTCCTGAGGAGAGCACACACCAGGGCTGGAGTCTGAGCGCTGCTGGCACTGCCAGGGCCACTTCGCAGCCTGCCTCTGCTGCGAGCCCCCGAGGAAGCAGAAGGGTTCCTGTCCCAGCCCGAGCAGCTCCTCAAGGCAGCTCCGAGGCACCGCTCAGGCAGCTGCTGCCTGCACAGCCTCCTGGGCTCCTGTCACAGACTCAGCCCACCGCAGGTCGGGCCAGGCAGTGCCACAGGGACAGAACACGGCACCTTCGCGAGTGGCACCACTGCCCCAACGGGCACCGTCCCTGCTCACCCCAGCCCTGGGTACCTTCGCCCGAACCCACCCGGACAGGAGCTTACTCGCGGGCAGCCCGGACCCTGCCGCCCCCCAGGCATTTTCCCCCGTGCCCCTCGGCTGAAGCACGACACTGGGACCGGCTACCAGCACAGCACAGAGGCAGGGCAGCCCTGCCAGGCACTGAGGCGCCACGAGGGCACACCAGGGCCAGCTGGCTCCGAGCGACACCGAGCCAGCCTGCCGCACCGGCCCGACTCCCACGGCTATGCACGGCAAGGAGGGGACACCGCGGGCACACCGCGGGCGGAGCCGGCATCTCGAGGTGCAAGCGCAGCCCTGCACGGCCCGGGGGCTGCGGAGAGAAGCGGCGTGAGGCAGCGGTGCAGAGAGAGTGACAGCGGTCGGTGACAGGGGCGGGCAGGCCCGGCCCCGGGGCCCCACGCTGGCGGCACGCGGCCGAGTCCCGGCCCCAGCCGCGCCGGGGTCCCGCAGCCGCGCCGGGGTCCCGCAGCCNCCGGTCCCCCCGTGGCTCTCCGCCGGGCAGCGCGGCCCCCGCCCGGTGCGCAGGCGCTGCCGCCCCGCTCGGTGGCTCTCACTGTCTGGCAGCCGCCGGCCCGGCCCTCGGGGCTGCCCGAGAAACGGCGGGTGGGTCCCGCGGCGGGGCGCGGCGCGGCGGCCCCCGGGGAGGCCGGGCGGGGCCGAAGCGGAGCGTTACCTGCGGGGTACTCGACGTGAGTGAGGGAGAGCGGCCGCCACGGCGCGGGCAGCGAGCACTCCCCGACTGCGGCCATCTTACCCGGATACCGGGCCGGGCCGGCGCCGCCAATCGCAGCGCGCTTCAGGGGCGGTGCGATCAGTGGGCAGGGACGCTGCGAGCGGCGGCCCAATGAGGCTGCGCGGCAGGTGAGGCGCCGGCCAACCCACAGCCGCCCAATTAAAACTCCAACCCGGGGAGCGGCACAGCCAATCGCCAAGTAGCCCTGGTGCCCAATAGGAGGGGGAAGCAGGTAGCGGGACAACCAATCGGAATAAAGGCGGGCGCTACTGCCCGTCGTCATTGGCGAAAGGAGCGATGCAGATTAGCCAATCACTGGGACGCGCTGCCGCCAGCCCTTAGCCAATCGCTGCGGCGCTGGGGCGGCTGCCCGGGGGCTGGGGCGGGGGCTCGAAGGCGAAATGGCCTCGGGGGCCCCGGGCCGCGCCCGCCGCACTGCGCCCATGGCAGCATCACACTGCTGTCGCCGCTGCCTCCTGCACCAAGGGAGAGGTGCGGGCGCCGGAGGCGGGCACTAGCCCCTAACCCCGGTGCCAGGCTGGCCAAGGTGAGCAGCTCCGAGGGTAAAGAGGGGAATGTTGCTGTAGAGACGGTCCCGCAGCCATGGCTGCCCGCGGGGTGGTGCTCGGGCCCCTGCCTGCCTCTGCACAGCGGCGGTGGGGCCTAAAGGGTGTCGGAAATGCCTGTTGTTGATACGCACACTGCAGGGGTATAGAGGGATTTGATCCTCGGCTCCTCTGGAGCCCTGCAAAGCAGCAGCAGCGACAGAGCACGAACTGAAGGGCAGAGTCAGGACCGAGCAGATGCTGCCGCTCCTCTGCCCAGCCTTTGAAAGGCTTTGCTAAGGCCAGGCAGCAGCTCTGTGACCTCTGCTTCCTTCCTTCCCCCAAATACCCGAGACCACTGCACACTTTGAGAGTCAAAGTGCAATGAAGGCTCCCAGAGAGCAGCACTCACCTGAGGGGCCTGAGGGGAGAGCAGAGCACAAGCAGGGCAGCACCTCCAAAGTCAGCTAAAGGAGAAGGCAAAGGCAACTTCATCCCAAGTGACCAAAGTTCATTCGGTTTGAAAAGCTAAAACTGGGAGGAAAACACACAAGAGCAGTGCAGGAAGTGCTAACAGGCAGGGAGGACAGCACAGGGAGCAGGATTTGTGTTCCCCGGGAGGTGTAAATGATCCTTTTCCTGCAGGTCTAACTCCTGCTCCGATGAGTCTCAAGAGCCTCTTAAGGGCTGATGCTTTTCCTGCCTCTGAAAGAGGAAAATCAGCAATAAAGTCTTCTCCTTAGGAGAGGAAGAGCAGATCTTTGCTGCAGTTCGGTGCCTGGCAGAAGGCTGCCAGGAGGCAGCATGAGTGATTTGCTGCTTTCACCATTCAGCTTAAATAAATCTCCTCCTTCCCAGCTCCTGAACACGGAGCTGCGCTGGCAGTGGATCACAGCTGATCTCTGTACCGTGACAAGCGCTGAAAATTGTGGGCTTCATTGCTGCCTTCACCCACTCCTTCCTGAAGATGAGAAGAAAGTGTCAACACAGAGAGCAGCCTCTGCGGCTCCGCCGGCAGCGGCAGCAGCTCCGAGGGGCTGAGCGGAGTCTGACACCATGGCAACCCCGGAGCGCCTCGGCGGCGGCTCTCCGGCGGCTCCCCGGCATCAGCGAACGCCCCTGACCGGCTGCGCGGATCCTCATCCCGCACGGCTCAGCCCAGGCTGGCACGGGGTCACCCCCGGGCTGGCATCGCAGCACCCCAGGCTCGGAGTGCTCCTACCGCGGCGGAAGCAGAGCTCGCCCGGCTGCAGCTCTCCAAGGGAAGCATTCCGAGGCGCTCTGATAGCCTCGGCACAGGGGGGGAGTCTCCAGCAGCGCTTAGCAGCAGATGGGCAGCGGAGAGCAGCCCACAGGCCGTGCTCTGGGCTCCTTCCCACCCTCTGGGAGGCCGAGAGCAGTGCTGAAGAGCTCCTGCTCCTCCCTGGGGCTGCTCAGAGCCTGCTGCCCTGCCCGCAGCACAGCCACCAGTCAAATCACCAGGGAAAAGAGCAGCTGAGAACTGAAACCCAGAGCATGCAGCCGCTGCTGGGGCTGTTAAGCTTACAGCTGCTCCAGCACAGGACATCCCTGGAGATATTCAAGGTGAGGCTGGGCAGGGTTCTGGCCAACCTGACCTGGTTAAGGATGCCCCTGCTGACTGCAGGGCACTTGGACCGGATGACCTTTGGAGGTCCCTTCCAAGCCAGCCCATTCTGTGACTCTGACTTGCCTTCAGTGGAGCCAGAGGACCCCATGCAAACAATCCCCTTGCATTTGCTGCTGCCAGTTTAGCTTTTGGACTCCAGGAAGAATGCCTTTTTTTTTGTGTTCCCTACACCATCACTCTCGCCCCATCACACACCAAGGAACGAGCTCCCAGCAGGTTTCATCAGGGAACAGAGCAGCAAAGTCATGGAGGAGAGGTTTATTTGCTTGCCTACAGCCTAAGGTATTAAAACCAAAACATTAGCTGCAATGAAAGAAGCCAACCAAATCTGTACAGCTTTAGGAAATGAAGAAGACAGGCACAAGTTTACATTCAGAGCTTCACACATGGCAGAGGAATGTTCTAGTGAAGGAGTAAATCAAATCCTGCTCTCCCAAGCCACACTCATCCCATGGGTCCCACACAGCAGTTTTCCTCCTGCTGTTTTAGTCACGGGTTTGTGCTTTGGAGATCATCAAGCCCCTCCTAGAGCCACCTGGAGCAGTCTCTACACACACACTAAGCACTGAGTGCAGCTTGTCACAGCCTCCCCAGCCAGGCAGCTCTGCAGTCACAACCCCCAAAAGGGTTTTCTGGCACAGCTGCTAAGCCCCTCCAGATCCCTACCAGTCCTGAAGTCTTCCAAGTGTCAGCCCAGGCTGATCTAACCCCTTAAGAAGCCATCAAGTCCTCTGCTCCTATCCCCCACCAGTGTCCAGTTCAGCAGCCAGAGTTCAGGGTCACACCAGCTGAGATAAGCCCACCCCAGCACTCCAAGGCCACTTGATCCACCCTCAACCTCACCCCACGCTCTGCAGGACTGAGACTGTTCCTCTCCAGCAGCCTGATGCCAGCTCTGCACACAGAGCCCCTCACATCGCATCCAGCCTAACAGGAACGGGCACCACTGCCCCCCAGCTGCCTCCACAGCTCCTTCTGAAGCACACAAGGCACTGGTGGGCTGCAGACTTTCTGCGCTTGCAGGATGCAAACCCAGCCCCTCCCCACAGCACCTTTGCCCCAGGGGCAAACAGACCTCAGCAGGCACCTCAGACAGACTGACCACCATGGCACAGAGCCCCTCACCTGGCACAGAGTAGCAAAGGGCACAGAGCAGCTTCCCTAGAGCTGCAGCCTGATTTACCTCAGTGCTTTACAGAAGCATTTCTCCCTCCCCGGGAAAGAAACTCTGCCAGTCACAGTGCCTGTGGTGGAACATGCCCAGATCAGCAGTGCTGGCACATAGCAGGGCACGATCCTGAAATCCCAAAGCAAAGCAAGCCTCCTGGGGAAGCCCAGGGGCCAGTGGAGAAAGGAGCAGTGGTGCCCCTGCTCCCACAAACCCTGGTAAAGAGCAGGCAAACCTGCCCAGGCAGAACCAGGGGCATTTGGTGCCCTCCTTCAAGAGAAGTGGGTGACACTCTGGGCCCAGGCAGTCCATGGTTTATATGACACAGTAAAAATTATGATAAAAAGAAGAGGAAGGTGGAACAAAGAAGAAATCCAAACCATAAGCTGGCAAGAGGTCCTGGATCCGTCCTAGCAAACACTACTGGCTACACAGAGCAGAGGATCCCTGCAGGGCGCTGCGCTGGTCCTGCCGCCACCACTGCACGGGGCAGTGAGGTTCATCCCCCTCTGGGAGGAGAAAGGTCCTGGTACAAAACTCCTCCCGGCTGAGCTGGGCTCAGATGAGCTCCCGCAGGGGCTCGGGCTCGGGCTCAGTGGGCAGCAGCCCGTTGGCCTCAGGGGCCACCTGCGTGCCCAGATAGCCCAGCAGGATCTCGCTGCGGCGCCGAGACAGCTGCAGGATGTCCTCGGCCAGCGACTGCACCGACGAGTACCTGACATTGTCCAGGTCAAACATATCCTTCAGGTACTGCACGATCTGCTGCTGCAGGGACAGGGGAAGGCTCTCAGCACACCTCCTGCCACCTGCCAACAGGGAACCCCCCAGGGAATCCCGCAAAGATCTGCCTCGGGCCGGGGGTCCCCTCCCTGCCCTGGAGAGGGGCCAGCAGCGGCGCTGAGTTCCATGGCAGCATAGCTTCCACAAGAACAAGGGGATCCAGGCTCTGGGGGCACTCAGAAGATCCTGTGCACCCCTAGACAAGCTGCTGTCTCAGCATGGGCACCATCAGCTTCTCCAGCACTGAGGGAGTGAGCTGATCCCACCACAGCTCCTGCTGCCAGCTGTGCTGCCTTGTGCTGGCAATTCTTCAGCCCAAGCTCAGCAGCCTGCACCTCAGCCCCAGGCATTGAGGCCTTTCCACAGAGCACAGATGCTTACTGCCCCAGCAGCCAACCAGAGCAGAGCTGCAGCTCTCAGCCAGAGCAGGATCCCAGCAGGGGTGGGAGCAGAAGGACCATCTCACCTTGAAGAAACTGCAGACTTCAGAGAGCTGCTGCTTGGGCCCCAGGAAACCAAAGGCTAGGACAGGGCTGACATGCTCCGATACGGAGTAGAAGTGAGAGATAAACCCATCTGGGACCTGTGGAGGAAGGGCAGGGGGGGTTGGCCTTGGTTCTTTGCACCATCCCACAAGAAAACCCAATCTTGGCAACTGCTTGTGGGCTAGGAGCTGAAAACCTGCCAGAGACCAGACCCTGAGGCAGACCTGGGGCCGGCAAATTGCAGTTTCCTGTTCCCCAGGCCCCTGAACTCTGCTGTGATGCTCTAGAGGGCCACAGGTGTCAGGGCAATGCCTCAGCAGGTGCTGGAGCCAGCCTGGGAGCGCAGGGATGAGCCTCTCCTGCTGTTGCCAGCAGGGAAACTGCACCTGGGGAGCACTCTTCGTTCCTTGGTGCCTGTGAGCACTCCTGTGGTGTTGGGAGTGGGCAAAGGGGACCCAGACAGGCAGAGCTGCCTTTGGGACCCTGATACTAGGAAAAAGAGGGAAGGATCTCAGGCTGGCGCAGTGAACACTGATGGGTCATGGGGGCAGTGACAGCAACCCCCAGTGCTCTGCCGCAGCACAAAGCCTGATTCAGCTGAGTCCTGCACCTCTCAGGTCTTGTCTTTGGTCAAGATCTGGGTGTTAGCAGCTTTGGATCCAGCAGATTTCCCCTGATAGTTTTGCTTACCATCAGAAGCCTCCTTTTTGCTTTCAGAACTGACCAGCAGGCAGTGGCCAGAGCCTGGAGAGAAACAAAGCTGTTTACCAACACTGCCAGCAAGGTGCCAAAGCAGGGCCCCTTCTGTGCCAACGACTCCCACATTAGGGACAAGATGGATGTGGACTAGAAGCAGATTTAGCCACTCCAGATAAGCCAAAGGGGTTTTGAGGGCTGGCAGTGACACAGCTGCCAAACACCCCTGGATGCAGACAGCTCCAAGAGGTGCCCCCAGACCCCTCAGCCTGTTGAAGCAACCAGTCCTCGGTCCACAGCTGGGGTGGGACTGCAGCAAAGCTATGCCAACTGAACTCTCATCTGCTGAGCTCCCCTGGAAGGAGCAGCCAGCCAAGGCCACGTTTGCCTCTCCGTTTGATCCCCTTTGAGGGCTCCTAACAGCTCCAGGGGCGCTCCCTGCCCCCGGGAGCCTGGCACGGCCCCGCAGGGCACTCACTGTCTCCTTGAAGCTGTCGGACAGCCAGCGGTTGCGCAGCACAGCCAGCACGGACGAGGGAGGGTTCTCCAGGTCCTCAAAAGCATCCATCAGGATAAAGTCCAACACAATGTCGAAGAAACTCATGCACACCACCTGCCGGGGAGCAAACAGGCTGCGGAACAGGCTTACAGCAGAGCCGGGCCGTGCTGGCAGCTCTGCCACGAGGCACCAAGTTCTAAGAAGCTGAAGTCTGCCACCAAGGCAGGACTGAGCTGGGCACACAGTTGCCAGCCAGCAGAGGGAGGCTGCCCCAGGCAGTTATTGACCCCGTGTCCAGGACATGCCCAGCAAGAAGGCAAACAAAGCTCACAGACAGGAGTTTGTGCCCTCTAGAAAGCTGGGGTCTGGAGCTGGGGGTTTGGGTTTGTCACACAGTGGAACTGCCATTGCTAAGGGCAAGGTTTGCCAGGAGGTTTGCAGAGCCCAGCAGCCTGCACTCCTCCTGCCCCCACAACAACTGCACACTCATTCTGTCTCCTCAGCAGTTCCTTCAGGCCCGGGCTGGGCCCACAGCCACTCTCCTCTGGCTCCTCTGCAGCTTTTAGAGCAAGCATCTTTACCAACCCCTCTTCCCTCCAGCTCCTGCTGGGTAGTTGGCCAAGTCTCCTGCTTCAGGGCATACTGCAGCATCTCCTCATAGCTCTCCAGGAAGGCTTTGGGGTTCTAGGAAAGCAGAGAAGCAAAACACTTGAAGGCACAGCAGCTGTGAGCACCTTGCCCCAGCCAGACCTCTGCTCTGAGCTCACATCAGCACCCAGGGGCCTCTGGCTGTGAGGGTCCTGAGCCAGGACACTCTGCAGAAAGAATTTCTTGCTGGGAGCCACAGAGGACTCAAAGCTCTGCACTGCTCCACTTCCCCCCACCTGCAAACTGGGCATGAAGGGACTGACACTGAGCAAGGACCAACCTGGCAAGCACCAGGGCTGGCCAGTGACTGAGTAGTGATGATAGAACTGGCACACCCTCGGTGCCAAGGTCTGATCCTTTGTTCCCCTTCCTGGGGACAATGCCATGGCTGAGGCACAGCCTGTGCCCTCTACTCACCCCAGTGAGGCACAGGAGGAGGCTCAGACAGGAGGTGCACAGAGAGGCTCTTTCAAGAGCATTTGGCTGAACAAGACCAAAGGCAAAGGCAGCAGCAGGCAGAACAAGCTCTGCCCTCTCCACACCAGACAAGCCCTGGTGTGGGATGGAGGAATGAAAGTCCCAGTGCTCACAAGACACAGCTCAGTTGCCTTCCTACCTTGTCAGCCTTTGTCATCAGTCCTATCACCATTTGCTTCCCAACCTCCCCAAAGAACAGTTGATTGCTTTCATCCTCCAGCAGCTCCTGCAAAGCGAACACAAAACCCTCCTGTGAGGGCCTGCTTGGGTTCTGAGCTGGGAGGAGAAAGGAGGGGCCAGAGCAGGGTGATGCTGCATGCACCAGGATCATTCATCTTTCATGAGCTGCAGACTAGAAAACAAAACTGCTCTCTCCAGGAAGGGAGGCTGAAGCTGGGCTGAAGCACTGAAGGTTTTTCATGGAGGGTGGCCAGGGACTAGAATGAGCTGCCCAGGGAGGTGGTGCAGTCACCCACCCTGGCTGTCTTTCAGGGTGGTTTGGATGTGGTGCTTGGGGCCATGGTTTAAGGTGAATCTTGTAGAGCAGGGTTCTAGGTTGGACTTGGTGCTCCTGAAGGGCTGTGCCAGCCTGCATGGTGCTGTGACTGGAAGAGACGACAGAGCCACAGAGCAGGGCCAGGGCACAGAAGCTGCTCTGCAGAGGCTCTGGACACACAGTGCCACAAAGAGGATATGAGGGAATGAGGAAAACTTCCTTCTCCACCTCAGAAGTTTGACTCCAGCCCACTGAAAAGCCCTTCAGTGGGAGCAGCAGCTCCTGGTGCTCTGAAATCCCTCCTGTCACATCCCAGAACTGAAGTAGTGCCAGTGGCCACACAAACACTGCTTGAGCTGAGCACAGGGACCAGGGCACGCTCACCAAATCCACCAGGGCAGGACTACAGCAACGCCAGGGGAGCTTCTGCTGCTTTTGGTTGCTCTAGAGGGGCAGAGGCCTGCCCCCCCGTGCAGGCAGGAGGGGCTGTGCTCACCTGGAAGGCCTGCCTGACACAGTGCAGCTTGGCCAGGAAGTCCTGGTCACTGTAGCAGCCGAGGAGCTCTGTCCTGGAGGGAAAGGACTGCATCAGCCTCAGCTCTCCTGATGCCTGTGCTCCCCTAAAACAACTAACTCCCACTCTCAGCCAGGGAGAGTCACTGCATCATGCCCTCTGCACAGCTCCTGGGGGCCACAGCACCTCTGCAAGGCTGCTGCAGACAGAACTGTGCTGGCCAGACTCAGAGCACATCTCCCACTGCCACCCCCGGCATAGTCACCTGCTCTGAACAGGTGTCCTAAAAACTGGGCCTGCCTTCCTGGGCAGCCCAAGCCAGCAGGAAGGATGCCAAGAAATTCCCAGCCCAGTTCTGGGCACAGGGCCACACCAGCCCAAAGGAGGTGCTCACACTGCTCAAAGGCTGGGCACGAGGTGCCACAGCCCCAGCTGCCAGCTCACCTCAGCGTCCGGCAGGCAACCTTCCCCTCCTTCACCAGCTGCAGAGCTTCTTCGTAGGCAGCTACTGGCTTGGAGAGGTGGAAGGGGATCTGATCCAAGTGGAGAGAATCAAAGAGCTGCCAAGGGGCCAGAGACATGGGAAGAGCAAAGAGACCTCATTAGGTGCCTGCACACAGGCCAGACCACCCTCTGTGCCCAGCCACCTCAGTGCCCACCAGTTTGAAAGCTGTCCCAGCTCTGCCACCAGTCAACATCCCCTCAAGTGGCCACAACCAAGCCACCCCACGTTAGATTTCCAGGCCTTCCTGGCATGTTTGCTGCAGTAGCTGGGAAGATGGCACAGACATGCTGGTTGGAAGGGGCTGCAGCATGCCCCTAGTGCAGCTCCTGCTACCATCCACCACAGACCTCCCAGCCTGGGGCTCTTGCTCAGTGCTGAAGCATCTACAAAGATGTGTTTTGCTCCACCCCCTGTGCCCACTGCCTGCAGCTGTACTGTGACCCGCAGCTGAGCCCTCGGGCACCTCTGCTGCCGAGAAGAAGGAGTCCTCGGAGGCTGAGCTGTCCTCCTCGTCAGAGCGCAGCCGCAGGGAGCCGTCCGCCAGGGGCAGCATCAGAGTCTTCTCTGGGGAGAGGAAGAGGCTGCTTGTGGAGGAGGTCAGGGACCACCGCTGCTCGCAGCTCCTCTGCTCTCCCCACAACAGCACTTCACTGCCGGCCTACAGAGCAGCCAAGTGCAGGCAGGGGCCCGGCTGCATACCCAGGTCCAGCAGCAGGCTGTCGGCGGGCAGCGAGGAGCCGAACTCCTCCTGCAGGTGGTAAGCTCTGTGCAGCAGCGACTCCAGCTTCTCGGCAAACTCCCTCCGCTGGGACTCCTCCTGCAGCACAGACCAGTGGCAGCCTCAGCCAGCTGGGCAGGGGCAGCCTGGCAGCACAGCCGCGGAAGGGCATTCTCGGCCCAATGGGATTTACAGTCTGCGGATGAAATGATCTGAGGAGAGGGCTTCATTAACCCCCCAGGGCAGCTATTAACCAGGAGAGGCTTCCACACAGCCTGCTCAGACCTCCTGCCTTTCAGCTTCACTTGTTGCCTCTTAATAAAGGAAGAACCTCAGAGCTTTAACCTGTCACAGCCACACAAACCCAGGCAGTTTAATGAGCTGCAAGTCACTTAACTGTCCTGGCTTGTGACCTGTGCCTCATTTCAGAAGGAAATCACACCAGAAACACAGCAAAGTATCCAGAACTGATCAGAATGAGGACTCGGGTTAAGCATAAGCAGAGTTTTCTGCAAGCAGCACAGCAGGGTGGGAAAAATCCAAACCCACAACACCCAAAGCCAAAAACACAAACAGGGGAGAAACAGACTCGGAAGGCAACTTTGCATCCCCCTGTGCCTGCTGAGCCTCGCATCCACAGACAGCAGCTCCAACAAGCAGCAGTGACCCAGCTGATGAGGTCAGGTCTAGAAATGCCCCAGGACTCAAGGAGGGGCAAAAAGAGACCCCAGAGTGGCCTTGGCCAAACACCACCCACCAAGCAAATCCCCCAACCACAGCAGGCACTGCCTGGCAGCAAGAGCTGGTGAGGAGCTGGGGGCTCAGCAGCTGCAGCTGCTCCCCTCAGCTCTGTGACTGTCAGAGCCTTCCCAGGCTGGATTTGCTCTCCAAGGGCTGCCCTGCAGAGCCTCACACCCAAGGCCTCGCCCTAGTGATCTTCTGGCTGTGGCTGCAGGCAGAGCCGGGCACACCTGCCCTGCTGCGCCAGGAGCAGGGCACTTAGCTCCTGCCACATCACCACTGCGCTCAGCAGCACACGGGCAGCCTCTGCTCCTCCGCCCAGCAGGCAACTGTGGCCATCGAGATCTCCAGCCACCACAGTGCCAGGCAGAGCTATCTCCTCCTCTCCAGTGTCTTCTCCTGCCCCAGCCTCTGCTGCTGCAGAGCTGGCATGACAGTGAGTGACTGAGGGTGGGCAGGGAGCTGGGAAGGAGGGGGCGAGACTGACTGGAAAGAAAGAGAAATGAAACCACCCACTGCTGTTGCATAAGGAAGCTGCAGCCAGAGACAGCTCTTAAACAGAGTCTGGCCCAGCTCTGCCCTCAATTTGCTCCTCTTTTAACCTCCTCTACTGCCTGCAGCACCCAGGCTGCTCTGACAGCAATTCCCCAGCTGGCAAATGCAAGAGAAAAGTGGGGCCCTACCTCTGAGATGTTCTCAGACAGGCTCTCCTGCTGCCTCTTGCTGTCCCAGGGCACAGGGGTGCTGGTACTGGCACTGTCCCTCTGCCTGATGGTCAGAGCTTGCTCCCACTTCTGCAGGGCCTCCTCAAACAGCTCCATGCCTGCAACCAAAGACAAGCTCTGAGAGTCTTCTGGCCACTGAGGGACCAGGCGATGAAGGAAGCCCCTCCCCAGCTGTTAGGAATAATCGTGGCTGTGGCTTTCCCTCCTGAGTGTGGTTTAGCTGGGATCAGAACATCCTCAAGCTGGTTGCACACCAGCCTGGCTGCTCCCACAGCACTGCCCAGGCTGAGCCTCAGCTCACTGCAGGGCTCTGGGGCCACTTCTGCTGCCCTGGCAGAGCAGAAATGTTTCTTGGGACTTCTGTAACTGACCTGAAGTTGAAAATGGGGGAGAGGCCCCTGCCTGAGCTCTGCATCGAGCTGCTGCTGCTCTCTGGTCCCCTCTGCTCCCCCCAGCTGATGCTCACCTTGCACATAGAGGCTCTCAGCACTGGAGTCCCCCACGGCTGCAGCATCTCCTGCCTGCGCCTCCCACATCCCTGCTGCTGGTGTTGGGCTGGAGGAGTTGACTGCTACCATCTGCAGGAGGGGAGCCACAGACACCTTCAGAGCTGTCTCCCAGGGCAGCAGTGCTCAGGCCACCCAAACATGCCCAGCAGCCACAGTCCAGCAGTAAGTCTTTGTCCCTCCCTGTCTGCTCTAGTGCTCCCCACAGGGGCACTCCCTGGCCCCCTCCTGCCTGAGGTCACACTGCACTGCCAGCTGTGCCAAGGGCAGGCAGGGGCAAAGCCCTCTCCCTTCTGCAGCCAGCACCACAAGGGTGCCCATGGAAACTCAGAGCAGTGTGGGGAGCACCCTCCCAAGCAGCTTACACCCAAGCTGTGCGAGGGGCAGGGAGCTGTGCACGGGGACCAGCAGGAGGGCACTGACAGCAATCACAGCCCCAGGAGCCCCAAGGCAAAGCTGCAAGGGCAGCAGGGTTTGACACGAGCTCTGCCAGTCCCAGCTGCTGGTACCAAGCACTGTGAGGGAGGAAAAGTGACCCTAGCCCAAATGAAGAGAAATTACCAGCAAAACCACCTCAGGCCCTGGGCTGGGGCCCTGACTCCTCTCTGTAACCAAAGCCCTTCCTGGAAGGGCTGAGCAGCAGCAGCCCACAGCTGGCTCCAGCTTCTTGCTCTGCATAAACATCTCCTGAAGCCTGACCCAAGCACTGGCAGTCACCAGGGCTTCATGTGGCTCACAAAGATCTCCAGGTGTGAGCCTGATACTGGCAAAGCCACAGCAGCTGCCTGCCAGGTGAGCTCCTGCCCTGCCCCGGCTCGTTCGGTAATGCTCCACAGGGATTAACCCCTTGAGAGCCAGAGCTGCAAAGCAGCCTCCTGCTGCCGGCTCAGAGCAGCCCCAGGCAGCAGAGCAGCCCAGGCAGGCACTGCAGCAGGGCAAAGGAGGAGCTGTTTGCCCACCGGGTGACATGAAAGCAAGGAGCAGTGTCCCAGACAGCGCAGGGGGACAGGGACAGGGCCCTCCCCACGTGGAGATCTCCACCAGCAGTGGCAAAGGCACCGAAGGAGTTTGGTTATCTCAGGAGACAGCAGCGACAGAGCCTGGGCAGCACTGGCTGTGGCAGTGCCTGAGGGGCATGGAGCCAGAGCTGGATCCTCACTGACACCTCCCAGCACACCCCAGTTACCCAGGGGAACACTGGTGCCAGACTGGGTGCCCAGCACTATGCCAGCAATGCCACCTGCTGGAGGCACGCCTGGGCCAGGGCAATCTCCTGGCAACTTTCTAGTGCTTGAACTATGCAGAAGGTAAAACACAGCTCTGCCCACACCTCCTGCAGGCTGCTGGTGCCCAACAGCCCCCTCGGAGAGGTTGTCTCCGCACTGCCAACCAGCCATGCACAGGTTGGCTTGTGCCAGCCCTGGCCCCAACAGCTTTGAGCAGTGGGGATGTAAAACAGGCCCTGAAGCCACAACTGCTCCCAGTGCCTCTGCACGTGGTCTCAGGAGCCGGGCAAGCTGTGCTGGCTTCTGCCTGGCCAGGCCTGAAGTACCTGTCCTTGGAGGCTGCCTTTGGCTCTGGAGGAGGGGGAAGGTCTGGGCTGTGCCCTCTGCCTCCCGAGCAGCCATCAGATCTTGGTAGCTAACTCGGGTTTAGCACCCAGGAATCTCGGAGTGCTGCCATGGGGGCTGCTCAGGCACCCAAACCCTCACCAAGCAAACCAGCCCTGTGGGCCCCACTCGTGAGCCAGCTCCTGGTAGGGCTCAGGGAGAGCCCTGGGTCACAGCTGGCTCCCTCCTGCAGCCCCTCACTGGCTATGGTAGTGAGCTGGGCACTGGGGCTCCTCGCTCTGACTTCCCACAGACAGCTCCAGCCACTGTCAGGCTAATGCCAGGCCCCAGGCCACCATCAGGCCTTAATCTGCCCTGCAGAAGCTCTGCCACCATCCATGATGAGCAAGGCCCAGAGGTGGTGACCTGGTGCAGGGAGGTGCCCCCACAGCTGGTGCTTACCGAGGCCAGGCTGTGGGAGGAGCTGGAATGTTTGCTGGGCTCGATGGAGGAAATGCCACTGAGGGTATCATTGCTCTTGCTGCCAGGGCTCTGCACTCTCCTGCTGGAGTATCCTGCAGTTGGGAAGGCCACACAAAACCAGGATTTTAGGCCCAGGTCTCAGCAGGGAGGGCTGCAGCCTGTGAGATGTGACTGAGGATTGGCAGGGCAGTGCCCAGCACTGAGTCTTGATCCCCTGGATGCTCTCCCTTGCTCCGAGGCTAGTGATGGAGGAGTGTTCCTGCACTGCTCAGGGATGGCAGGAGGCATCTGCAAAGCATCAAGCAGCTCCTCCAGGTCCCCCTTGGGCCAGGCAGAGCATAGGCAGCACTGCCTTGGTTGTTACTGAAACTTCCCCCAGCCCTTCACAAATCCCTGACCCCTGCAAGGCTGTGCTGAGGACCTGAATCAGCCTTACCCCAGCACTGACACCTCCAGCCAAAGAAGCTGCCCAGGGACCTGGAGCCAGCACACAGCTGGATGGGCACTCCTGACTCCCCAGGCTGGCCCAGGTCACCTCCACCCAGCCTCACCAACACAGCTGCGTGTGGCAGCCCTGGGCTAGGCTGGCATCAGAGCTCAGAGCAGGCCAGCATGTGCCAGGGGTGGTGGCTGGGGGGGAGGCAGGGCCTGGTGGCTCAGGAGGGAGCTATAAACCTTGGTGAAACCTTCTTCGTCAGGGCTTGCGCCCAGGGCCTCTCCTCTCTGCTAACCAGCCTGTGGCACGGCACCGCTGCAGGCTTGAGGCCACTCTGCTGCCCTGCGCCCAAGGCTTTGCCCTCCTCTCCCCCACTGCTCCCTCACACCAGGCTCCTGCAGCCTTTCTGCCAGGCCCACCTTTCTTCACGGAGGAGATCCTTCTGGTGGGCAGGATGGGCACAGCGATGCCCCCAGGCTTGAAGCCTCCCTTCTCAGCAGTGATCTGCTTCTTCCTCCGCCGCCGCCGCTTCATCTGGTGAGCCGCCAGGGCCAGGGCTACCGTGCCCAGCGCCGTGGCAAAGAGCACCTTGCGCAGCCCCGGGGACAGCCGCAGCTGAGAGAAGACAGACTTAGGACACAAGAGACATGGAGAGCACCAGTGAAAAAACAGCTCCGGTTTCAGGGCTGCATCCTGCCTCTGCAGCTCTGAACAGCAGCCCCCTGGGCACCCCTCCTGCCCCAGCACACAGCCGGCAAGCTGCAGAGCCTCGGTGCAGCGGTGCTGGGGAGCCAGGGCCCAGCACCAGAGCACGCTGCAAAACGTGCACGCAGCCCGGGGCAGCTGCAGCCCAGGCTCAGCCCTGCAGCCCTGCAGCCCGCTGAGCTCTACTGCCCCAAGTAGGGCACCGCTGCACGCAGGGAATGCCTGCAGCATCCTCTGCGGTGCCCTTGACAAAGAGAGAGGCTCCAGGAACGGGGGAATCCCTTCTCTCCCTCCCCAAGCCCACCTTCAGCAGCTCTCCCACCAGCACCCCAGGGTCTCCTGCCGTTCCTGCCAACACTCAAGCTGCTCAGGTCTCAACAGCATCACCCCATGGTGCCCTCAACTACCACAGGCAGCTCCCCAGGAAAAGAGCCAAGGAAGAGGGCTGCAAAGCCTCCTTTGGGCTGTACCTGCCCGAAGGTGGTGTACACAAAGACAGGGATCTCTGCCACTGTCATTGCCAGGGCCTGGATGATGGACATCCCCTCTGTCCTCCTAAATGCCATCTCTGCACCAGGATCTTGACACCTCCAGGGGCCACCGAGGGGAAGGCCACTTGTGGATGCTGTGTGAGCTGCTCAGGAAGAAACCCAGCTTCTCTCTGACATCTGCCTCTGAGTCCTGGGCTTGTTCTTCATCCAGCAATCCTCCTCCTGCTGCAGGAAGAGGAGAAAAGGCAGAAGAGTGAGGGGGGCACAAAGCCTGCCCCTCCTGCTACTGTCCCTCACAAACCACGCAGCGGGTCAGGAGAGCAGCAGTGTCACCAGAGCCAGGCAGCACCAAGGCAGCTCCTCACCACCACCAGCTTTTTCCTTGGCCTCCCAGCCACCAGGGCAGGCTCCCAAAGTGCTCCACAGCAGCAGCAGCCCTGGGCTCACAGCCACCAGAGAGTTCCACAGGTAGCACAAGAGGCTGCACAGGGCGGCAGGGACTTGGGCTGCAGCTCCCACACAAAAGCCAGCACAGAGAACCGGCAGCAAACTGTCACTGGCAAAACTCTGCTCCTGCTCGGCTTGCTGTGTCAAAGCCCTGCTCAAGAGATGCCAACCAAAGGAGGTTTCCGAGCTCGCTCAGAGCTCTGCTGGTGCTGCTAGGAGCTGGGCAGGAGGGACAGGCTCCATGGCAAGGGCAGAGGGCAGGCTGGACCCGGGGCTGACTCCTTAAACGCCACAAAGTTGCAAACCCTCCGGCCCCACTCTCTGCTCTTATCCCCGGGCAGCCACAGCAAGCTCCGGAATCTCCCCTCACAAAGCTAAACCCCTCCGCAGGTGACAGCGGGCGGCAGCCTCTCACCCCCATCCGATTCCACGGCTGGCAGCAGCCTCACACCCTACGGGCTGCTGCAACCCTGCCTGGGAGCTGCACTTGGCCCGGGGCTCAAGGTGGCTGCAGCCCGCAGGGGCCGGGCACGGGGCGTCCCCGCAAGGTTAAATGCAGCGTCCCGGCCGGGGCAGGGCTGAGGAGTGCAAAGTGCAAGAAAGCTGGGACAGAGCAAGCAGCCAGGGGCACCGCACCGGGCCCGGGGCACGACGCTGCAAGGCAACAAAACCATCCGGCCGGGGCACGTCCCCGCAGCATGCCACGACCCGGCAGCACAGACACCCCGCACCAGCACCGCGGCAAGCTGGAGGCTCCGAACCTCCATAGAGTCCCCGCAGCCGCTGCGCCCTGGGGGCATCCCCATGGCCCTGGGGTCTCCTCAGGCCCCTCGCACTTCTAGGCACTTCCAGGCCCCTGTGCCTCTGGGCCCTTCGCAGCGCTGGGGCATCCCATCCTGCACCCATCGACCCCCGACCACCCCACGCATCCCGAGCATCCCCAAAGCTTCCGCACCGCCACATCACGGCAAAGGGGAGGGTCGCCAGCCTCTGCACCTCGGTGCGTCCCCCGACCCCAGGCCCGGTTCTATCTCGAGCTCTCATTCTCCCGACTCCTCCCCACCCCGGCCACAGTGCGGCCCGCCCCGCTCAGCCCCCGTAGGCAGCGCGGAGGACACCACTCACCGCGGCAGGGGCGCTAGTGGCGCTCGGCCCCGCTGGGCGCCCCGCGGGCGCCCCGCGCTCCATGGCCGCGGAAGGGCAGCGTCTCCTTCCCCCGCGCCGCAGCCTGCGCCGGGCCGGGGCGAGCAGCACCGCCCCGCAGCGCCCTGCAGCCAATGAGAGCGGCAAGCTGCCTGCCGGCAAGCCAATAGGAGCGACCCTCTCGGGGGCAGGCCCAGCTCGGGGCTGCGGCGGCGGCGCGGCCGGGGAGGGGTTCTGGGGCGGGGGGCGGCTCCCTGCGCTTAAAGGGGCCGCGCCCGCCGCCGCCCTGCTGCCGCCTTAGGCGCTGCCCGGGGAGGCCCGACCCGCCGCCGGCTCCGATAACAGCTTGGCGCTCAACTCTCGCGCTGCTCGGACGCCTGTCCCGGTGCCGGCAGGGTCCACCGGGGACCCGCGGCCCTTTTAAGAGGCTGCGGCGCGGCTCCGGAGGGCTCGATCCGCGTTATAAAGGGCGGCGGCCGTGGTGATAGCGGGGGCGCGGAGCGGGCTCTCCAGGTGCCGCCATGGACTTCAACGTGAAGAAGCTGGCGTCGGACGCGGGAGTCTTCTTCTCCCGCGCCATGCAGGTGAGGGCGGCTGGGCTGTAATGGCAGCGGCGGAGCTGCCCCCGGGCCTTCTCGCAGACTCTTTTCCGCTGCCTCTACCTCCGCCGCAGCCGCGATCGAGGCCCCAGCAGAGCCGAGGGTCGTTCTCCATCCCGAGGGAGGCTGCAGGGGGGAGTTTGCAGCAGGGCAGGCCCTGCCAGACGGAGCCTCAGCTCGGAGACCAGCCAGCGCTGGGCATCGGCGGCACTGGCCGGTGCGGGCTGGCCCCGGGCGGGAGCGGAGCTGACCCCCCGGTGGTGCTGCAGTGAGGCGGCCTGGAGCACACTCGCAGGACAAGCAGCCCCGGAGATGCCCCTGCCCAGCCCCCGGCTGGGAGCGAATGCCGCCTGCCCACGGCTGGCACAGCAAAGCTTCTCCCACGGGCAGCCAAGGAGGTGTGCAGGAGGTGGCCTTGCAGATAGATGCTCTGCGTTTCAGCCCCGCAGCAGCCCGGGTCAGTAGCGCCCAGTCCTGGCAGAGTGATGGAAAGGAGCTGCAGAGGCTGGGCAGCTGTGTCGTGGTAGGCTCAGGGCATGGAGACTGTCCCTCACCAACCCGGGATAAAGATAAGGGTCTGCTGGGGGCCGCAGTGCCCCCCCGGTGCCGTGGGTGCAGCACCTGCGCTGTCCGTGAGGAGCAGAGCATGCGGCGGCCGCTGGGACCTGGCTGCCCTGGGGGAGAGCAGCTGGAAAACTGCTCTGGGCTGGAAAATGAGAAGAGAGGGACAGGTCCGAGCCGGTCGGGATCCTGCGTGAGAAGTCCAGCTGGTGGCCCTGGGCTTCCTGTTTCGCCTGCTGCGTGGGGAAACCAGCAGAGCAGTGCTGGTTCCCAGCCTCCGGGCTCTGCCGGGCACAGGATCGCCGCCGTGCCAGTGAGTCATGCTGTGGGCAGAGATCTCGACTACAGGTGCAAAGCCCAGGAGCAGATGGGAAGCCTGGAGGTGCTGTTCCCGTGCAAGTGGCCTTGGTAGCAGAAGAAAGGAAGCAAAGCTGTAGGGAAATCTCCTGCTTGGAAGCTTGGTTGTAAGCCTCTGATGAGTGTTTTTCAGCCTCCTGGTGTAGGAAGGAGGCAGGCGTGGGAACAGAGCTGGCACACAGCCATGGCAGAGCAGAGGGCGTTCGGTGAGGGTAGCTCCTGCATGCTACACCCCCACGCCCCAGCTCCCGCCTGGGCACTCAGCTGGCTGATGGCAGGAGGTATTGTTTGGGACAAGGGACACTGGAGCTTGTAGGCAGCACGGGGAGCAAGCAGCAGATCTGCCAGGAGGGAGACAATGGATGGCAGAGGCTGAAAATCACTTCCTGAGATGTAATTCTGGGGGGAATTCAGCCAGTTTGGGCTGTCCCTGTGCCATGTGGGTGAGTGCTGCCCTGTCACCACCAAGACACACAAATGGTACTTGGGGTCTGCTCTTGGCAGGGCAGATTGGATTTGGAGCACTCTGGCACAACAGATGCTCTAGGAGGGGACCTGCCCAGCGCCAGCTCAGGTCTGTGTAGCACTGGAGATGCTCCTTCAGCAGCAGGCTCTGGGCAGTGGTGTTCCAGTGGAGCTGCCTGGCACTTCTGCTGTGCCACTCACACCATGAGCCTCTGTCTGGGCAGCACAGAGCTGAGCTCCAGGCAGAAGGGCTGCAGTGTTGCTCAGCAGAGGGGAGCTGAGGCAGAGCATGGTCAGTACCTGGCCCTGGGGCCTTGGGGCAGGAGCAGTCCTGGTTTGAAACCTGTCCAGGGCAACCTGATGCTGCACGAAGGGGGTTGGACTGGGCTTGACAAAACCACAACTCGGGCTCCCACTGCTGCCCTCAGTGCCCTTTCTAGCAGTAGTTAGCAGAGCTCCTGCCAGAGGGGAGCCTGGGCAGCTTGAAGGGTTTGTGTGCTCCTGGGTGGGCAGCCCTGTACCCACCTCCAGGACGGAGGAGCTGTGGCCAGCTGTGTGGTGTCTCCCCAGAGCTGCATGAGCAGTAATGACCTCACCAGGGTTGCAGTGCCCTGGGGGCTTCTTGGTGTCTCCTGTGGTCTCCTCCAGAAAAGCAAAGCTGTGGGAGGAGGTGGCAGGGCAGTGTGGTGAGCTCTGCCACCCTGGCAGCAGGCAGCAAGCGCTGGGCTTGGGCAGCCGCAAGGATGCAGAGCTGCTGTGGGGTTCAGCTCGCACCAGCAGCCACAGCCTGTCGGTGCTCTCCGAGGGCATGCAGCACCTGCGGGCAGGCCTCCCTTTTCACCCTCACTGGAGAAGAGGAAGGCCTTTGATAGCTGCACCTTCCAGTACGTGGGTTTGGTCCCAAGCCTCTGCAGAGGGAGCTGTGCTGATGGCTGCAGCTTCCCTCTGGAGCTGGCACTTCTCCCTGCACAGGCAGCATGCAGCATGTCCTGGACAGGCCACCCCAGGCTCTCCTGGGGGTGTCTGGAGATCATCACAGGGCTTGTGTCTGGTGTGAACTGGCTCTGGGTGGCATTCCCAAATGTGAGCACAGCTTTGGGGTGCCTGTCCCACTGCCAACATCATTGCTGCCGGCAGCTAGTGGTTGACTTACCCTGGAAGCTGGTGAAGAAAGGCAGAAGTTTGCCTCCCCGGGCTCTGCAGAGCAAGCAGACTCTTATCTGTGCCAGATAAGATGCCCTCCATCTGCTGACCTTCTGTGGTGCTGCCTCAGGGGCTGCACAGCTCCATCAGAAGCTCTGAGGGCAGAGGCAGACCCCAGCCTGTTCCCAGGGGCCGGGGCAGGCTGGCCACTCACCTAGGCTGTGCTCCCGAGGGCTTCCTCCTGCCCTCCAGCACAGTCTGCCTTGGCTCACAGCCTGGCGTGGCTGCCGGTGACCAGGCTCTCAAGGCTTGCTCTGCACCCATGCCAGAGCTGCCCTGAGCCTTTAGCTGCTGGCTGGGTGGCTCTGGCTGCTCTCGGGGTGCAGGAGGCAGATTTGTCTGAACTGCTGCCCTTGTGCCACTGGCCACCCAAAGGGCCAAGGTCACCTCCTGGGCACCTGGAGCTCCTGAGCGCCTTTGGGAAGCCCTCAGCCCAAATCCACTGGCAGGTGCAGGAGGCTGTTCCTGGTTGAAGCCTTCTGCCCAGCTGGTTCTCTGTGGTCTTTGAGAAGTGTGCAGCTGGAAAGCCTGGGCACCATGAGTGGCGCAAGGGTCTGAGCTCTGCTGCCAGCTCCTCTGCCAAGGGGCTGCAGTCAGCCTGTCTGAGCTCACAGCAGCCAGGCCTGGGGGGAGAGGGATGGAAAAATCAAAATCACCCAAGCCTGGAGGAGACAGAAGGCAGCTGGGGCTGCATTGTGCACTGCAGCTGTGGTGTTGGCACAGCTCAGTGGAGGGACACTGAAGTCTCCCTCCCATCGAGGTGCTGATGCTCACAACCAGCTCCTGAGCTGCCTCCAAGCCCAGCCCTGATGGACTTTGGTCTCCAGGGCCTGTGTACAGAGGGACCCATCCAGCCCAGCTCTGGTTGCTGCCCCTCCTGATGCCAGTGGGGTCTCTGCCAGCCCTCCTGGGGAAGAGTTTCCCTCCAAGCTGTGAGCAGGCAGCTGCCCTAAGTGCAGCTCAGCTCAGCCTTGCTGCTTTTGGGCCTGCTGCCAGGTGCTGCTGCCCTGCTCTCAGCCTGCTTGCCCGCATGCAGCTGCAGGTCCTGCTGCCCAGCCAAGCCTTCCAGAAATTCAACCTTTGGCTGAATTATTGATGCCCTGGAATGCAGCTCCTCTTCCAGGAGAGGCAGCGTGGCACTGACAAAGGCTGCCCTGCATTATTCATCACCCCATGGGCACAGGCAGGACTGGTGCTCAGCAGGGCCAGCTGCAGGGACACTGCCAGGGCAGGATCCGTGGAGCCTCTTGATGCTGTGGCCTGGCATGGGATCCCAGGATGAAGGTCCTGGAACTGGCTCAGAACAGGGCTGTTGTCCAACCCTCAGGTTCCAGGGAGCAAATGGGAGTAGCTCTGCTGCAGCAGGATGGAGGAGCCTAAGGTTCTCCCCAGGCTTTGCCCTCCCTGCCTCTGTCCCTGGGGATGTGCAGCAAGCCTGTGGGACAGCTCCAGAGCTCCCAGTAACTCCTCTGAGGCAGGCTGGAGTGGTTGGTCCTCAGGAGGCACCAGCAGCCCTAGCCCAGGGTCAGCAGGACAGTGCCAAAGCCAGGAGGCAGCAGTGCCTGGGCAGCTCCTCTGCTCTGTGCTGCTCTTGGCCTTAGGCTCAGTGCAAGGGGAAGTAACTCAGGGAGATTTCATTAGGAAAAGCAATCCCTAGGAGGAGAAATCCTTGGTGGGAGCCCTGCCTGAGGAGCCAGGTGCCCTGAACTGCTCTTCTGCCCTGCCTCTTCCTGGGGGCACTGCCAGCACAGAGGGCATCAGCTGCTGCAACCTGTTGCCACCTGTTGCAGCAGCCAAGAAGCAGCAGCCCACAGGCCTGCTTCCAGGAGAGGCTTCACCTGCTCTCCCTGCAGCTCCTGCTCTCCCCTGCACCTGGTGGGGCACTCCCAGCAGCGCTGGCAGGTCAGGAGAGGTCTCTGGTGCAACAGGGTCATGTCAGGGGTCAGGCAGAGCTGGCCTGGTGGCTCCCCGTGCACAGATGAGGAGGTGGAAGTGTGCTGGAGGAGTTCAACCTCTGCAGCACCCCTCAGAAGTATCAACTGCCCAGGCTGTGCCAGGCTCTGGGCTGTGAGCTGCAGCCTGCCCTGCCCTGGCACCCACTTCTCAGGTTCATGCCCTGCTTTCCCACCCATAGAGGAGGCCTGAGGCAGAGGCTGCTCTGTGGCCTGGCCCCACAGGAGCCTGTGGCTCTACCCACTCTCCCTCCTGGCATAGCCCCAGGCTTGCAGTGCTCCTGGGGCATGTCCTCGGCCTCCCCTCCTGCCAGACAGTCCAGGGTCTGACTGGGGAGAACTGGGGTGCTGGGCAGGGGCTGTGGAGATGCCCCTGTTAGTGCCCACGGTGGGGAGGCAGCTGGCACTGGCTGCAGAGGACAGGGAGGCTCCAGAGCTGGGTGAGTGAAGAGGCTGGCAGCAGCCTTCTGCAGCTGCTGGAGGCCTCCAGCAGTGATCTGGCTGCAGCAGTGCTGTAGGGAGCTGACTGAATGCAGCTGGTGGGAAACTGGGCTTAGGCTTGGCAGTGCCAGGGCAGATGCTGGTGCAGGCTGAGTCCAGACTGGAGCTGGACTTGAAAGTGAGATGAGATCTGAAAAAGCTGCCTGGGAAGGTGGGTGAGAGAGACTCTTCCCTGGCACCACAGAGCCTTGGCTTGTTTCAGAAAGCCCTCAACAGATGACTCAAGAATGGTGCCAAATACCTGGGGAGCCCCAGAGTGCTGCATGGCAGTGACTCAGCCCAGGCTGGCAGAGCCTGCAAACAGCTCAGGGCTTCCCACGGGCACAGGGGAGGGGAGGAGAGCCTCAGCCGCTCACGCACGGCTGGCAGCTGAGTGCCTCCCCACAGGCAGCCTGGCCATGGGCACAAAGCAGTGCAGCCACCCTGGCACCTCCAGCAGCAAGGCCATGGCAAGGGTGGGTCACAAACCAGTGCCAGTGAGAAGGGGCTGCTGGTGCTGAGGAGGCTGCAGAAGTGACCCTTGGCCGTGCGTGGCAGTGACTCCTCTGTGCCCCTGGGCTGCAGGAGGGCTGCAGGAGCTGTGCCCATGCCTGTGCCCGTGCCCATGCCTGTGCCTGTCCTTGCAGTGCAGTCACAACTATCTCAGTTGAAGAGGCCCTCTGAGCTCAGCCAGTCCAACACCAGCCTGGCACCACCATGGCCACCAGACCTTGTGCCCAGGTGCCATGGCCACATCCTTCCTGCATACCTCCAGGGATGGAAACCTCCCCACCTCCCTGGGCAGCCTGTGCCAGTCCCTGACCACTCCTGCAGCACAAAAATTGTTCCTCATCTCCAACCTAAGCCTGCCCTGGCACCACCCAGATGTGTCAGCAGCTTCCTGGCTGCAGCTGGCCCCTTGCCCAGGCAGGTCACTGTGTGAAGGTACCTGCAGGGTTGGTGCCTCAGGCTCCTGGTGCTGGTAGCTGGAGTTACCAGGGCTGGCTGCCTGGCCCCTGCTGCTGCTGGGCAACCTCCTGGGCTTACTCCTGGGCTCACCTTGTGCCCAGCATTGTGCTGCCTGGCAGTGGAGCAACCAAGGGACAGAGCTTGCCAGAGAGCGAGGCCAGACCAAGAGCCCATGAAGAGCTGGGCTGGGGAAGGGGAGAGGAGAAGGTTTGTGTGGTAGGTCAGACAGGAGCTGTGTTCCATCAGAGGATTTGAGTTGGGCTTTAATCCCCTGGCACCTGGTTGTGCCAGGTACTGTACAATGCCAGCTCCTGATAACAGTGGCACCAGTGCCGGTCAACAAGGACTCAAAGGACAAACTGCCACCTCTGTGGGACCCCAGTGCTGCAGCTGCCTAAGGGGGGGCTTTCAGTGTGACCCCTCAAGCTGCTGGGTCAGGAATCCATCGCTGAGAGCAGCAGTTAGTGCCAGGCTGTTGGGGGCACCCCCAAGCCCTGTGTTGTGCACAAGCTTGTCCCACACACTGAGGGGCTCAGGCGTGGCAGTAGCATTCCTGCCCTGGTGGCCTTGGAGGCCACGGGGTTAGTTAGGAGGGGGTGAAGGCAGGTGGCAGCTGCCCTCCGGGAAGCGCTGGGGCCACAGCAGCTGGAGCAGCCTGCTCCCAACTGGAGCATTTCTGGAGCAGAGCTGATTAGAAGCTGCTTTTTCTGGAACACCTCTCAGGCCCAGACTCTATTTTTATCTCAGTGTTTGCTTCACTCTTGGGCAAAAATTTGCCTTCTTACCTTGCAAGGTGTCTGGGGGCAGAGAGTGACAGCTGGAGGGCTGCTTGGCTCTGCCTGAGAGATGCAGGAGCTGGAAGAGCCTTTGGTGTCTCTCCTTAGCTCTGGGCTTTGGCCTTGGAGTAACAGAACTTCTAATGACCTCCTCCTCCCTGCAGTTCACCGAGGAGAAGCTGGGCCAGGCTGAGAAGACCGAGCTGGATGCCCACTTTGAAAACCTCCTGGCCAGGGCAGACTGCACCAAGAACTGGACGGAGAAGATCCTGCGCCAGACTGAAGTTCTGCTGCAGCCCAACCCCAGTAAGCAGCTGGTGCCCCAAGGACAGCTGCTGGTGCCCTTCAGCTCGGGGCTGGCGATGCCCCCTGGCAGCAGTTGTGTTGCACTGAGCCTGGGGGCTTGGAGGAAATTTGTCTTTGCAGGGCCTGTCCTTCCCTGCTGAGGGGTGACTGGCACAGCCTGGCACTGTCCTGAGCGCCAGCCACACCTCCTGCTTGCTGGGGGCTCTGTGGGCTGGGCTGCCCTGAATGCCAGTCTCAGGGCTACCTCTGCACCTTCCATCCCATAACCACCAGCAGCACCCTCGTTGCAGGTGCCAGAGTAGAAGAATTCCTCTACGAGAAGCTGGACCGGAAGGTGCCCTCGCGGGTGACCAACGGGGAGGTGCTGGCACAGTACATGGCAGAGGCAGCCAACGACTTTGGGCCAGGGACACCTTATGGTGAGTCAGCTGAAAATCCCTGGGGATCCAGCCAAGAGATCCACAGTGCTGCTCTGCATGGAGGCCTGCTCCGTGCTGGGGCACAGGGCAGGGTCTCCCCACTGCTGATGCAGCCCAGGTTGGCAGAGCTGGGGAAGCAGCAAGGCCAGGTGGAGCCAGGACAGGCAGTGGAGCTGCAGAGCAGCACAGCCTGAGGGCACATCTGTCCTTGCCCTGGCATGAGCTGCCCTACTGATCGATGGCTGCTCGATAGCCACCCCTGCTCCTGCCAGAGCAGCCCCAGGGGCACTCGTGGCCAGCTCGGCCTGGGCACAGCTCCTTTCTGCTCTGCTGCTTTACAATTTGCTGCCCTGCCCCTGTGCCTCTGCTCAATGAGACACAGATAAGTGTGCAGGTGGAGTAGGGAAGGGGCATAGTGGGGGCAAGAGCCTCAGCAGACAGATAGCATCAGAGCTGCCCTGGAGCTGCAGGCATGGCAGCTGGTGTGGGCATGGTCGCCGTGCCCAGGCAGGGTGCCCTGCACCTTTGCCTCCCTGCTGGCTCTGGGCATGTTGACTGCACTGTGCAGCTGGAGGCTCTCTCGTTGCAGGGAAGACCTTGATCAAAGTTGGAGAGGCTCAGAGGCGCCTGGGCACAGCTGAACGAGACTTCATCCACTCTGCCTCCATCACCTTCCTCACTCCGCTGCGCAACTTCCTGGAGGGGGACTGGAGAACCATCGCTGTAAGCAGGGCAGGAGGGCAGGGGAGAGAGACAGCCCCGGGGAGCTCATTCCCTGCCCCGACAGCAAGAAGGGCTCCAGAGCTCCCCCTCAAAGAGCAGGGCAGACCCAGCCCTAGCCGTGCCCAGGGCCCTCTGTAGCACCGGGAGGGTTGCCAGCTGATGTGCCTGGGGAAGGTGTCCTGACCCCCGCTGCCCGGTGGGCACCCCGCAGCCATGGCGAGCCTGAATCTCTGGCAGGCAGGCCCAGGGCTCGCTGATGAGGCGACCTTAGCCGAGGGCTTGTCTCTGCCTGGCGCCGCGGTGAGGGCTGGGCGCTGGCCGCGGGGGCCCTGCCCGTGCCCAGCAGCTGCCCTGCTCTGCCCCCGCAGAAGGAGCGCAAGATCCTGCAGAACCGGCGCCTGGACCTGGACGCCTGCAAGGCTCGGCTGAAGAAAGCCAAGGCTGCCGAGGCCAAGGCCACGGTAACTCCCTGCCCTCCTCCTCCCCTCCCCTGCCCCCGGGTTGGCTCACATCACAAACATCAGGATGCCCTACAAGGTCCTGGCCCTGGGGGGGTGCCTCGTGGGGTGTGCAGGAGCCAGAGGTGCCCTCAGCTGCCGAAACAAACAATGCTGAGCTGCCAGAGTCTGGAAGAGCTCTGCCGGAGCCACCCCTGCCTCCTGCCTGCCTGGCAGGGGCTGCTGGGTGCTTTGTGTGGCATCACCTCAGGACTTCCTTGGGGGTCTCAGAGCAAGCCAAGAGAGCTGAGCCGGGACAGGCACACAGAAGTGTGCCGGGGCTCTGCAGCAGTGCCAGGCCACTCAGGGTTCTGCCACCTCAGCCTGCCCCAGGCAGGAGTGCTGGGGGTGGATGGGCTCAGGCTGGCAGCAAGAAGCCTTCGCTTCACTCCCAGCCTGGCCTTACCCTTTGGCTTTGGGGGGATCAGGGCACCGCAAGCAGCAGAGTGCCAGTTCAGAGCAGTGCAGAAGGGACAGGTAAGTCACCTAGGCCCCCTGTGCACAGCCCAGAGCCATGCCAACAGGCACTTCCAAGTGCTGCTGAGGCTGGCAGGACCTGCCAGCTACCCCGAGGCACCCCTGCAGCTGGGCTTTCCTTGGGCAGAAGCAGTGTGGCAGGAGGCAGAGAGGCCAATGCTGGACACTGATGGAGTCCCTGGAGGACCTTGCTGCAGCAGGTTGCAGTCCTGCGGTGCTCTGACCATTGGCACAAGAGCTTGCCACCTTCTGCTTCTAGCCTGGGGCTGTATGGGGAAGCTGTGCCAGCCTCCAGCAGCAGATCTGACAGAGGGCTCTGGGTGGGCTGGACAGAAGTGCCCTCTGCACAGGGGCCATCAGTCAGGCCACCCAGAGGTGACTGTATGGATCCCCGGCAGGGGAGGTGGTGACCTTGCTGTATCTCCAGGTCAGAGCAGGGCAGGAATTCAGACAGCTCCTCCCCTTCCCCCGCCCGGTGCTGCTTCCTGCAGGGAGTGGTGCCAAGGCCTCACCTGCACACACCTCTTGGGCAGCTGGGAAAGACAAACCTGTGTGCCCAGGGCAGGCTGCAGAGCCTGCAGGAGACCCACTGCCTCTGCCCCGGGCCTGGCACCTGCTCCTCAGACCATGAGGTTCCCTGTGCCATGTCTTGTGTCACTTCCCACCCAAGCTGGCCTCTCCCAGCTCACCACTCTCCTGCTGCTCTTCCCCTCTGTGTGCCCCCCCAGCCGCTGTCTGTGACTGCTCCTCGGGTGTGCTGCCGCCCAGAGCTGAGCTGCTCTCTGGTGCCTGGGCTTGTGCCTTGCCCCAGCTCTGTGCCCTGTCCCTCCCGGTGCTGCTCACTAACCTTTCTGTTTTGTTTCTTTGTGGTTTGCTCAGTGTGAGGCAGATGTGAGTATTGACTGTGCTGGCAGTGCTGTGAGTCCTCGGGGGCTGCTTCCTCTCAACGCCTCTCATTGTCTCTTTCCCATTTGCAATGAAAATTCGTTCCCTCCTTATCCCATGGGGACTGACCCTGGAGCATGACCTGAGGGTGGTCAGGGCTGTGGCTGCCTGGAGAAGGAGCCCCGGCGGGGCAGGAGCATCATCAGCTGCCTGCAGCCTCCGAGGGAGAGCTCGGCCGCAGCCGGGCTGCCGCCAGCGGCGCTCCGAGCAGCGCAGGCAGCAGGCGGCTGGGCTGGGGGCAGATCTCTCTGCCGGAGGGGAGGCAGCCCGGAGACAATGACAGGCAGCGTGGGCTGGTTGTGTGCTGCTGTGCCCAGGGCTCCGAGCGGAGGCGGGGGGGAGGTTGGGTCCCTCTTGACCACTGCTTGCACATGGGTAGGAGTGCTGCAGCACCTTCATCCCGCCTGCTGTGGCTGCTCCGGGGGTGCCTGCAGACCAGGGAACGGGAGGAGAGATTCCTTCGGCTGCTCCTGAGCTGCAGGGCCCAGAGCAGCAGCAGCTGTGGCTGTGGCCCAGCAGGAGTCGTGCCCGGGGAGCTGTGCTGCCCCATCTCGCTGGTGGCGCTTTGCTGCCCGTGCTCAGCTTTGGGCCACCACAGGATCTCTCCTCCTGTTCCTTGCTCCAGTCACCCCTAGGCCTCTGAGATGGTTGGGAGCAGTCTGTCCATGCTGGGCCTGCCTGCCTTTCACACACCAGCTGCAGGCTGCTGGGGGCCAGTGTGGGTCAGCAGAGCTGCAGGGCCACAGAGGGTGGAGAGAAGCTGGGTGGGCAGGCAGCCTGGCACATCAGCCAGGGGCACAGCCAAGGCCCCCCAGGAGGTACCCAGGTCCATCACACCAGCGTGGTGATGCCGGTGCCAGCTGCCTTGGCTTGGCTCTTGGTGGTGCTGCAGCCAGGAGCTGGCCTGGACTCAGCAGGGCAGCAGCTGGGGGAGCCCAGCTGGCTCCATTGCATTCTCAGTGTGGGAAACCTCTGGGGCAGAGCTTCAGCTGCTTAGGAGGTGGCTTGGAGCCCTCAGACATGTGGGATTCAGACTGGCACCTGTCTTTGTCAGAACTGAGTAGGTGGGAGGGAGCCCACCAGAGGCCGGGGGAGATGTTCAGGCGTTCCTCTGCCAGGCGCCGTGTGCAGGGCTGCAGACAGGTCCTGCTGGCTGGGCCGAGCCGGCAGGGCAGGCACCAGGGGATGGCTGCAGAGCCCCTTGAGGCAGCCGGGGGGCACCTGATGCTGGGGTGCCAGGTGTGGCCCCACGGGCCTGAGTGCCAGCCGGGCACAGCTTCCGCAGGCCACTGCCCGGGCCGGGGGACACCTCCTGCTGCCACCGCGCGGGGCTTGCAGCAAGCTGCCAGCACGGGGAGGGAGGAGGCAGCAGCGGTGCCTTGTGCCAGCCAGGCAGGGGCTGCTGCGGCCCGGGGCCGGCGGCTGAAGCTCTCTTCCCCCCCAGGCTGTGCCTGACTTTCAGGAGACCAGACCCCGCAATTTCGTGCTCTCCGCCAGCGCCTCCGCGGTAAGACCAGCGCCAGCCCTGCCCCCGCCCAGCCCTGCCCGCACCTCTGCTCTGCTGCTTTCAACATTTTAAGTGACATGGGCTGCCCAGCTCCAGCCCAGCCTGCAGCACAGTTGCTGCCTGCTCTACTCTCCAGTCTCTGCCCGACCTGCCCCACATTTCTGGTGGAGATCTTCAGGCATTTTTTTGGCTAGTGGAGCAGCTGAGAGGAGAACACCTCCAGAGCTGCCCTCTCTGGATGCCAGCTCTCACTGGCAACATCACACCTCTGACTCAGTGTGGAGCTGGGAGTGCTCAGAGGCTTTGTGGCTGGTCAGGAGGAGCCCAACTGGAAGAGTTTCCCAGCCACCCACCGTGGCAGAGCCCAGCAGGCTGGCACTGCAGGCCTCTACAAATGCAGGTCACCTTTTGTCGCCTGTCATCTTAGGGCTCACCTGCTGGTGGCTGTCCTGCAGCCAGGTGTGCTGGGGCTGCTCACCAGCAGCCTGTTCCAGCCCTGCTGCAGCCCACAGTGGCTGTGGCAAAGTTGCCTCTGGGCTGTGGCTGCCTCCCTGCTGCACAAAGCCTCACTTCTCCTTAAAATGTTGGAACCATCCTGCTGCTTAGAGAGCCTCCAGAACAGCACTGGTGCCTGTGGCAGAAGAGTCTGGGTGTGGCATCTGGAGGTATGGGAGAGGGCAGCCCAGCCCTTGGTGGAAGCCAGCTGGGGTTGGCGTGGGGAAACCTTGAGGAGGCTGAGCGAGGCTGAGCTGGCAGCAGCAGTGTGAGCTCCCAGGGGCACCTGTCCTGGCCTGCCTGGGCAGCGATGCTGGGGTCAGAAGTGGCTTTGCACAGAGCCAGAAGGTGCTGAGGCTGCTCAGTCAGCACCCCCATGGCAGCAGGGCACCACCAGCCCCAAGCTCAGTACCCCCATGGCAGCAGGGAGCAGCCAGACCCAGGCTCTGGCTTCTGCCTTGGCAGGGCCTCAGGAGAGCTCAGTAAGGGACTGAAACTGAGCTCCGGGAGAAGCAGAGGGGAAGTCCTGGGCTTGCCCTGCCCCCGACCAGCCCTGATCAGCTCTGGGTGTCCTGACCCTTCGCTGGAGCTTTCCAGAGCAGAGCTGAAGGCAGCACTTGTGCAGTGCCCCTCAGCATCTCCCAGTGCCCAGCTGCAGGCTGGTCTGCTCCTGTCTGCAGAGATGCCCAGGTGACAAGAGGGGCTTTTGGTGTCTCCTCTGGCACATCTCTGCCTGGTTCAGTGCTCCCTCCTCGGAGTTCTGCCAGCAGGGACAGTGGCACTGGGGAGCAGGGTTCTAGGAGCCAGACTGGCTCTGAGTAAGCAGCCAGTGCTGACCTGGGTCACTGAAGTGCCTGTTGCAGTCCTGTTGGCAGCCAGGGCAGTCCTTGGCCTCCAAAACCACTTCAGAGGTGGCAGTTGGTGCCTGAAGAGCCACCTGAAGCCCAGCTGCATCAGTAACAATTGGCATCCCTAAGTGGCAAAGCAGAGGCAGGTCTGGGGCAGTACCCAGGCAGGGAGAGCTGTGAGCAGAGCTTCCCTGCACAGCCTGCCCCAGCTCCCCCAGGCTGTGCTGGCAGGGGCTGTGTGGGGCAGGGCTTGCTTCCAGCTGCCTGCAAGGACCTTCCCACCACCTGCCAGGGCAGGAGAGGGCAAGGGGCTCGTGCCCCACAGGTGGATGAAGCTGCCCAGGCCTGCCCTGGACCCGTTTCTGATGCACAGAAACAAAACCCCCACCTAAGGGTCAGAGAAACCACCCAGGCTGTGTCCAGAGCTGCCAGGGGCAGGCTGTGGCAGCAGGGGACCATCTAGGGCACCCTTGCTCAGGTAGAAAGGTGCCAGGCTGCCTGCCCACAGCAGGAGCCAAGCTGCAGGACAGGGCAGAGGCCAGAGGAGTGGGCAGCAAGCCAAGGAGCCTGCACCCCAGCAGTGCAGGCAACTCTGGAGCTGCTGCTTGTGATGGCTGCTGAAGGCGCCCTGCACCCGGAGCTGCCACAGGCACCTGAGGGCAGAGCTTGGTCTGGCACCACAGCAGCCATGCTGGGGTCAACCTCCCTGCTCTGCAGTGAGGCTGAGGCCCTCGGGGCCATGTGCCCTGCTGCGCTGGGGTGGGGGGCTGCTGGCAGGGCACTGTGCTGCCAGCTGGGCCCGCATGGGGTCCTGCAGCAGGGCTGAGGGGGTCGTTGTCTGCTAGGAGAAGCCAAGCCCAGGCCCTCGGGCAGGCCCGGTGTGTTCTGCCTCCTTTTCCCGGTGCTGTGCCTGCTGCTGTCTCCTGTCCTGCAGCCAGATCCCAGCAGCAGCTGCAGTCTGGGCTGCCAGGCTGTGCCCCTGCGGCTGGGGGCAGCGGGAAGGGGCAGGGTGCTGCAGCCTGGCCCTGAGGCAGCACCCAGCCAGGGCTCGCTGTGTCTGGAGCTGAACACTGCAGCTGGTAGCACAGACTGGCAGAGCTCTGACCCCACTGACCTGAGCTCCTGGCACCAGTAGGTGAGGAGCTCTGGCCTCTGGTCTGAGCTGATAGCAGCTGCCAGCCCCCAGCAGCTCCAGCTGCCAGTGAGGGGCTGACCTCCAGCAGCAGCCTCCAGCAGGGCTGCTCAAGAGCCTCTGCTGGTGCTGTGACAGCCCTGGCAGGGGGCAGGGCTGGGCTGCTGCTGGCTCCCGGGGCCGCGACCTGCCAAACGGGGCTGAAGGGTGCGGGAGGGAGGGAAGGAGCAGGGCTGGCAGCTGCTGCTGGGTGAAGGGCTGCTCGTCCTCGGGCCCCTGCCGGGGGTGTCTCTGCCTCTCCACGTCTCCAACACTGATCTCCTTTCTGCTGCTCTGTGGCCCCACAGCTCTGGAGCGACGAGGTGGAAAAGGTAAGCACCCAGCTGGAGGGGTGCTGGGGGTGCCCGGGGGTGGGGGTCAGCCCCCAGTGCCTCTGCCCCCTGTGACAGGCTACAGGGCTCTGGGTGAGCAAGGGCAGCCCTGCGGACCCACACCTCTGCCACAGGGGCTGGGACATGGCTCAGCTCTGCTCCCCTGGCAGAGGTCCTGCCTGCTCCATCTGCATGTACCAGGCAGTGGCCTCTGCTAGCCCCTTGCCTGGTTGGCCTGGAGGCTAAGCTCCTGCCCTGAGCAGAGCTGAAGTGAGGGCAGAGGCGTCAGGAGGGCTGGGTGGGAGGTCTGGAGCCCTGACTGGCTGCACCTGGGTGAGCTGCACCTCCCTGCTGGGGCAGAGCTCTGCACCCTGCCTGGTTTCTGGGTGCTCAAGGAGCCTTGCCCGAGGGGTGCTGGTGGACTATAGCAGGACAAGTGTGCGGCTCCAGCATGGCATGGAGCTCCCAGAGCCCTCCTGGGCTCCCTTTGCCTTTCACACCTCCCCCCCAGCAGCCATCCCTGCATGCTGTGCATGCTGCCAGCCCTTCACTGCCTGCTCCCAGCGCAGCGCAGGAGCAGCTCAGCTGCTTCTGACCCTGCTCAGCCCCCAGGCCCTGCAGCCAAGCAGCTGCCTGCAGCCAGCCGTGAGCACTGCAGGCTCTGTCCTCTGCCTGTGCTCTGGACCAATCTCTGTCAGCAGCCTTCAGAGCTCCCCAGGAACACAGGACAGGAAGGGACCTCCCAGGCCCCATCCGGGAGTGGCTTTCTAGGAAGCTGGAAGTGCTCAGAGCTAGCAGGGAGAGCCCTCGGGTCACGTCCCGAGTAGTGCCAAGTGGAGCTGGGGCTGCCTGTCCCAGGCCCCATAGAGCTCTGCTACTGCAGCCTCTGCCCAGCTGCGTGGAGCAAGACCCCTCAGAGCTGGGCAAGCCAGGCAGTGGCACTGCCTGTGGCAGTCCCTTCCTTTGATCTCTTCACACTAAGGATGCAAGAAGAGATCAGCTGGAGCTGAAAATAGGCAAAGCTGCTTAGGAGCCAGGCAGGGCATTTGCCTGGCCTGGCACAGTGCTGGTTGTGCTGTCCCCACAGGAGAGGAGCAGTGGCTGGTACCCCACAGCTGCCCCTCCAGCCTGCCCTGCTGAGGCTCCTCTGGGGTGGCCTCTGCTTGGAGGCTGCCAGCCTGCTGTGGCAGAATGAGCAGGGCATGGCCAAAGGACCCCTCTCCCAGAGGTGCCAGGCAGGAACCACTGTGCCCCTCCTGAAGAAGGGGCAGAGAACACACAACCTCTGCTGCTCTGCTTGCAGCAAGCTGTAGTTGAGTGGCACTACCACTCTGTGCTCCTGGGCACAGCACATCATAAGAGTGGACTGGCACCTTCCTGCAGCTGTTAAGGTGCTGCAGAGGGCAGTGTGCTTGCTTGCCACCCCTTTGCCTCTGGGGCAGGAGGGGAAAGTAGGCACCAGAGCACCCAACTGCTCCAGCACTGCTGCTGGGGAGAGTCCACCCAGATGCTCTGGTACTGCCCCAGTGCTAACGTGCTGCCTGCTGGGGAGAGGGCTCCTGCCTGGTGGGTAAGGAGGGTCTGCAGTGTCAGCCTGGCTGAATGCCCAGTGCCTGCTGAGGGCTGCCCACTCTTAGCTGTGGGTTAATTCCTCCTGGCTCAGGAGAAGTCCCTGAGCTGCAGAGCAGGGCCTGAGGAGCAGCTGGGCTGAGGACAGTGGCTGGCACGGGGCTGGCTGTGCCTCAGGACTAGCCAAGCCTCTGCAGTCCTGGCAGCAGGAGCCTCTCAGCCTGAAGCTGCCACTCCATGCCCTGCAGTGACCCAGTGCAGGCTCCATCAGGAGCCAGGCTGCAATCAGCCACAGGTCTCAGAGATCCTCACCCAGGAGGTCCCGTGCCCGATGCACACCCACAGGTGGTGCCCAGCAGCATGCAGCATGCTTGTCTGGGTGCCAACGGGGTGGGGGAGCCCAAGGGGGCCCTTGCCCTGTGCTGCCCTGGACACTCCATCCTGTCCCGCAGGCGGAGCAGGAGCTGCGGCTGGCACAGACTGAGTTCGACCGGCAGGCGGAGGTGACACGGCTGTTGCTGGAGGGCATCAGCAGCACCCACGTGAGTGCCAGGGGCAGCAGGGCTGGCAGCGGCCCCGGAGGAGGCCAGGGAGACGATTGGGTCCTGCGCTGGGAGCAGAGGTAGAAGAGGTCATAGGTGGGGACGCCACAGCAGCCTCCTCAGACTGGAATGCCCAGGCTGGAGCTGCCCAGACTGTGCCCCTGTGGCCTCTGCAGTGCTGCTGTGCCACAGACACTTCACTGTGCTCCCCCTGGAGCTGTGCACGAACCCCACGGGCAGTGCCAGAGTGCCCAGAGCAGCGCCTCTGAGCTCGGCCTCATGCCCATGCCGTGGTGCCAACCCCGAGCAAGCTCAGTACCCTGGGCACTGGCCCGCAGCAGGCTGCTTCCCGTGGGGCAGGCAGCTGCGGGCAGAGTTGCAGTGCCAGCAGGCAGGCTCAGCCCCGCTGTGCTCCTCCTCCCCGCAGGTGAATCATCTCCGCTGCCTGCACGAGTTCGTGGAGGCCCAGACCAGCTACTATGCCCAGTGCCACCAGTACATGCTGGAGCTGCAGCAGCAGCTGGGCAGGTGAGGCCAGGGACTGCTTCATCCTCCCCGCAGCGCAGGTGGTGCACATCCCACAGCCTCAGGCTGGGGAGGGTGGGGTGGGCTGCAGCAGGGGCTCTGTGCTGTGGCGGTGGGCAGGGCTGGCAGCTGGCACCGCAGCGCGGGGGCCTGAGCCAGGCAGGGCTGGAGCCTGTGGCTGCTCACTCACTGCTCCTGCTCCCTTCTCTTCCATGCCGACAGCTCTAAAGGAGAGATGTAAGTAGGGTGCGGCGGGAGGGAGGGAAGGTGTGGGACAGGACTGGCTCCAGGAGTGGCCTCAGCCAGGCTCCGGAGGCTCTGCAGACTGCCGAGGGCAGCAAGGGCCAGAGCTGCACCCTCTTGGTGTGGGGCGGGGCAGCTGCAGGGCAGGGGCAGCTGCAGGGCAAAGGCAGCAGCCCAGCAAGCTGAGAGCTTGCAGCTGGGCACCCAGCTCAGCAGCACCCACGACCTTCCCTTTGCTGAAGGCCCCTGAGTGCAGGAAAGGGCACAGCACCATGGGCACAGCACCCCATGGCCCCAGTGCAGCAGCTGCCCAGGCCCCTCTGGTGCCATGCTGCAGCCTCCTGCCCTGCCCCTGAGGCGCCAGGAGTGGAAGCGGGA
>WAAF01018319.1:0-20300 GCA_013400475.1 Tricholaema leucomelas
GGGGCAGAAGAACCTCCCTTGTCCTTCTGGAGTTCTAATGTCTCCTCTCCTAACTTCACTGAGAATTGTAAATTCCACTGTCTCGTGGTCACTTTGTCCAAGACGTCCAGCAGTGTTTTACATCTCCTAAGTGTTTCTCTGTTTACAAGCAGCAGGTCTAGTAGTGAGGCATTCCTTGGTGGCTTGTTCACCAGCTGTGTAAAGAAGTTATCATCCATGCACTCCAAGAACCTCCAGGACTGCCTCTTGTCTGCTGTGTTTTATTTCCAGCAGATATCTGGTAAGTTGAAGTTCCCCACTGAAGCAACAGCTATGGATTCTGAGGTCCTCCTGACTCCTGCTCAGGGGTGGGTCCAAGCCTTACTCCAGCCGTAGTGCTTAGTCCATTCCCATTTCCTGTCTAGCCCCCTATAAAAACAGAGGAACTTACTGTTTCGCTCTCTCTTGCCCTGCCTCTCTGCCTGACAGCATCACCTTCCATCACCAAAACATGTCCTGAGACACTTGTCACTTGCATAAAAACACAGAAACCATATCTGCAGTAATACACTCTGTTGTGATACTGCTCTCCACCTGCTCTTATTCTGCAACCAGCAACAGAATGAGAGGACACAGCCTCAAGTTGTGCCAGGGCAGGTCTAGGCTGGATGTCAGGAGGAAGTTGTTGGCAGAGAGAGTGATTGGCATTGGAATGGGCTGCCCAGGGAGGTGGTGGAGTCACCGTCCCTGGAGGTGTTGAAGCAAAGCCTGGCTGGGGCACTTAGTGCCATGGTCTGGTTGATTGGCCAGGGCTGGGTGCTAGGTTGGACTGGATGAGCTTGGAGGTCTCTTCCAACCTGGTTGATTCTATGATTCTATTCTGTGATTCCTGTTCCTTCTGCTCTTTGTTTTACCATGTGGCCATCAGCGCACAAGGTGGACAAAACCACTGCCATCCATCTGGTTGTATATATTGTGTGTGTATATATATATATATGTATATATGTATATATTGTACCTTGTTTTCCCCTCCCTGTACCTCTTCGTAACTCCCCTACCTCAAATATCTTTTATTTATTGTTAAAGTTTTCTCTTTTAACTTCCAAATCAAAGTGAGACTATTTATTTGGGTGTGTTTTGCCTTTTCCTCTCTACATCTAATTCCTCTTCTTGGAAAAAAAAAAGGGGGGGGTGGGAAGGGAAAGGCATCCTAGAAATTGTTATTGGTTAGATTCACTATATTTGAGTCTCTGGGAAATTTAAGCTAGAACCAAGACAGCTCCTCTTAGAAAGTCCAGTGTGTCCAGTTCTGGGCTCCTCAAGTCAAGAGAGATGTTGAGGTGCTGGAAGGTGTCCAGAGAAGGGCAACAAAGCTGGTGAAANGCCAAGCCTGGCTGGGGCACTTAGTGCCATGGTCTGGTTAATTGGCTAGGGCTGGGTGCTAGGTTGGACTGGCTGAGCTTGGAGGTCTCTTCCAACCTGGTTGATTCTATGATTCCTCTAAGCAACGCTTCGAACCTACTTCATGGATCTCACAGTAGATACTGCCTTGCCCCAGTTCTGGGAAAAAACCCAACACTGTTTCAGTCACTGAATCTGCGATTTTAATAAAGCAGCACAACCAAATCCTCACCAGCAGTGAGTCACTGCACACCTCACTGTTTAGGCTTCACAGAAGCAGTGATTGCTACCTGTCAGCCCAAAAGACCTACTCTCCCTCTCAGACACCTCTTCACCACCTATAGAGTCAAACTCCACACTTCAAATTCATCCCTCTGAATTTAGGCACATTTGCCCCAGTTTCGCTTATCTGGACCGGAATTCCTGTCAAACAGTGTGGCTGTTTGAGCTGGGTTTCTAGCTCTGACATCAGAAAACACTTAGGAACAGAGAAGCTTAGAAGCAGAAGCTCTGAGTGGAGATGTGAACATTCTAGGGGTAGGCCATAGAATGGCAATGATGGATAAGTTAATATAACATCATTGGAGCATCAAGAGCTTTACATCTGGAAGCACAGCTTGGACCTTCCCCTCACTGTTTCTTCTGCTTCTGCTGTGCCTGCTGTTATCTTCCCCCGCTGCTGTTTTGGCTGCTGCTGCTTTTGCTGCTTCACCACCACTTGACTTCTTCCCCATCTTCCTTAAGGTTATTCTATTTCTGTAGTAGTTTGTTCTCCTTGTGCTCTTATATTTAGTTAAAACTGTAAGAAATACAATTTCATTTTTCCTGACTTTTCCAAACAATCTTTGTTGCAGTGAGTTTACTCTACCAGGGGAGGGATCCACCTTAACCCAGGACAAACATATGTCACAGAATCACAGAAATCATCCGGTTGGAAGAGACCTCAAACATCACCCAGTCCAATCCTCAATCCAGTTTAGGGTCAATCCTAAACTGTGTCCCTAAGTACCAGGTCCACAGATTGCTTATGACTCCATCACTACCCTGGGCAGAGCATTTCACTGTCTGATAGCCCTCTCTATGAGGAAACATTTCCTAGCACCCAGCCTGAACAGCCTGAAACCATTTCCTCTAGTCGTCTGACTTGCCACCAAGGAGCAGAGGCTGACCCTTCCTCGGTCCAGCCACCCCTCGGGTAGTTGCAGAGAGCAGTAAGCTTTCCCCTCAGCCTCTAGACCAAACATCCCCAGCTCCCTCCAATGCTCCTCGTAAGCCATGTGCTCCAAGCCCCTCACCAGCCTTGTTGCCTTTCTCTGGGCACACTCCAGAACCTCACTGTCCTTGTTGTAGTGAATACAGTACTCGAGGTGTGGCCTCATCAGTGCTGAGTACAGGGGGATGATCACCTCCCTGCTCCTGCTGGCCACACCATTCCTGATGCAGGCCAGGATGCCATTGGCTCTCTTGGCCACCTGGGCACACTGCTGCCTGATATTTAATCACCTGTCAAACGATACCCCCAGGGCCCTCTCTGAGTCACAGCTTTCCAACCACACCTCCCCAGGTCTGTAGCTTACCATGGGGTTGCTGTGACCCAGGTGGAGGACCTGGCACTTGGCCTTGTTGAACTTCATCCAGCTAGCTTTGGACCATTGGTCTGACCTGTCCAGGTCCTGCCACAAAGCTTCCCTACCCTCTAGCAGATTGGCATGGCCACCCAGCTTGGTGTCATCTGCAAATGTACTCAAGGTGGACTCAATCTCCTCATCCAGACCACTGGTAAATATACTAAAGAGGACAGGCCCCAGTAGTGGGGAGAACCCTGAGGGATACCACTAGCCACTGGGCACTGGCCAAATTTAGCTCAATTCACCACCCTTTGAGCCCTGCCACCCAGCCAGTTGCTAACCCAGAGCAGAGTGCACTTATCCGAGCCTTGTGCCCCGAGTTTCTGAAAGAGAATGCTGTGGAAGACCACGTCAAAGGCTTCACTGAAGCCCAGGCAGACATCTCCACAGCACTGCCCCCACCCATTAGGCAGGTCACCCTGTTGTAGAAGGAGAACAGATCATTCAGGACCTGCCTTTCACAAATCCATGCTGGCTGGGCCCGTTTGTCTGGCTGTCTTGTATGTGCCATATGATGGCTCTCAGGATGACCTGCTCCACAACTTTTCCCAACACAGAGGTCAGACTGACAGGCCTGTAGTTCCCTGGATCATCCCTCTGGCTTTCCTTGTAGATGGTCTGCAAGTTTGAGGCTGACTGGAATATTTTAATGAGAGAAATTAGATGACAGGCTGTGAAAAGGAACCAATGCTGATGTCTGCTGCACTCGTAGGCTTGCTGAGATGTATGGAAACAAGAATACAAACATAGATAGCACAAAGGCAGAGTGTGTGTCTCTGTCAGAGCCTGTGCTTTCTCCCTGGGCTGCTTCTGTCTAACTAACCCTTCTGCTTCTAACTCCCCTTGTCGATGCTCCAAACTCACCTTGCACGAAAGGCAAACTCTGGGATAAGGCAGAGGGGTGGAAAGAAGGCTGAAGGGTGGTTGGGAGCCCCTGCTGGGCACTCTGGTTGCTGGGAGGGCTGTTGTGTTTCTGTATTACCTTTACCTTGTCTATCTCTGTCTGTAGCTGTAACTGTTGTAACTCTCTGCTTGTATCTTGTGCTGAGCTGTGAATATAAAGCTTCTTTCCTTAACTGCCACCCAGCTGAGTCTAGCCTGGGTGATTTCATAGGAGTGGGGGGACAGAGAACTCCCAAACCATCACAGACAGGCATCACATTTTCCAGCCTCCAGTCAAGTGGGACCTCCCTGGTTAGCCAGGACTGTCGACAAATAATGGAGAGCAGCTTGGTGAGCACATCCAACAGCTCCTTAAGTACCCTCGGGTGGAACCCATGCGGTCCCACAGACTTGTGCACATCTAAGTAGCACAATAGGTCATTGATCATTTCCTCCTGCATCAGTTTTGCTCTCCATCCTGTGGTGGTAGGCCTGACAGGGCAAACGTGGGCTTATCCATGCCCTGGCTTGCCCAGACATGTTCCCCTGCTCCTGCTTCTGTGCTGGGGAAAGCAAGTGTGGGAGGGGAGGGGGCAAGCCCTGGCTTCATCTAATATGGTGAGGCCTGGCAATGTGCCATTGCCATTGTCTAATCTATGGCTAATGCCCCACTAGTCTTGGGTTGGATATTGACAAAAGGGATAAGCAGGTAGCACAGGGCTGCTGCTGCCTCATTTTGCATCCTGCATTTGCCTGGAGAGCTTACCAGGAACAGGCTCCAAATGCCTGCATGCGATCGGCTGCACAGCCAGCGTGACACTGCTGAGACCGCACAGCGCTCTGCAGCCTGCCTGCTCCTGAAAGTCTCCTGCCAAGGCTGGAAGCCCTGGAGATACAAAGATCATCCAGAGGAGCCAGGCCAGAGACTATGCTCTAGACCCCCAGCTGCCTGAGGAAGAGCCTGGGAAACTCCAACAGCAACCCCCCCACCTGCTTTGGGTGCTGTCTGGTTTATACTTTGTGAGCAAACCCTTAAAAGCCTCTTCCAGTACCATGTTTGTGTTTGCCACGGTAAGAAAGAAGTGCTCCAGTTTTGCCTGTGCCCTGCCTGGATAAATTTCCAGCCTGTGCATGTTTGAACCTCTGAATAAGTTTCTGGTGAGTTTTAATGTTAACAAACAGCTTCCATAGTCATTAACAATCATCACCTGGATAGCAACATTAATGCAGGTTATCAATCTGCATAATCTGTCACAGATCCCTGTCCTCCAGATCCAGAGGCTGAACCCCCATGGAGCAACTGCTGTCATTGACAAATAGTGAGGCACAGTAGCTGTTCATCCACAACAAGCAGCTCAACCTTTTCCTTGTCTTTGGTCACCAGGTCCCCTCCTTCATCCAGTAGTGAGTGGAGGTTCTTAGTTCTTCTTTTACTGTTATGATGCTTATAAAAGCTCTTTTTATTACTTTCAACAGCACTGGCCAGATTGAGTTCACCTTGAATTTTCCCCATTCTGATTTTCTCATTGCAAGAGACTTGTAACAAGTTGCCTGCCATGTCTTCCACAACCAGTGGACTTTTCTTTTCTTCTTGAGTTCTACCCAAAGCCTTCTGCTTAGCCAATCCAGCCTTCTGCCCTGCCGACTCATCTCACAATGCACAGGGACAGTTTGTTCCCGTGCCTTGATGATTTCCCTCTCGAGGAATACCCAGCCTTCCTGGACTCCCTTGTCCTTCAAGACTGCCCCCAAGGGGTGCCATCAACCATTCTCCTAAACAAGTCAAAGTCTGCACTTCAGAAGTCCAAGGATGTAGTTCATAGAATGATAGAATCAACCCGGTTAGAAGAGACCTCCAAGCTCAGCCAGTCCAACCTAGCACCCAGCCCTGGCCAATCAACCAGACCATGGCACTAAGTGCCCCATTCAGTGTTTTCCCTTCAGGTAGTTGTAGACAGCAGTGAGGTCTGCCCTGAGCCTCCTCTTCTTCAGGCTGCACACCCCCAGCTCCCTCAGCCTCTCCTCACAGGGCTGTGCTCCAAGTCTCTCACCAGCCTTGCTGCCCTTCTCTGGACACCTTCCAGTTACCCAGATCCACCCCCATATAGCTCAGGTGATAGATCTGCAGAGATCTGAGGTGAGATATCAGAAAGGTGACAAGGAGGTTAGAGAAAGGAAAAAAAAAGTTTAGGTGGAATTATTGCTGTCTACAACTACCTGAGGGGTGGTTGTAGCCAGGAGGAGGTTGCTCTCTTCTCTCAGGTGGCCAGCACCAGAACAAGAGGACACAGCCTCAAGCTGCACCAGGGGAAATTTAGGCTTGAGGTGAGGAGAAAGTTCTTCAGTGAGAGAGTCATTGGCTACTGGAATGGGCTGCCCAGGGAGGTGGTGGAGTCGCTGTCCCTGGAGCTGTTCAAGGCAGGATTGGACGTGGCACTTGGTGCCATGGTCTAGCCTTGAGCTCTGTGGTAACAGGTTGGACTTGATGATCTGTGAGGTCTCTTCCAACCTTGGTGATACTGTGAGACTGTGATAAAGAGTTAAGGCAGAGGCAACCACACAGACTGCCAGAGAGAAGTGAGAACAAACTGAGCAGTGTGTGAGAAGTCAGTGCCTTATCTTATATTTTGGCTACTTGCATTTCTCAGCAGAAGAATAAGTTATATAGGTCACTATTATTTTTCTCCTCACAGCCAGAGATTAAACTTCTCTCAGTAAAATATTCCAATTAGCCTCAAACCAACATACAAGACCTTTAGAGAAACAGTGTGCTAGAATCATAGAGTCATAGAATGGTTTAGCTTGGAAGAGACTTCAAAGATCATCCAGCTCCAGTCCCCTGCCATAGGCAGGGACACCTCCCACTACAACAGGGCACTCAAGGCCTCATCCAATCTCACCTTGAACACCTCCAGGGAGGGAGCAGGTGTGGCCTGAGCAGTGTTGAGTACAGGGGCAGAAGAACCTCCCTTGTCCTGCTGGCCACACTGCTCCTGAGACAGCCCAGGATGCCATTGGCTCTGCTGCCCACCTGGGCACACTGCTGCCTCATCTTCAGCCAGTATCTAACAGCACCCCCGGGTCCCTCTCTGCCTGGCTGCTCTCAGCCACTCTGTACCCAGCCAAGATGCATGTGGTGGTGGGGGGATTAAAAGCCTCTGCATTGTTGGACAGTGTTTGACATGAGTACAGAGCCAGGAAAAAAACTATCTTTGAAACACACATTATATTCCCAGGGGGTGATAAAACATGTCACTACATGAACTGGTGATACACCTTTGTCATGGACAATTTTGGCTGCTTTGGAAGAAAATCACTTGCTTTTCAGAAAAAGAAAGATTCTAAGTTATCAGGAAGGTTACAGAGCAGCTTCACACAACACTGAAGAAAATGACTTGAAAATAGTTTCAACTTCACTGCCCAGAGCATACATTAAATGCATTATCTTTATTGAGCTCAGCTGCAGGTCTAAATTTAGTGAAATGTGGTTTTCACTGAGGCTAATGAAACTGCTAATCCCTATGGAGAGTGAAATTTCATCATTTTCTTTATTCAGTGGCTTCTCATCTTCCAACCAGAACCACCTCAGGCTATAATTTATCAGAGCTTGGAAGCTAAGCTTTGAGAGTCTTTTTAAACATGTGGGTAGGAAGCCTTTTTGGAAAGTTTGGTCTTGAAGGAAGAAGTGATAATGAGACTATGGCACTACTGAAAACTCTGAGCAAGAGTAATAGTTCCCTAGTGCTATTGAAAGTGACTTCTGTCCTGGGTTTGTTGTGGTAGGCTTGGATGGGCCAAAAACAGGCTGACACATGTCCTGGATTGCCCAGACATGCTCTTCTGCTCTCTCTCCTTCTGCTATGGGGAGAAGCAACCACAGAAAAGAGGACAAAGAACCTGGAGCCACTGAGTCTAAGGACTCTGGCTTGTCCAGAGATGTTCCCCTGCTCTCCTTCCTTCTGTGCTGGGGGAAGCAACTGCAGGAAAGGAAAATGAAAGCCCTGACGTCACTTAAAATGGCCAAGCTTCGCAAAGTGCCATTCTGATTGGCTAATCTATGTCCAAGGGCCCATTAGTCCCAAGCTGTATTGATAAAAAGGGATGAGCAGGTAGCACAGTGCTGCTGCTGCTGCTGCCTCATTGCATCCTGAACTGTCTGGAAACTCCACTGCCTCAGACTTACCAGGAACAGGCTCTAAATGCCTGCACACAATTGGCCTGCACAGCCAGCGTGGCATTGTGCCAGGACTGCACATGGCATTGCATCCTGCCTGCCCCTCTGCAAGGCTTCTGCTGAATCAGGAATCAAGAAGAACCAGATCAGAGACTATGCTACAGACTCCCAGCTTCTGAGGAAAGAGCCTGGGAAACTCCAAAGCCTCTAACGGCTTTGAGACCGACAGCAGCCCCTCCGTGTGATTTGGGTACTGTCTGATAATATCTTGTGAGTAAATACTTAAAGCCTCTTGTAATTCACTCATTGCCTTCTGCCATAAGCAGAATAGTGCTTCCTGTGTCCATCTAGTGGCTAAGCAGCATAATGAACCGCAAGCAGTGTATTGACCACAAGAAACTTCTCTTCCAGTGTAATGTTTGCATTTGCTGGTTAACGCTTAAACTGGTCTAGTTTTGCCTGTTCCCTGTGTGTATAAGTACCCAAACTGTGCATCTTGAGCCTTGTGAATAAGTTTTCTGGTGAGATTTAATGTTAATAAGCTGTACTCATAGTTATGAACAATCTTCACCTGGATATCAAAATACAGATTATTGATTTTGCATAATGTGTCACAAGGTTCAGCTAGGACAGGGTTAATTTTTACAGTAATCTGGGAGGAGCCACAACTGAACTAGCCAACTGGATATGAAACACCTTCAAACCAGTCAGTGAGATACTTATATCATGCCCAGTGTATATGTGCTGGTTTGAGGCTAATTGAAATATTTTAATGAGAGAAATCAGGTTATTTGCTGTGCAAAAGAAACAATATGATGTCTATTTGACTCATAGGTTTGCTAAGACATAAAAACAAGGACACAAACACAGATAAGGCAGTGTCTCTCCATGGCTTCTGCTGTATTAACTGCTTCTGTCTGGATCTGTGTAACTCAACTTATTATTTCCTACCAACTCTCCTTGCCAATTCTTCCAACTCACCTTGCATGTAAGGCAGACTGTGGGAAAAGGGAGGAGAGTGGAAAGAAGGTGGAAGGATTGTTTGGATCCTCTCCTGGGCACTCTGATTGTTGGGATGGGTATTGTGTTTCTGTATTACTTTTACCTTGTTTATTTCTGTTTACACTGTAAATAATTGTAATATATTGTGGCTATCTGCTTGCATATTGTGCTAAGCTGTGAATATAAAGCTTCATTCCTTAAATTCCATCTGGCTGAGTCTATTCTGGGTGAATTCATTTTCAGGGGGTAAGGGAGAGGTGACTCCCAGAACCACTTCAATATATAAGAGAGACAGTTGGCTGAGAGAACTGTGAGCAGAACAGGTGGTGAGCAGTTGTGCTGTATACCACCTATTTTATTTCATTAGTATTATTGTGATTACTGGGGAAGGAAGGTGGGGGGGTTGCCTTGTAGCTCTGTGTTACACAAACCCTATGAGGAGAGGCTGAGGGAGCTGGGGTTGTTTAGCCTGGAGAAGAGGAGGCTCAGGGGTGACCTCATTGCTGTCTACAACTACCTGAAGGGAGGTTGTAGCCAGGTGGGGTTGGGCTCTTCTCCCAGACAACCAGCAACAGAACACGGGGACACAGCCTCAAGTTGTGCTGGGGGAAGTTTAGGCTGGATGTTAGGAGGAAGTTGTTGGCAGAGAGCGTGATTGGCATTGGAATGGGCTGCCCAGGGAGGTGGTGGAGTCACTGTCCCTGGAGGTGTTCAGGAAAAGATTGGATGAGGCACTTAGTGCCATGGTCTGGTTGATTGTCCAGGGCTGGGTGCTAGGTTGGCCTGGATGAGCTTGGAGGTCTCTTCCAACTTGGTTGATTCTATTCTATTCTATTCCTCTCTGTTCTGAATTTGGCAGCTCATGAGGCAAATGCAGTTCTGTGGTAAATTTTGTACAAATGAATGATGTGTCTGTCAACTCACTTCATTACTTTCAGCTCCTGAAGCTAAACGACCAAGGACCTATGCATAGCAGAATCAATCATAGAGTTCAGTCACAAGGCTGAAATTCACATTTCTAGATACCATAAGGACCACTCTGCTTCAACAGTGTCATCACTACCTGTTCTTTACTTCTGTGTCTTTAAAGCTCGTACAAAATAGAAGCATAACAGTTCAGATTTGGTTTGGCAGCACAGATCATTTCTTATCAGCAATAAATCCTCCTGGAGGAAAACATCATGGTATAATATAGGTAAATCACCTAAATTTACCTAAATGCCTGAGGCACTAAGCTGCTGCTGAAATTTATACAGGCCAAATACATCCTTTAGGCAGCCTTCGTTGACTGACACCTAATCAATCCACTGTGGAGTTTAACTCTCCCCACACACAGGCTTCTCAAGCTCTCCATTCAACAACTACACTTTGGCATTACAACAAGGTTCAAGCACCTTCTCAGGCTCGACATTTAACTGGAAATGGGTCACCTCTCAGGGAAAGTTTGGATGAAGATGCTAAAGATATCCCCTAGAGATCATCTTAAAGGCTTTTTAGCTTGGATAATAGATGAGAGTCTGATTGTATTAGTATCAGCTAATTGACTTGCAGAACAGTAACTATTGCCGTAGGTTTAGCCTCTCTTGCAACTGCCCTGTAGTTTCCTGGTAAAGCTGAACACTCAGAGACCAAGCAGAGACTGGCAATTGGGTGTTTTCCAGCTCAGCAAATGGTATAGACACTATCCAGATTATACAGTTCCTTATGAAGAAGTGCCAAGGATTAGCCAGAACTAAATACACTTTGGGGATTAGGGAATTATTTATATGAGGACAAGCAGGAAAGTGAATTAACTGAGAATGTTACTTTAAAGAGAAGCTGTAAAACTGCATTAAGTCCTAATGTGGATGCTCTCCTTTAGAATTACATCTGGATGATCTAACTTTACTACAGAAGCAAATTAAATTATATTAGGACTATTTGAAATCTCCCTAAGAAGGTCCTCGGGGGTTGTAAGGATGTTTAACTGATCTATTTCTAAGTCACATCTTTAGCGCACTTACATTAATTTTCACTACTTGCTCCATGTAGATAAATCTCAGGCTCTGAAATAAGAAAACCCCACAAAAGAGGGGAAAAAATGAATGGCAACAGAACATTTGTGCAAACAGCAACAATGCATCTTGTGAATCTGCAAAGGCAACAGCAGTGAGTCATAATGACTCTGGATCTGCGTTCTGCAGGACAAGATTTAGTAACAGGCTCTCAAATAAGTCTGCTTGAGGCAATGCTCAAGTGATGCTCCTCACATCGAAAACTGCTTTCTCTGTAGTTCTACAGCTAATCTTAGAAAGCTCTAACCACTTTGGAAGGCATTTAGGCACAGGTTAAGATTCATAATGGAAGAGCTGTAAACACATCAGGAAAGCAGCCTTCTTCTTCTTTCATTCCAAGTTCAACTGCTGGAGGCAAAAAGGAACAAAATAAAACTCAAAATGCTCTTTCCTTGTTTTCCATTTCTGTGTCTGCTGAGCGCCACATGTGCAGAACAAGCCCACTTCAAAGAGAGGTCTGCTGTCTCCCTGATGTCTGGGTAAAGGATCAGAGAATGGTTTAGGTTGGAAGAGACCTCAAAGATCATCTAGTTCCAACCCCCCACAGGCAGAGACATCTCGCACCAGAACAGGTCATAGAATGGTTTAGGTTGGAAGAGACCTCAAGGATCGTCCAGCTCCAACCCCCTGCCATAGGCAGGGACACGTCCCACTAGAGCAGGTTGCTCAAGGCCTCATCCAACCTGGCCTTGAACACCTCCAGGAAGGTTGTGGAGCACAGAATCACTCAATGTGATCTTTGTTTGCCACTTTAAGAAATAACTGCTTTAGTGTTGCCTGGTCCCTGTGTGTATAAATTTCCAAACCCTGCATTTTGAACCTTGTGAATGAGTTTTCTGGTGAGTTTTAATGTTCACCAACCGTTTTCAGAGTTATGAACAATCTTCACCTGGATATCAAAATACAGATTATTAACTTCGCATAATTAGTCACACCTGGTTAGCTCAGTTTGAATTTAATCTAGCCAGGCAGATCAAGTGGAAGACCAAAAATTTGCATAGGTATATTAACAGTACAAAGATGACTAGGGAAGGTGTGGGCCCCCTCAAAAGCAAATGTGTGAGTCGGTGACAAGTTGAGGTTCTCAACGACTTTGTTATCTCAGTCTTCACTGGCAACGGCTTCACCCTGTTCTAGTTTAGAGCTTCCCAGAGACCCAAAGCCCAACAGAATAACAATAAATATAGAATGTCTCCCCTCTCCCCACTTTGAAAAGAAAAGAATTAGGTAGAAAGAGTGGAAAGGGGTAAAACCCCCCCAGAAAAACAGTCTAGCTCTGATTTTGGACGTTAATAAGTAAATAGCAATAAATAAAGAGTATTTAAGGTAAGAGAGTTTACAGAGGTGTAAGGGAAGAGAAACAGGTACAAAAATATAGATACAAAACCAGATGGATGACAATGGATGGAGGTAGATTCAGGAGGTAGCTGGTCCACCATGTGCTTGGTAGGCCATGTGGCAGAGCTGTAGCAGCAAGGGCGTTGCTCTTCAGGTGAGGCAGAGAGCGAGAGAGCAAAGCAGGCAGTTCGCCTGCTTCTATAGTGTCGCAGACAGGAAGTGGGAGTGAGCTAACCTTTGCACCTGGGGGGCTCAGGTTCCAGACCACCTCCCAGCCCCCTAGAGGGTCAACCTGTAACACAGCCACACTCCCACAGTAACAGAAAATAATGGCAGGGGCTGGAAGAAAGAACTGCCTGTTGTGAGTGCAGATCAGGCTCATTGCCGCAACGAGAGATGGGGAGCAGCCTGATGCAAGCTAAGTTCTGTTTATTATACTGTCAGCACTGTGCTAGTTTGAGCCTAGCTAGAATGTTTTGGTGAGAAGGACTAGATCATAGGCTGTGAAAGGAAAACGATGGTGATGTCTACTTCCCTCACAGCCTTGCTGAGATGTATAAGAATATAAGTCAAAACATAAAGTCACTTCTACTGCNAGGAGCACCCAAACCACCACAAGCACTTAGTTATATTCTCTTAACATACAAGCTAAAGATCATGTCAAATCCTAATTGGTCATCAAGACAGACCTCAATACAGACATCAAGACAGACCTCGTACCTTACTAACTAGATAAGCAAGGATTAACAAAACCTGCAAGTTCCTGCTTTACATTGTTCCATCTGTTGCAACATCCTCTAAGGTCATTTCGACCTCTATTTTACTTAACTCAGTACTTTTCCACTTACACATTCTGAGCCCATGGCTTATGTTCCAGTCTGCCAAGATCAAGCAGCTGTACAGCACTAAAAGTCCTACCATTCCCAACAGTTCATGACCATCTGATGAACCTGAAATTGCTCAAGTCCACGGGATGGGATATACCCATAGGTACTGAGGCACTTGGCAGATGAGGTTGCTAAACCACTCTCTTCTGTATTCCAACAGTTATGACAATCCACTGAAGTCCTCACTGTCTGGAAAAGGGGAAACAAAACCCTCATTTTCTAAAAGGAAAGAAAGAAGAACCAGGGAACTATAGGCCTGTCAGTCTCACCTCTGTGCTCTGTAAGATCACAGAGCAGATCCTGCTGGAGGCACTGCTGGGGCAGAAGAATAACAAAGAGGTGATTTGGTACAACCAGCACAGCTTCACCAAGGGCAAGTCATGCCTGATAAACCTGGTCTGAAAAGGTCACAACATCAATGGATGAGGGACAAGCAACTGTCATCATTTACCTGGACCTGAGCAAAGCCTCTGACACTGTCCCACACCACATCCTGGTCTCCAAGCTGGTAAAACATGGGTTCAATGGATGGACAGCTCAGTGGATGAAGAAATGGCTTGATAGCTGCACCCAAAAAGTGGCTGTCAATGGCTCCATGTGCCAGTGCAGGCCAGTGACAAGTGGAGTCTCTCAAGGATCTGTCCTGGAACCAGTCTTGCTCAACATCTTTGTGGGTGCCAAGGACAGAGGCACTGAGTGCACCCTCAGCAAGTTCTCCAATGACACCAAGCTGTGTGGTGCAGCAGACAGGCTGGAGGGCAGGGATCCACCCAGAGGGACCTGGACAGGCTGGAGAGGTGGGCACAAGCCAACCTCAGGAGGTTCAACAAGATCAAGTGCAGGGTCCTGCGTCTGGGTCAGGGCAATCCTACGCACTGATACAGGCTGGGCAGTGATTGGCTGGAGAGCAGCCCTGCAGAAAGGGACTCAGAAGTACTGGTGGGGGAGAAGCTCAACATGAGCCAGCAGTGTGCACTTGCAGCTCAGAGAACAACCAAAGCCTGGGCTGCATCAAGAGGAGTGTAGCGAGCAGATCGAGGGAAGTGATCTTGGAGGTCTCTTCCAACCTGGTTGATTCTATGATTCTCCCCCTCTACTGCACTCTGCTGAGACCCCACCTGGAGTACTGCATTCAGTTCTGGAGCCTCTGTTACAAGAAGGATGTGGACATGCTGGAGTGTGTCCAGAGAAGGGCCACGAGGATGCTCAGAGGGCTGCAGCAGCTCTGCTGTGAGGACAGAGAGTTGGAGCTATTCAGTCTGGAGAAGACAAGGCTCGGAGGAGACCTTATTGTGGCCTTCCAGTATCTGGAGGGGACCTACAAGAAAGCTGTTCAGGGACTTTTTAGGGTGTTGGGTAGTGACAGGACTGGGGGGAATGGTGCAAAACTGGAAGTGGGTAGATGCAGACTGGACATTAGGAAAAAGTTCTTCATTATGGGGGTGGTGAGACAGTGGAGCAGGTTGCCCAGTGAGGTGGTGGAGATCCCATCCCTTGACGTTTTTAAGCCAGGTTGGATGGGCTTGGAACAACCTGATCTAGTGTGAAATGTCCCTGCCTTTGGGTTGGATCTGGATGATCTTTGAGGTCCCTTCCAACCCTGATAATTCTGTGATTCTGTAATCCATGGCTGGCAGCTTCCACCCAATCCATTTCTTGTATGGTATTGCAAAGGTGAAACAGCATTACTGACCTCTCAGCTTTATGGAAGTTCAATATCCTGTTTCCAGAGGGGAAGGAGCTACAGGGTTCTAAAATATTATTGACATTTGGGTCAAACTATGCAGTAATTTGTTGTAAAATCAGCTAATTTACCATTGTCATCCTCCTGTTGTGCATCTATAATTCATTCTGTATTTTATTGTCTACAGAACAAATGCTATCACAGATACTTACCTTTGAGATGTGTGTACAACTCTTCTCATGCAAGCTTTCCTCTTCCTTAAGTAGTGTAATATAAGAGGATGTGTTTAAACTTTAATACCAGGCATCATAGGTCTTCCTTACAAGAGAGGTTCTCAAGTCTTACCCATGACACATGGAGTAATAAGCATAATATTGCCGCAGATGGGTTGCAGCTATTGCTGTTCAGAGAGTGTTCACAGGCTCCCAGGATGTCAGGGGTTGGAGGGGACCCAAAGAGATCATCCACTCCAAACCCCTTGCCAGAGCAGGACCATACAATCGACCTCAGGTCACACAAGTGCACATCCAGACAGGCCTTGAAAGGCTCCAGAGAAGGAGACTCCACAACCTCTCTGGGCAGCCTGTGCCAGTGCTCTGGGACCCTTGCAGTAAAGAAGTTCCCTCTTGTGTTGAGGCAGAACCTCTTTTGCTGCAATTTACACCCATTGATCCTTGTCCTGTCCCAGGGAGCAGTGAGCAGAGCCTGTCCCCCAGCTCCTGACCCCCAGCCCTCAGATGTTTATAAACATTGATTAAATCCCCTCTCAGTCTTCTCCAGACTAAGCAGCCCCAGGTCCCTCAGCCTCTCCTCACCAGGCAGTGCTCCAGTCCCCTCATCATCCTCATAGACCTCCAGTGGACCTTCTCCAGCAGATCCCTGTCCTCTTAAACTGATAAGCCCAAAACTGAACACAGTACTCAAGATGAGGTCTCACTAGGGCAGAGTAGAGGGGCAGGAGAACCTCTCTTGAGGTCCTCCCCAGGATCCCATTGGCCTTCTTGGCCACCAGGGCACATTGCTGTGCCATGGATGTTCTCCACCAGCACTCCCAGGTCCCTCTCCACAGGGCTGCTCTCCAGCAGTCACCTCCCAGCCTGTACTGGTGCAGTTTATTATCCCTCCCCAGGTGCAGGACTCTGCACTTGTCCTTGTTGAACCTCATTTGGTTCCTCTGTGCCCAGCTCTCAGTCCATCCAAGACTTGCTGAACAGCCACACAGGCTGCAGCTGTATCAGCCAAGCCTCCCAACATTCCTGTGATCTAAGGCACAGAAAGACTAAAAAGTTGTCTGAGTTGAGCTTATCTTAGCACCTTCATGTTCGTTTTTCCCATTATGGAAGGAGGAGTTCAGTACTTTGCCTAGTAGTTGATCTTTTGCCCATTACATCAGTTTTCAGTAGAACAAAACATAAGATACTCACTTCAGAGTGCCAGGCACACCAACACAAGTGGGGAAGTGAGTGCATTTATGAACAAGGTAGAGAATGCAATCCACCTCTGAACTTTCTGGAAAACACAAGGGATTGAAAGCAAAGAGGTTAAGGGGAGGAAAGTTGCCAGCATCCAAATTGAAAATGAGGCTGGTTTAACCTTGACTTCCTCAATGTTTGTGAAACCCTAGCATCAGCATCCAAGCAGACCTTTAAACGAATCAAACCCACCAAACCCTAACCAATTCTGGTATGCTGCTGCCCATCAGAATATTCTCATTCTATTTTCCACTCAGAAAAGGACAAATTGTTTCTTTTTTGGGCTCTGAACTAGTAATGGCTTAAGCCTGTGCCTAAACCCTTCTGATTTCTAAAATACATTGCTTTTCAGCACTGTGATTGCATTTTTGTTAGGGGTTTCTACAGACCTTTCCATGACAAATAGAACAAATAAAACTGCAAAAGCCTGCCTGGATCAGCAAAAAACCCACCCTGCTTTCTGCTGACTTCACGAGCTGAATCAGCTCAGGAGTGGTTGAACAAGTAACAGCACCTGGAAAAAGGCACCCTGGGACAGAAGTAAGGGAGGGCAGAAGGGGAAGCAGGGGAGAGCAGAAATGGAAATCCTCCTAAAATCAGTAAATCACAGAATCATAGAATGGTTTAGGTTGAAAGGGACCTCAAAGCTCAGCCAGTTCCAACCCCCTGCCATAGGCAAGGACACCTCCCACTAGAGCAGGCTGCTCAAGGCCTCATCCAGCCTGGCCTTAAACACCTCCAGGGAGGTTGTGGAGCACAGAAGCACAGAATGTGATCAGAGATTCTGTGCTTCTGTGCTCCACAACCTCCCTGAGCAACCTGTGCCAGTGTCTCGCCACCCTCACTGCAAAGAACCCTTTCCTAACATCCAGTCTCAATCTCTCCTCTGCCAGTTCAAACCCATTCCCCCTCGTCCTGTCATTACAAGACCTTCTCAATAGTCCTGCTCAAGCCTTCCTGCAGCCCCCCTCAGATACTGAAAGGCTACTATCAGGTCTCCTCAAAGCCTTCTCTTCTCCAGGTTGCAGAGCCCCATTTCTCTCAGCCTGTCCTCATAGCAGAGCTGCTGCAGCCCTCTGAGCATCTTCGTGGCCCTCCTCTGCACTGGCTCCAACAGTTCCATGTCCTTCTTGTGCTGGGGGCTCCAGAACTGCAGTATGCAGACCGAAGTACGGTGTCTGGAAATAGCCAAGCCTCTCTGTTGCTTTCTCTTCCCTTGCTTCCCAGGGGCACAGCTATGCTAAATATGTAAAAAAGAGCTGTTAGGTCCTGCAAGATTCAGCAGAGACTGGTTTTCTTTAGATTATTCTCTGAGTATCTCCAGTAGTTGCAATGTACTGAACACAGTCTTATAGGGAAAGTCCTACCTAATAATAACCCTGATGCTTTCCCATGCTAGTCAAGAGTTATTAGTCTTCAGCCAAGACATTTTCCCATGGCTTTTCAAAAAGCAAGGTCCTTTGCTCTAAAAATGAGATCAATTTATTTCCAGTTTCCATACTCCAAATCAACAGCCTATGTAGATAAACCCCAGTCCTTTCCAATACCTTGTTTTAACACACATCACACTGCAAAATTGAAGTTTTCTTCTATGAAGGTGGAGTCACCATCCCTGGAGGTGTTGAAGCAAAGCCTGGATGGGCACTTAGTGCCATGGTCTAGTTGGTTGGATAGGGCTGGGTGCTAGGTTGGACTGGATGAGCTTGGAGGTCTCTTCCAACCTGGGTGATTCTATGATTCAAAGCTTTTAATAAGAAGTGGTTCACAACTTTAATTGTGAAAATGCCACTTGAAGACTGTACTCTCGAATGCAGTGCAAAATATTTTGGGGAAGTGACACAGAAATTTAGAATCATAGAATCACAGAATGGTTTAGGTTGGAAGGGACCTCAAGGATCATCCAGCTCCAACCCCCTGCCATAGGCAGGGACACCTCCCACTAGAGCAGGCTGCTCAAGGCCTCATCCAGCCTGGCCTTAAACGCCTCCAGGGAGGAAGCATCCACAACCTCCCTGGGCAACCTGTGCCAGTGTCTCACCACCCTCACTGTAAAGAACTTCCTCCTAACATCCAGTCTAAATCTCCCCTCTGCCAGCTTAAACCCATTCCCCCTCGTCCTGACATTACCAGACCTTGTCAATAGTCCCTCCCCAGCCTTCCTGTAGGCTCCCTTCAGATACTGGAAAGCCACTCTAAGGTCTCCTCGAAGCCTTCTCTTCTCCAGGCTGCAGAGCCCCAACTCTCTCAGCCTGTCCTCATAGCAGAGCTGCTGCAGCCCTCTGAGCCATCTTGGTGGCCTCCTCTGCACTGGCTCCAGCAGTTCCATGTCCTTCTTGTGTTGGGGGCTCCAGAACTGCACCCAGGACTGCAGGTGGGGTCTGAGGAGAGCAGAGCCAAGGGGCAGAATCCCCTCCCTTGCCCTGCTGCCCACACTGCTCTTGCTGCAGCCCAGCACAGGGTTGCTGTCTGGGCTGCACTCACACTGCAGGCTCATGTGGAGCTTTTCACCACCCCAGACCCCCAGGGCCTTCTCCTCAGGGCTGCTCTCAGCCATTCCCCACCCAGCCTGGAGCTGTGCTTGGGATTTTGTCTGATTATTCTGTTAAATAATTATCAACATGCCCTGGCAGACTTTGCTGAAATACATTAAAACACAGTAAAGAGGAGACTCTTGGCCTTTTGTATTTGTATTTAAGTCACATTTTTGATCAAAAGCACATTTCAGGTCAGATTTTTATTATTTTTTTGTTTGTTTTCCATAAATCAACACTGGAAGAGATGAAACATTTTTAACAATCCTCCCAAATGAAAAAGAGGATTATCCAATTTTATTTTCTACCCAGTTTTGATTAAAACTCAGTGATAAAACCCCTCACCTGCTACCCCATGTAATGAATTTATAGATAACCAGAATCTGCAGAAATCCTACAAGCATGAGCATCTTTCAGTGCACATTAAACACCACACACTGAACCCATCAGCCTTCCACTGTGAAATGACACAGGTGCAGGTGCCACAAGGTCCCAGGTGACAGCCTTTCATGCCTCTTTCTGCCCTTTTCTGGACAAGAAATACTCCCACCACAGGTTCTTTTCTCCATGGTGCCCAGCAGCAGGACAAGGGGCAACAAGCACAAACTGCAACACAGGGAGTTCCAGCTGAACATCAGTAAATACCTTACTTTGAGGGTGATGGAGCACTGTGTGCTGCTTTCAGGCTGACTGGAATATTTTAATGAGAGAAATTAGATTACAGACTGTGAAAAGGAACCAATGCTGATGTCTGCTGCTCTCATAGGCTTGCTGAGATGTATAAAACCCAGAACACAAACACAGCTAAGGCAGTTGGTGTCTCTTGCTTCTGCCATACTGACTGCTTCTGCCTGACCCTGCACATAACCCAACTAATCATTTCCTTCTAACCCCCCTTGCCAATTCTTCCAACTCACCTTGCATGCAAGGCAGACTCTGGGATAAGGGAGGGGGTGGAAGGAAGGTGGAAGGGTGTTTGGGAGCCCCTCCTGGCACTCTGACTGCTGGCAGGGGACTTGTGATTCTGTATTACTTTTAACTTGTATACTTGTTGGGAACTGGCTGAAGGAAAGGGGGTGTGAGCCCCTAGAAGCCTGTACAATCAAGCCTTGGATGTAAGGTCTGAGTATTGGGACTGCAGTAACTCACAGAGCTGTGTGTGAAGAAGCTCAAATGAATGTGGCCTTAAGCTTTCTGATAAGCAGCTCCCTGGGACTGTGTCCAGGATAGGAGGGAATCTCAGCTATAGCAGTAACCACAAGTGGGGG
>WAAF01018320.1:0-12254 GCA_013400475.1 Tricholaema leucomelas
GAAGAAGGGAACAGGAGGAGAGAGAAGAAGGCAACAGGAGGAGAGAGAAGGGGGCAGAAGGGAAAGAGAGAAGGGAGGAGAAGGGGAGAGAGAAGAAGAGAACAGAAGGGGGAGAGAGAAAAAGGGGGCGGAAGGAGGAGAGAGAAGAAGAAGGCAGAAGAGGGAGAGAAAAGAAGGGGGGAGAAGGAGGAGAGAGAAGAAGGAGGCAGAAAAGGTAGAGAGAAGAAGGGAGGAGAAGGGAGAGAGAGAAGGGAGTGGAAGGGGGAGAGAGAAGGGAGAAGAAATAAGAAGTGAGCAAAAAGGGGAGGGAGAAGGGGGGAAAATTTCTTTGCAGCAGGAGTGGTCAGGAGTTGGTAGAGGCTGCCCAGGGAGGTGGTGGAGTCCCCATGCCTGGGGGTGTTCAAGAAACCTGTGGCCATGGCACTTGGGGCCAGGGTTTGGTGGCTGTGGTGGGGTTGGTTTGCTGCTTGGACTGGATGAGCTTAGAGATGTTCTGATTCTAGGAGAGCATTTCCCAGGCAGCTCAAAACTCATCCCTTGGCTTTCACAGCCTGAACATGCACTGCAAAACTATGTGCCTGAGTTATCAGCTGTGACTGGTGAGCAGGAAATGAATGGCAGATGGCTGGATTTGAACACAGACAAAGATACTTCAACTGAATTACTTCTTAGAGAAAATTATTATCATTGTTGTTGTTGTTGTTGTTGTAGTAGAAATAAGAGCAGCAGCAGCAGCAACATCAATAATGATCATCATAAAAGTAAACCCAGCAATAATAATAGCAGTAATGATGGGAGTAGTAATAATTACGGTGATGATGATGATGATGATAATACAATGAGGAGAACCCAACTGCTTAGCTGCCTTCCAGTAGCTGAAGGCATCCTGCAGGAAGGCTGCAGAGGGACTTGTGCTGAGGGGGTCTGAGCCAGGTCAAGGGCAATGGTTTGGAGCTGAGACAGAGCAGGCTGAGAGTGGAGCTGAGGCAGAAGCTGTGCAGTGTGAGGGTGCTGAGAGCCTGGCACAGGCTGCCCAGGGAGGCTGTGGCTGCCTCCTGCCTGGGGGTGTTGAATTCCAGGCTGGATGAGCCCTTGGGCAGCTGAGTGTAGCTGAGAGGTGTCCCTGGCATGTTGAGGGGGGTTGGAGTGACTCAGCTCTGAGCTCCCTTCACAGAGTCACAGCATGTCAGGGGCTGGAAGGGACTTCCAAAGCTCATCCAGTCCAACCCCCTGCCAGAGCAGGAGCACCTGGAGCAGGTCACACAGGAACACATCCAGGCAGCTTTTGAATACTTGCAGAGAAGGAGACTCCACAACCTCCCTGGGCAGCCTGTTCCAGGGCTCTGTCACCCTCACAGGGAAAAAAACTTCTCCCCATGTGTCCATGGAACTTCCTCTGCCTCAATTTCCACCATTGCCTCTTGTGCTGCCATTGGGCACAGGATCATAGAGTCAGTCAGGGTTGGAAGGGACCTCCAAAGCTCATCCAGTCCAACCTCTGCACTCAGCAGGGACATCCTCCACTAGAGCAGGTTGTTCACAGCCCTGTCCAGCCTCACCTTCAACATAGAATCATAGAATCAGAGTCATAGAATCATAGACTCAGTCAGGGTTGGAAGGCACCACAAGGAGCAGCCAGTNCTTCCACCACCTCCCTGGGCAACTCCTTCCAGGCTCTCACCACCCCAATACTGAACAGCTTCTTCCTAACATCCAGGCTGAATCTCCCCATTTCCAGCTTTATTCCATCCCCCCTGTCCCCTCCCTACCTGACAGCCTAAAAAATCCCTCCCCAGATTTCCCGCAGCCCCCTTAAGAGGCTGCAAGGCCACACTAAGGTCCCCTGGGAGCCTCCTCTTCTCCAGCCTGAGCAGCTCCTGACTCCAGCCCCTGCCCGCTCACCTTTATCCCCACCAAGGAGCCATTTGGTGACTCCTCTGACTTTTCTGGAGTCCCTCTCCTTCAGGCACTGCTTCCAGGTCTGGCTGCTGCCATGCCTGAGCTCTCCTTGCACTGCAGCTGCTGGAAAGCAGCAAGAGGCTTTTTGCTGCCCCTGCCCAGGTTGCTGCCCAGCAGCAGCAGTAGCAGCAGCAGCAGCAGCAGCGGAGAGGTTGCTTCTTTTGCTTTGCTCTAATTACAAGGCAGTCAATAACCAGAGCAGGGTTTTCTTCCATACAGATCTTCTGTCTTCCCCACCTGTCAATAGCTGTGATTTTTCTAAGGGCTTGGATGGGCTCTAATAGACCTATGAGAAAGATTTATTCATTGTTGTTTTGCTGCTTTGGACATTCAATAAAGTTTTCCTCCTATCGCTTAAAGACTTCTATTGTTTGGCTTCCTGCTTTGAGTGATGCAGGGCACCCCCACACCACATCCCCCACCTCCCCCTGCAGAGGGTCCTGCTGGAATGGAGCTGCCTCTCATGGGTTCGTGGAAGATCATCCAGTACCAACCAGCTTGGCACTGGCAGGGTGGTGAAGATGAGCGGAGAGGTGAAGCACCGTGGGGACAGGCTGAGGGAGCTGGAGCTGTTCAGCCTGGAGAAGGGAAGGCTCTGGGGAGACCTTGGAGCAGCCTTCTGGTACCTGCAGGGGGCTACAGGAGAGCTGGGGAGGGACTTTTGACAAGGGCTTGGGGATATGGGATGAGAGGGAATGGATTGAAGCTTGGGGAGGGCAGATTTAGAGTGGAGGTGAGGAAGAAGCTCTTGGCAGTGAGGGTGGGGAGAGCCTGGCACAGGCTGCCCAGGGAGGCTGTGGATGTGCCCTCCCTGGAGGTGCTCAAGGCCAGGTTGGGTGACACAAAGGCAATAAACTAGAGCAAGGTAGATCCCTCCCGAGGTCTTGCTCTGCCTGAAATAGGAGAGCTGACAAATTGAAGCTTCCCTTTGGGGTGCCTCAGCTGTCAGCAGAGCATCTTGGGGCTTCTCCTGTCCATTCAGAAGAAACTGCCCCTGCTGGGTGAATGAAAGGATTCTCTTGTAAGGAGAGTTGGGTTTCCACTCGGCCCTGACCTCTTCAGCTGCTCTGCAGCAAGGACATTAAGCTGCACTTTGCTTCTTAGCTTGCTTTGCAACCTCAGAGCTGCCTCATGCTCTGCTATGGTCACACATGGAAGGCAGAAGCAAAGTCCCAGGTCACTGCTCTGGGGAGACCTCCCCTGCAGTGCTGCATCCAGCTCTGTAGCCCTCAATACAGCAAGACATGGAGCTGATGGAGAGGAGCCAGAGACTGTGGAGTCACCATCCCTGGAGGTGTTCAAGCCAAGCCTGGCTGGGGCACTTAGTGACATGGTCTGGGTGACTGGACAGGGCTGGGTGCTAGGTTGGGCTGGGTGAGCTTGTCAGGCTCTCAGCACCCTCACACTGCACAACTTCTGCCTCAGCTCCAAACCATTGCCCCTTGGCCTGGCTCAGACCCCCTCAGCACAAGTCCCTCTGCAGCCTCCCTGCAGGAGCCCTTCAGTTATTGGAAGGCAGACTGAGCCTATGACTCTAAGAATAGAATAGGAGTAGAATAGAATAGAGTAGAGTAGAATGAATAGGAGTAGAATGGAATAGAACAGAGTAGAATAGAATGGAATAGGAGTAAAATAGAATGGAGTAGAATAGAATAGAGTGGAGTAGAATAGAGTAGAATGGAATAGGAGTAGAATGGAATAGAATAGAGTAGAGTAGAATGGAATAGGAGTAGAATAGAACGGAGTAGAATAGAATAGAGTAGAATAGAATAGAGTAGAATGGAATAGGAGTAGAATAGAATGGAGTAGAATAGAATAGAGTAGAATGGAATAGAATAGAATAGAATAGAATAGAATAGAATAGAATAGAATAGAATAGAATAGAATAGAATAGAATGGAATAGGAGTAGAATAGAATAGAACAGAATGGTTTAGGTTGGAAGTGACCTCAAAGCTCATCCAGTTCCAACCTCCCCTGCCATATGCAGGACAGCTCCGACTAGAGCAGGTTGCTTTTATTTGGAAGGAGGTTTAATTCAAGTGGCCTCAAAGGGAAAAGAAGACAACTCCCCAACTCTCTCTTCTCTGAGCTGCCAGCAGGGAGGGGGAGACTCTCTCCACATCCCATCCAGGCACAGACTTCTCTTCAGGAAACCTTCTCCTCCCTCTCCTTATTAATCTTCTTGTTGCTGTCTGGTGACAAATGCTCTGGCTCCTGCAGCTCTCCTGCTCTGAGGTTTACAATAAGATTCTCCCTCTCACTTCTCCAAAGGTCTCAGCACTCCCAGGGACTGTAAGCATCTATCTTGTCTCCCTTTTACTCCTGGATGGAATAGAGAGATCCTGGGAAGGAAATGCAAGCCAAAGCAGAAGGTGCTTCGATGTTAGTAATTGCTGCTGCCAGAGAGAGGCTTCTTGAGACTGTGGTCTGGAATTCATCAGGATCAGTTGGTTTAGTGCTGGGGAATTGCTGTTGGAGGCTATGCAATTGCTGTAATTTAGAGAGATTTAGCTCTGTGATGCTGCCTGAGGCTTGCTCCAGCATAAATCATCAGCAGGTGTGGTGTGGTGGAGCTGCTGCTCTGCCATACAGCCACAGCATCCCAGAGCTGTCTGGGTTGGGAAAGCTCTGGGAGATCGTCCCAGACCAACCCTCTCAGCTGGACTCAGCTGCCCAAGGGCTCATCCAGCCTGGCCTGCAATACCCCTGGGCAGGAGGCAGCCACAGCCTCCCTGGGCAGCCTGTGCCAGGCTCTCAGCACCCTCACACTGCACAGCTTCTGCCTCAGCTCCACTCTCAGCCTGCTCTGACTCAGCTCCAAACCATTGTCCTTGGCCTGGCTCAGGCCCCCTCAGCACAAGTCCCTCTGCAGCCTTCCTGCAGGATGCCTTCAGCTACTGGAAGGCAGCTAAGCAGTTGGGTTCTCCTCATTGTATTATCATCATCATCATCATCACCATAATTATTACTACTCCCATCATTACTGCTATTATTATTGCTGGGTTTACTTTTATGATGATCATTATTGATGTTGCTGCTGCTGCTGCTACTCTTGCACAACAACACCACCACCACCACTAATAACAATGATGCTAACAACAATAATTGTGGCAATAATAATAAATAGCAATAATTATGGCAATAATAATAATAATAAACAACAATAATGATGGCAATAATCACAGCAGCAACAATAACAGCAATGCTAATAGCAACAACAGTAATAGTTGTGATAATAGCAATCATAAGAGTGGCTGCCAATGGGTCCATGTCCAAGTGCAGGCCAGCAACAAGCAGAGTCCTTCAGGCATCAGTCCTGGAACCAGTCTTGTTCAACATCAGTGCCATGGACAGAGGCTGTGAAAGCCAAGGGATGCATTTTGAGCTGCTGTGGAAATGCTCTCCTAGAATCACAGAACATCTCTAAGCTCCTTCCAGTCCAGGCAGCAACCCAACCCCACCACAACCACCAACCCAACCCCACCACAGCCACCAAACCCTGGCCCCAAGTGCCATGGCCACAGGTTTCTTGAACACCTTCAGGCATGAGGACTCCACCATCTCCCTGGGCAGTGGTTCCTGACCACTCTTGTAGCAAAGGACTTGTTCCTAATCTCCAACCTGGACCTCCCTAGGTGCAACTTGAGGCCATTTCTTCTTGTTCTATCACTTAGAATCATAAAATCACAGAATCAAGGCTGGAAGAGAGCTCCAAGCTCCTCCAGCCCAACCTATCCCCCAGCCCTGTCCAATCAACCAGACCATGGCACTAAGTGCCTCAGCCAGGCTTGGCTTCAACACCTCCAGGGATGGGACTCCACCACCTCCCTGGGCAGCCCATTCCAAGGCCAATCACTCCAATGTCCTTCCTATGCTGAGGGTCACACAGCCCTGCAGGTGAAGTCTCCCCAGAGCAGAGCAGAGGAGCAGGATCCCCTCTCTCCAGATCTGCCCACACTGCTTTGGATGCAGCCCAGGCTGCCCTTGGCCCCTTGTATGCTGCCAGTGCCCATTGGTGCCCTCTGCCCAGCACCCCAAAGTCCTTTTCAGCTGTGAAACATTCCTCAATTCCACCAACAGCAGAACAATAACCCAGCAGAAAACAAGTCCCTGCAGCTACATTCACTTATAAATACTGCAATTTCCTTTTCATCTGTGATGAGGAAACAACCTTCTAGCTGCCAAAAAAACAAACCAAACCCAAGCCAAACCCCCAGACCCAAAGAAACAGAAACTAAACCAACCCCCAAACTATTCTGCTGTGGGCTTTTTGCATGCTTGGTTGCCTGTTCTAGGTAACTTATATATAGAGAGAGTTTGTTTCTCCTCTAGAAACAGCAGATAACTGCACCAAGTCTTCTTTTTGAGGCTAGGTTTATTGTTTTGTGTGTGTGTGTGTAATGAAGTGGCAGCTTCCAGCTCCCTTCTAGACCTGCAGCAGTGGCACTGCCTGCACAGGCTGCTATTGTTACAGCTTACTCTGGAGATAATGAATGAGCACGACACAAGATCCCAGTGACGAGGAAAACAAAGGCTTGTTGGCACAGTCCCCATGCTCTCTTTACAGGACAATTAGAGACACACTCTGTTGTCAAAACACTTCCCCAGCCTCAGTCACAAGTGGAGAGTGGCAACCTACCTAACCACTGATGCCTGAGTGTGCTGGAAGTGTGCAGGTGGCTGAGCAGGATCAGGTGCAAACAGCAAAGGTTATCTGCTGGCTGTTGGGGGTTCTGCCAGACACAGGTGATGGAATCATAGAGGCATAGAGGCATGGAGTCACAGAGTCAGAGAGTCATAGAATCAGAGAGTCATAGAAAGATAGAATCATAGAGTCATGGAGTCATGGAGTCATGGAGCCATGGAGTCATGGAGTCATAGAGTCATGGAGTCATAGAGTCAGAGAGTCAGAGAGTCATAGAAAGATAGAATCATAGAGTCATAGAGTCATGGAGTCATAGAGTCAGAGAGTCAGAGAGTCATAGAATCATAGAGTCATAGAATCATAGAGTCATGGAGTCATGGAGTCAGAGAGTCATAGAATCATAGAGTCATGGGGTCATAGAGTCATAGAATCATAGAAACATAGAATCATAGAGTCATAGAGGCATGAAGTCATAGAGTCATAGAATCACAGAGTCATAGAAACATAGAATCATAGAGTCATGGAATCAGAGAGTCATAGAATCATAGAATCAAAGAGTCATAGAAACATAGAATCATAGAGTCAAAGAGTCATAGAATCACAGAGTTGTGGAATCATAGAAGCACAGAAGCATGGAATCATAGAATCATAGAGACATAGAATCATGGAAGCATAGAAACAGGATCATAGAAACACAGAAGCATAGAGGCACAGAATCATAGAAACATAGAATCATAGAGTCATAGAAGCACAGAAAAAATCATAGAAACATAGAAGCATAAAACCAGAAACAGAGTCATAGAAGCATAGAAACAGAGTCATAGTCATAGAAGCATAGAAACAGAAACATAGAAGCATAGAGCCATAGAAACATAGAGCCATAGAAGCATAGAGTCATAGAAGCATAGAGTCATAGAAGCATAGAAACAGAAACATAGAAGCAGAGTCATAGAAACATAGAGCCATAGAAGCATAGAGTCATAGAAAAATAGAGTCATAGAAGCATAGAGCCATAGAAACATAGAGTCATAGAAACAGAAACATAGAAGCACAGAAACAGTCATAGAAGCACAGGAGCATAGAATCATAGGAACATAGAGGATGTGGTGGCAGATGTGTGCATGCCAACCCAGCCCCCCTCATGCAGTGTGGCAGCTCACAGGACCTTGTTTAAGAGTGTCCCTTAGAAACACAGAATGTCAGGGGTTGGAAGGGACCTCCAGAAGTCATCCAATCCAACCCCCTGCCAGAGCAGGAGCACCCAAGGCAGAGCACACAGGAAGACACCCAGGTGGGGCACGAATATTTCCAGAGAAGGAGGTTCCATGACCTCTCTGGGCAGCCTGCTCCAGGCCTCCAGCACCCTCAACAGGGACAAAGCTTTCCCTTCTGTTGCCCTGGCAGCTCCTCTGCTCCAGCTGGCACCTGCTGGCCCTTATGCTATCCTTGAACAACTCTGAGCAGAGCCTGGGTCCAGCCCTGCACATCTTTATGCCCAGCATTGAGGGCAGCCTCAGGCTCCTCTGCTCCAAGCAGCCTCATCTCCCTCAGCCTGGCCTCACAGGAGATGTTCACTGCCTGCAGCAGCTTTGAGGCTCTGGGCTGGACTCTCTGAAGCAGTTCCCTGAGCTCCTTCTGGAGCTGAGGGGCTCAGAACTGGGACTCTCATCCTCTCTGTAGTCACCGCATGCTGCTTTATTCCAGAGCCAATCCCAAGGCTATGAATAACGACTTTTTCCCTAAAGGAAAGCTGTGTTTGTTACTCCAAAGCTATCAAAGGCTTCATTTCCTCCTGAGCAGCTATCTAAGAATCAACCCCCTCCTGCTACCACGTCTTAGCCTTCTCTTTGTGGCTGCAGGGCTACTTTCAAGCCCGACCTTCTGTTGGCGGCAGCTCAGCTCGGCGGCAGCTCCTCCCGGGGACCTTGTTTAAGGATGCCTCAGGAGCACTGCGAGCCTGCTGCCACTGCACCCACCTCCTCTTCTGCAGGGCAAGCTTGCCACCATATGGAAACCACACGGATTACTGAGCGGAGGTCGGGCTCACACCGCTCGCCTAACTCGATTTTCCCTGTCTCAATTGTAAAGGCGATGGATAGGGGAGAGGAAAAGGCGGGGGGGGGGAAGGAAATACAGAGCACAACTGCAGGCCAAACATGGCTCTTTGTGAACCCTCCTTTGTTGCTGAATACCAGGCTGAGCCTTCCATTCAATCCCAGGGGCTCCTGAATGGATCTGAGCTGCCCATTTTCATGTAAAGGACAATCCGGGCACGATTAGTGGCGGCCGCCAGGACACGACGCTGCAAGGAGTCAAACCTGGGGACAGATTTAGTGCTTTGACTTTGGGGTGAGGTTGGTTTGTTTTTTATCCTTCCTCCCCCCCCCTTTAGAGGAGCCAGCAGCCCCCATTTCTAGTGACGCTGCTGACTGGATTCAGAGCAAGGTTAATCTACTCCCAACTTTCTCTCTCCGCCGCGCTCAATATCTCCCACCCGGAGAACGGCAGAAGTTGTTTGGCACTTGGAATTCAAATATAATACTTGGAGGGGGCCAGGGCAGGAGAATTACAATCACAATTAATGGCCTGTCAATACTTTTAAAAGAAAAATATTGATGTCCAATGAGGGGGATCAGGCACTTACTAGATACTACGATCATCTTTCAATGAGCGCCATCCATCTCGGCCGGGCACTCAAATTACACAAACGCTTTGGAGGTGGAAGGGGGAGAGGGAGGAGGGGGGCGAGGGGGGAGGGAAAGGAAAAAAGTGGAGGAGCAATGAAACAGAACAGACAGAGCAGGCAAACTATGGTATCTTACAGATATCAGAGAATCACAGAATCACAGAATCAAACAGGTTGGAAGAGATTTCCAAGCACATCCAGCTCAGCTTCTCACCCAGCCCTGTCCAACCAACCAGGCCACGGCACTAAGTGCCTCATCCTGTCTTAGAATCATAGAACCAAGCAGGTTGGAAGAGACCTCCAAGTGCATCCATCCCAGCCTGGCACCCAGCCCTGTCCAACCAACCAGACCATGGCACTAAGTGCCTCATCCTTAGAATCATAGAATCAATCAGGTTGGAAGAGAGCTCCAAGTGCATAGAGCCCAGCTTATCCCCCAGCCCTATCCAATCAACCAGACCATGGCACTAAGTGCCAAGACCCAAGGCTCTTTCCACTCATACTAGGGAGGTTGAAGGCAAAGTTTAGTTCACTTTACTTAGGTTTCACTTCTGTTTCTCTGACTAAATACTTTAAACCAAGAGTGGATTTCATTCCTGGCACTTCCCTACCTAACCATCATAGAATCATAGAATCAACCAGGTTGGAAGAGAGCTCCAAGCTCCTCCAGCCCAACCTAGCACCCAGCCCTGGCCAACCAACCAGACCATGGCACTAAGTGCCCCAGCCAGGCTTGGCTGCAACACCTCCAGGCACAGCCACTCCACCACCTCCCTGGGCAGCCCATTCCAATGCCAATCACTCTCTCTGCCAACAACTTCCTCCTCACAGCCAGCCTAGACCTGCCCTGCCACAGCTTCAGCCTCTGTCCCCTTCTTCTGTCCCTGGCTGCCTGGCAGCAGAGCCCAACCCCAGCTGGCTACAGCCTCCCTGCAGGCAGCTGCAGACAGCAATGAGCTCTGCCCTGAGCCTCCTCTGCTGCAGGCTGCACACCCCCAGCTCCCTCAGCCTCTCCTCACAGGGCTGTGCTCCAGGCCCCTCCCCAGCCTTGCTGCCCTTCTCCAAACACCTTCCAGCACCTCAACATCTCTCTGCAGTGGAGGAGCCCAGAGCTGGACACAGCACTCCAGGGGTGTCCTGAGCAGTGCTGAGTACAGGGGCAGAAGAACCTCCCTTGTCCTGCTGCCCACACTGCTCCTGATCTCAGCCTCTATCTCCCCCAGCACAACTTGAGACTGTGAGTCCTTGTTCTGTTGCTGAGTGCCTGGGAGAAGAGTCCTGTACCTGGGGAGGGAGAATAAACTGCTTCAGTCCAGGCTGGGAGGTGACTGCTGGAGAGCAGCCCTGTGGAGAGGGAGCTGGGAGTGCTGGGGAAGAACATCCATGGGGCAGCAATGTGCCCTGCTGGCCAAGGAGGTCAGTGAGATCCTGGGGGGCACTGAGCAGAGTGTGTCCAGCAGATCCAGGGAGGTTCTCCTTCCCTTCTACTCTGCCTTGGTGAGACCTCATCTTGAGTACTGCCTCCAGTTTTGGGCTCCCCAGTTGAGGAGGGGCAGGGATCTGCTGGAGAGAGTCCAGTAGAGGGCTATGAGGATGATGAGGGGACTGGATCACTGCCTGGTGAGGAGAGGCTGAGGATCCTGGGGCTGCTTAGTCTGGAGAAGAGAAGACTGAGAGGGGATTTATCAATATCTGAGGGCTGGGGCTCAGGGGAGGGGGACAGGCTCTGCTCACTGCTCCCTGGGACAGGACAAGATCACATTCTGTGATTCTGTCCTGCACAACCTCCCTGGAGGTGTTCAAGGCTTTGCTGACTTCCAATAACAGAAGGGCTCCTGCAGGAAGGCTGCAGAGGGACTTGTGCTGAGGGGGCCTGAGCCAGGCCAAGGACAATGTTTTGGAGCTGAGGCAGAGCAGGCTGAGAGTGGAGCTGAGGCAGAAGCTGTGCAGTGTGAGGGTGCTGAGAGCCTCGCACAGGCTGCCCAGGGAGGCTGTGGCTGCCTTCTGCCTGGGGATCATCAAATCAGTCAGGGTTGGAAGGGACCACAAGGAGCAGCCAGTCCCAACCCCCCTGCCATGCCCAGGGACACCCTACCCTAGAGCAGGCTGCACACAGCCTCAGCCACCCTGGCCTGAAACACCTCCAGGGATGAGATGCTGAAGTCCAGGTTGGATGATCCCTTGAGCAGCTGAGTCTAGCTGAGAGGTGCCCCTGTCCACTGCAGGGAGAAGTTGGAACTGGATGACCTTTAAGTCTCCTTCCAACCCAAACAGTTTCATGAATCCATAGAGAAGCTTCACAGCATTATTATATATTTCCCCCCCCCCACCTTACAAATGTTTCATCACTGGAAAAACAAATTAATACTAATAAAGCCCTGATTCCTGCCCTGAAATAATAATAAAGCCTTTATTCCTTCTCCTCTGTGTTCCTCTTCATTAGAAAGGGAGACATTTCCCTCCGAGGGACAGGTAAATGCTTCTCAATTTTAAACCTGGTAATTAATTACCAGATTATAATTTCTATGGAATGGAATTTGAAATCCACCCTAAATATTTGATGAGTGAACAGAGGCTAATTAATTGTGGCGAGCACCAACACAGTTTAATGATGATTGGTTGTTTGGCTTCGTTTTCAGGTGCATAATAAATGTCCCTCATTTTCCAGGGCTTGCTGGGGACAACTTCAGGTTTGTCCTTTGTTTTTTTTTTCTGCAGCCACTGAGAAGAAAATGGATAAATAAATAAATAATAATTCAGAATATGCCTTGAGGGTGATTGCTGCTGTTTGGTTTTTTGTTTTATGCCTTCAAAATTCACTCTGATATGGGTCAAGAACTGGCTGCAAGGATGAGCCCAGAATGGTGCCACATCCAGCTGGCAGCTGGCACTGGTGGTGTGCCCCAGGGATCAGTGCTGGGCACAGTCCTGGGCAATGTCTTTAGTGATGATCTGGAGCAGGG
>WAAF01018321.1:0-34696 GCA_013400475.1 Tricholaema leucomelas
CAATCTGCTCTGGAACTCTATCTCCAGCCCAGGATCAAACCATTTCCCTCCCCATACTTGCATGGCAATAGAAGTGATGATTGATTCTGGTTATTTAAACTGGTGTCCAGCAAAGCCTCCCATCTCTTGAATTTATTAGGACTGTAAATGAGGTCCTGGAGCACATCCACTTGATTTGCTTTACATACACAGTACTGTTGTGTACACTTCAGGAGGGACCGAGGCAACACAACCTGGCAAACAAACTTCTGTCAAGCAGCACTCTGTTGGAAGCCTGTGTGCTTGGATCCTCAAGAGTAAACACTGTATACTGGAGCAGATTGTGCACCAGTAGGTGCTGGCATCGCTCCATCCACCCTGGTGGAATTAGGAGTGTTTTCTCCCACTGAGGAGCTGGGCCACTGGGAGCAAATCAGCATTCTGCAAGGTGTGTTTTGGAAAGGAGCAGAGTGGGGAAAGTCCCAGGGGCTGCAGAAGTGGGAGTTTCCCTTGCAGTTGGTGAAACCTGCCTGCTGTGCTTGCATGTGCAGGTGCACTCCTCCCTGTCCCAGAGATTTGCTGTTTGGTTGCAAGTCATCAGCAGACAGCACAGAATCACAGAATGCTCACAGCATCACAGCAACAGGCAGGCTGCCAAAGCCCCTCAGCATCACCAAGTCCAACCTAGAACCCTGCTCTGCAAGATTCACCTCAAACTATAGCCCCAAGCACCACATCCAAATCACCCTTAAACACAGCCAGGGTGGGTGACTCCACCACCTCCCTGGGCAGCTCATTCCAGTCCCTGACCACTCTCTGTGAAAAACCTTTTCCTAATGTCCAATCTAAACCTCCTCAGCCTCAGCTTGAGGCCATTCCCCCTTGTTCTGTCTCCAATTCCCTGTGAGCAGAGCCCAGCAGCAGCCTCTCCACAGTGTCCCTTCAGGTAGCTGTAGTCAGCAATAAGGTCTCCCCTCAGCCTCCCCTCCCTCAAACTAACCATCCCCAGCTCCCTCAGTTACTCCTCATCAGATTTGTTCTCTATACTGGAAGTGACCTCCAGAGATCATCGAGTCCAAGCCCCCTGCCAAATGATTTCACATCAATCCAAACTGGCTGAACAAATAGGTGATGCCAGCAGCTCCGTGCTGAGGGTGTAGCTGCTGTAGATGTCATCTAGAGGGAGCTGGACAAGTTTGAGGAGTGGGCCTCTGTGAACCTCATGGTGGTGTTCAAGGAGGCAAAAGACAAGGTCCTACACCTGGGTCAGGACCTGCAGGCTGGGGGATGAAGGGGTGGAGAGCAGCCCTGTGGAGAAGGACTTGGGAGTGCTGGTGGGTGAAAAGCTGGGCATGGGCTGGCAATGTGCACTCACAGCCCTAAAGCCAAACACCTCCTGGGCTGCATCCCCAGCAGTGTGGGCAGCAGGTGTTGACACTGCTGGTACAACTGGAACAGTGGTGATAGTACAGCAAAAACGAGACAGCTTAGGAACCAGGAAGGCAGGGTCTTGTGGTCAGAGAATCATGGAATCAGTCAGGGTTGGAAGGGACCACAAGGAGCATCCAGACTGAGCAGCCCCAACTCCCTCAGTCTCTCCTCACAGCAGAGCAGCTCCAGCCCTCTGCTCGTCCTCGTGGCCCTTCTCTGGACACCTTCCAGCACCTCCATAGCCCTCTTGTCCCAGGGGCTCCAGAACTGGATGCAGCACTCCAGGTGGGGTCTCAGCAGTGTGGAGCAGGGTGTGGGGGGTGTCACTTCCCTCACCCTGCTGCCCACACTGCTCTTGCTGCAGCCCAGGCTCTGGTTGGCTCTCTGGGCTGCAAGAGCTCACTGACAGCTCCTGTTGAGCTTCTCATCCACCAGCACCCTCAAGTCCCTCTCCTTAGGGCTGCTCTCAAGCCAGGCACTGCCCAGCCTGTATTGGTGATAGGTCTGAGAAGGTCAGAGTGGACTGGCAGTGAAATCTAATGGAGTGCTAGAGATGCAGACAAACAGCACTGTCTGTACTTCTTTCTCCAAGCAGGACCCTGAACCTCCCTATGAAGCCACCACTGCAGACCTTCCAGACCACCTCAAGAGAGTCTGAAACTTGTTGTCCAGGGAGGTGGTGGAAACCCCATCCCTGGAGGTGTTTAAGGCCAGGCTGGATGAGGCTCTGGACAGCCTGATCTAGTATGAGGTATCCCTGGGCATGGCAGGGGGGTTGGAACTGGATGATCCTTGTGGTCCCTTCCACCCCTGACTGATTCTATGACTCCACAGAAGCTCTGCTGCAGAAGCCCACATGGACTCGCTGCACACCATTACCACCCCACAATGCTGTGGGTACAAAGTGATGCCAAAAGTGCAACCCCAAAGCCCTCCACAACCATCAGGCTTCAGGTTTTACGGCTGTTGTCAGCAGCAAGGGATGAAGTTCCGTGCCTGGGCACTTTGCACAGAACATCTGGTTGATGATTCTTTCTCTGCCTGACTGTGCATGCAGCCTGTGTGCAAACACCCTGTGTCCTGACTTAGACCTGCACCTGCGTCTCCCTCCACCCCAGGCTTTGGTTTTGACCAAGTTCCTTGGAAACACCACAGGGTTTATCAGGAAAATTGAAAGGAAGCCTGGCTCGTTGCTGCAGCCCTGCTACTGACCTCTGTGTGCAAGGAGGAGAAGCTAAGCTCATCCTCCTCAGCCCTGTAGCATCAGGAGTGAGGATAGCTGGAGGTCCTATCTTGCTTGCTGCTAGAGGATGCCTGTAAATAGCCACAGGGAATGCCAGGAAAGGCAGCACAGCTTCTCGCAGGCTGCTGATCAGCTGTAGCAAACTAACTGCACCCTGCCTGCTTTTGAAATGAGAGGGGAAAGCAGCTGGAAGGGGCTCGTCAGAGCCAGGAGGATCTCTGTAGGCTGAAGGTGCCTGTTGGTTGGCGAGAGCCAGGAACATTCAGCTGCCTGGCCATGCTCATCTGAGTGCCTGCAGCTCTGACTGCTCACTGAACTCAGCCCCTGTAATTAACACATTCATTTTTGCTCTTTGCTGAACCGCAGGAGTCCAGGGGCAAGCAGAGGACTCTGTCAGAGGCCTCCAGTGACTAATCCCAGCAGCTCTGCAGAGCTGTGGAGAAGCACCTGTGAGCACAGGAGCTCTTTGGCTTTCTGGCCAAGGGAAACCTGGTACCCTCTGGCTCTCCTTTACATGGCTGCTTGCCATGGCCCTCAGCACCAACTCTTTCCTTGCCTGAAAGCCTGGAGTGGAGAGGGATGGGCACTGCTCTTGGCCTCAGCCTGGAGCTGCTGTTCTTCTGCAGCACCAGCACAGGAGGAGGTGGCTGTGGGATGCCTGCCCAGGCTCCTCCACATGCCTTTACCACCTTCTGCAAGCTCTCTCTGCTGAAATCGTGCAGCAAGGGCTCGGATAGGAACCAAAAACCTCAATGCAGCCTAATTCCAAACACTAAGTGTTTTGACCTGTAAAATTGTAACTCTTCCCTTAAGCCAAGAAGCAAACAATGAAAAAAAAGAGAAAACCAAACAAGCTGCAGAACTCTGTGCTGCAGCAGAGCTCTGGGAACAGGCAGGCCCAAGCAAAGGTGGAAGAACATGCAATGTACGCACTGTACCTTTTGCTCCAGAGGAAAACATCCTGCTAGAAGGACACAGGATCTTCTTGCAAACAGCTTCTCCTTGCAGGAGGGAGCTCATCCCAGCCTTGCTCCCTGCTGTTGCAGCATTCCCAGAGCACACAGGAGCTGCAGTGCACCTTTTGGTGGTAGGGAGTCAGGCTCCGTGGAGCTGCAGCAGCAGGGTAAATACACAGGCAGTTCTTCAGCTGACTTGGTAGCACAGCTAATGGAGCTCAGGATGGTCTGCTGGCCTGGGAGAGCAATGTTGTCACAGTCCAAAACAATCCAAGTAGCTGAATCCTCAGAAGTGCTCCAAACAGCCCTCATTTAAACACCCTGGCGCTGGAGGATGCTTGGCCTCGCTCTGGCAAGAGAAGGAGCAAACCAAAATGAGTTCACCAGCAGGTCTTGTAAACGAGGCTGAAGATGTTTAGGCCCCTCCATCACTGACCTGTTTCACTGTTGCTTTGCAAGCTGCCTGAAGCACCCAGGGCTTGTGGTTTTATCCCAAAGAGGTGTGTGTGTGTGTGGGAGGGGGTTGGATGGGGTGGGTTCACTCCCAGGGCTGGGGCTCATTTCCTGCTGCATGACCCTCAGCTGCAAAAGGTCTTTGGAGAGTGAGAAGGAAGCACCCAAGCCAACTTGTGGAGAGCAGAGAGGAAGGGAAGGACAAAAAGGAAAGCAAGCAGCGAAAATCTGAATTGTAACTAAATTATGGTCTGTATTGAAAGTTCCACATTTGGAATTGATTTTTGCCATCAGACTAAAGGCTGAGGCTTTGGTTAGGGAAAGCCTGATCCCTCTTCCAACCTGTTTGAAGTGGCCTGACTGGAGGGGCTGCAGGTGGAGCAGGAGCAGCGCAGAGCTGATGCGATCCGACGGCACTGCGGTGCCGAGCGCAAGGCGATGCTCTCCGCTCTGCCTGTGCTGCCGGTTTCCTACCTCCCAGGGTGGCTCATTTTCCTGGCTGCTGCCCATTTTCCCACTTCACATTTTTTTCTGGTGGGGTAAACCCCATCTCCCTCATGGCAACGCAGCAGCACCGAAGCTTCGACTGAACTGCTTGTGCAGGGAGTTGTTCTGTGCGCCCCCTAAGCTGCGTGTGATGGAAGAGGGCAAAGCTGCAGCACCTTTGTGGGAAGCTCTTGGCCTGTGATCAGCCACCCCCCTGCTCGCTTTCACCAGGAGCTTTCCAATTGTTTCCCTCCATTCCTCCATTGTCTTTCTTCCCAGCACTATTTCTTTCCTATCTGGCATTTTCTTCACTGTCCCCAGACAACCTCTTTTACTTGCTCTCTCCTACAATAACTCCATTCCTCATTATTGTTTCCATTCCTCTTTTCTTTTCATTCTTCTTAGCCTCTGCTCTGTGTTGGGGCTTCCTCTTCCAGCACTCAGCAGACACACTGGAGCTAGAGCACCATCTCCTTTGCCTCAGAGTGGTGCCTGCACTGCTGCATGCTCTCCAACGAGGGTTTTCAATCTGATGTAAACTGTCGAAGGGCAGAGCAGTGATGAATCAGGTCTTTGGTGCAAATAAGAAGCAGCCACATGGCATGAAGAGTTTGGGAGCAGTTCAGGCTAAAAAGGAAGGAAAAAAGAAAGGAAGAGAAAAACAACAGAAAAAAAGACAAGCTGCAGCTGTGAAGAATACTGTGAAGAATTCCTTGAGGAAGCCTCCATATTGTATCCATTATTGCAATCTACTTATTTGTCCAGGCCTAATGCTCTCCAGTTTGAGATTGTCATGGATCTGGTTTCCCATCCTCAGAGAGCCAATGAGAAGGTCTAAGCAGTAATGTCCTGCTTGAAGTGGCTGCATAAGGAGCCTTTCTCTGCTGGCTGGCTGATGGAGCAGATTGGTGTGTGAGAGAACCTGTATTAAAATGAATAAAGACCCTTTGTATCTGAAAAAGGGAGAAATTGGCCTCTTCCCACCTTCCCCATCTTCTCTTGCTATGAAAAAACCCTATGCCCTGCCTCCCCTGCTGCAACTATTGTGGAAGCTGCTGGAAGAGGGCAGGTATTACACAGCCTCTCCTAAAGCTCCTCTGTAGGAACACAGAGCTCTTGCTTTGCTGAGTTTCCTGCTAGCACCAGGCTCTGGAGAAGGAGCTGGGGGCTCTGAGAGTGGCCCTGAGCAGCTGCCAGCTGAGGTCATGTATGGGGATCAGCATGGGGCTTGTCCCTGACATTCCAGCAGTGAATTTTCCCCACCCTCTACAAGAAAAGCAGGAGTGTGAGGTGTAAGCACTGTACAGAGTGGTTACACTGCCGTGAGTGTGCCGTGAAGCTGCCTCCGTGCCTGCAGCCCAGCTTGGGCCATGCTTCTGGTCACCACCATGGGCTCAGGGGTGCTGAGCTCAGGATCAACATTGCAGCTGATGAAAGGTGGCTGAAGGGCCTGGTGCTCTGACATCACTGCCTCACTGCTTCATTCACATGCTGTGAGTAACAGTTGCTGGCTGCCTAAGAGGGAAGTTATGAGCCCGAGTTCGCTAGAGGTTACTCTGTGCTGTGATAATGAGGGAGAGATAAATGTGGCAGTGCCGCAGGACAGTTTCCTGCTAGGGCTGGAAGAGAGGGGTGATGAGCAACTCTCTGTCAAGAACTGCTGTGAGACTCTTGAGCCAAATACTTCTCTGCTAGGAGGAGACAAGTCAGGCAGAAGCGGCAGGTGAGGCTTGCCCTGGCTAGAGAGGTCGCAGCTGTTGCAAACAGGAGTCCCCATTGAGCCCAGTTTTGCTTTGCATTCCACTTGCAACCCCTTCTGTGTGACACTGGGTGAAGCAGCAGCACACAATGAAATCTGTGTGGGACTCTGAGCAACCTGAGCTAGTTGAAGATGTCCTTGCTCACTGGGAGGGGGGTGTGTTTAGTCTAGATGACCTTTAAAGGTCCCTTCTGAACACAATCATTCTGTGCTTCTATGAAACACAGGAGGGAGGAGACCTGAGAGCAGATTCCCTGTAGCACAGCCTCAGCTACCAGAGTGTTAGCAGTAAAAGGTTGGAAATTACCCTTGCTGCTCTTGTTCATCCTTCAGCATTTCCTGGGGAACCAAGGGAAGCCTCCAAAGATGAACTGTTTGTCCCTGTGAATGACTGACTCTGGTCAGTCACCACCTGCGAGGAGAGGCTGGGATCCTTCCCCCACTTACACGTGTCCTCAGTGTCTCTTCCACTGGCTTCTCCAAACCCAAGGAACACAGAGCACATGTTTGAGACAGCTACAGGACACCAGTTTCATGAAAATAATGAAGCAATATGCTTTTCACTTCCCCTTTCTGCAGTTACTTCAGCCTTAAGGCCCAAATGGTGCCAGCAGGGTGCTGTGGCTGTGCCAGCAATGTGTCCTCAGGGGTAAAACACGGAATCATGAAGGTCAGAACAGACCTTGAAGGTCACTGAGTCCAAATGTTAACCTGGCACTGCCAAATCACCACTCTGCACATATCCATGGCTTTTAAATCTCTCCAGTGATGGAGACTCCACCACTGCCCTGGGCAGCCTGTTCCAGGGCTTCACCACTCTTTAAGGGAAGTAATTGTTGCTATTGTCCAACTTAAACCTCCCCTGGTGCAACTTAAGGCCATTTCTTCTCACTCTGTTGAGGAAGAGACCAACACCCACCTGGCTCCAGCCTCCTTTCATAGGGCTAGGGGTTGGGTTAGCTAGTTTTGTATCTCCACTGCAGAGTCTGGAGGAAGCCATGAGCTTGGGAAGCCATGGGATCAGTGCCCTCATGTGTCTGTAGTGTAGGGCAGGAGGTTTTGATGGGGCTGTTTCATCAGCAGAACTTCCCACCACAGGAGTCACTGTACTGAGTTGAATGTGGGTAGCTGCCACAGCTGAACTGTTGGTGCCACTTCCTATGGTTGTCAGTTCCCCTGCTCAGCACTGACCTGCTGCTGTGGCATCTGCTACAGGTCAGCCAACCACAGCTAGCCCACAAAGATGCTCCAGGGATGTTTGGTGACCCTCAGGACAACCTCTGATTGCAATGATTAGGTTTTAATTAAGCTCTATGGTCAGATTTGTATCAGTGGCACAATTTGGATTTGAGCAGGCTTCTGGTAGCTCACAGAATCACAGAATGGTCAGGGTTGGAAGGGACCTCAAAGATCATTCAGTTCCAGCTCCCCTGCCATGGGCTGAGACACCTCACACTAGACCAGATTGTTCAGAGCTCCATTCAGCCTGGCCTTAAAAACATCCAGGGATGAGGCTTCCACCACCTCCCTGGTCAACCTGTGCCAGTCTCTCACTACCCTCATGGTGAAGAACTTCCTAATGTCTATTCTTAATCTCCATTTCTCTATCTTGGATCCATTCCCCTCACTACCTGACAGCCTAAAAAAATCCCTCCCCAGCTTTCTTGCAGCCTCCTTAAGATACTGAAAGGCCACAATAAGGTCTCCTTGGAGCCTTCTCTTCTTCAGACTGAGTAACCCAAACTCTCTGTCTGTCTCCCTAGGAGAGGTCCTCCAGCATTCTGATCACCCAGGACTGCGTGTGCAGAACTGTCCCTCCAGGGCTTTGGCAGCTGTGCCTCAGTGTCTGACATCCCTGTTTTTCCTACCACAGGATATGATTAACCCTGACTGGAGTCATCACACTGCATCCTAAAGCAGCAAATCCACCTGAACTCAGCACAATGTCTCTTCCCACCTCGAGCGCTGTACACAGCGAGACCACGCAGAGACTGTGCGTGGCTCACAGATCTCATCTGGGGCAGGTCTTCTGGGCCACCTTGGCATAGGGGGCTGGACTAGGCATGGTCTCCTATGCCTAGGGAGGCAGCAGGGTGCTGCCCCAGGGCCAGCTGGGGAGCCACGAGTTCTGCTGCACAGGGTGAGGATGCTGCTCTAGGTCTGTCCGGGAGCTGCAGCGATGCTCTTCTCACCTGAGTACCTGGGAACAGGCAAGGAGGAGCAGAAACCAGCTCAGGAGCTCGGGGACCTCTGGCTCAGTAAGTCAGCATGATGAAGGACACGGAGACGTGTGGGAGGAGGCACTGCTGATGGGAGGCAGAGACTCAAGGTCAGTTATGGGGAACTTCTCATTCCATTTTCCTTGAAAAATAGTGGTGAGAGGCCACGGCAGCACTTTGCAGCCCTCACTCACGTAAGCAGCCTGCGCTCGTCACTCCGGCGAGCTTCCTGCGGTGAGTAACGTGGAAGAAGAAAAGGGCAGGCTGCAGGGACTGTCCCGGGTCAGATGGTTACTCAGAAAGGAAACAGAGCCCAGGATGAGTCCTGGGGTAGCTGCAGTTCCTCACCAGAGTCAGCCCAGGCTGGGTCCTACGGTAGCTGCAGTTCCTCACCAGAGTCAGCCCAGGCTGAGTCCTGGGGTAGCTGCAATTCCTCACCAGAGTCAGCCCAGGCTGAGTCCTGTGGTAGCTGCAGTTCCTCACCAGAGTCAGCCCAGGCTGAGTCCTGTGGTAGCTGCAGTTCCTCACCAGAGTCAGCCCAGGCTGGGTCCTACGGTAGTGGCAGTTCCTCACCAGAGTCAGCCCAGGCTGAGTCCTGGGGTAGCTGCAGTTCCTCACCAGAGTCAGCCCAGGCTGAGTCCTGGGGTAGCTGCAGTTCCTCACCAGAGTCAGCCCAGGCTGAGTCCTGGGGTAGCTGCAGTTCCTCACCCATCAGGCCACAAGCTCACCTTCCACAGCAACTGCTTGCAAAAGTCGACTCAGCCCTTCCCAGCGTCCCCCAGCTTGGGCTTTGCTAGACAAAATACCTGCAGGAACCTCCTGCCTTGAGCTGAGGGCACTTCCAAAGTGGTTACACAGAGCACTGCTCTGCCTTTTGCCCTTAAGGAGTTATCTGGGGGGGTTCACAGGGGCTGCCTGGAGCCTTGCTGAAGTTGGAAGTTGAGCGGAGCATCACAGACGTGCCCCTCACAGATAAAGGGATTTCCGTGGGCTAAACCAAAACCAAACTCTGTTTAGTCTTCAGCATCCCTAACAGAGCCATGCAGCTATGTTCTTGGAAGGGGAGCTTCTATTAATGACCAAAATAGGGAGGTTTTGCTGCCTCCACCGTTTTTATCTCCTGCCCCAGCCTGGTGACTATCCATCTGGCTATGTTTATTGAGCTAACACAGAGTCCTCACTTTGCTGCAGAGCAGCCTGGCTTCCTCTGAAGCACAAGGAGCTGCACTGACAGGAAAGAAATGGACACGATTCACCCTCAAGTGAAGTCTGCAAATGCTCCAAATATTTGTTTGTACGTGTGGCCACTTGCAGGGCTGCAATTAGGAGCCTGGGAGAAGCAGGACTGAGTTCCAAATCTTGCTGACCCACACACCGGGAGATGCATTTGCAGCTTGGGCTCCTCAGCCCTCAGGTTGACTTTGAGTAGCATTTCCAAGACATTTAATTGCTCACACTGATGGTACTTTAAGATCCAATCTGCTTCCCTTCAGTTCTGCTGCTCATTTTCACCCCCTCCCTAGCAATCAGGTCATACCCTGCTCTGCTGAGTGTGAAGGATAAAGAGCCCAGTGTTCTCCCTCCTGCCATAGGGAAGAGGTCTCTCTTCTAATGTCAGACCGCAGTGGAGGTGGGGGGAAAAATGCCAAGGTAGGATTCAGTGTGAGGATTACTGCAGGTCTTTCAGCAGCAGCTACCTGGCTGCACAGACCCCTCTTGCAGCTAGCAGTGGCTATGCAGGCGCTCCTCCCAGACCCCTCTTGCAGCTAACAGTGGCTATGCAGGAGCTCCTCCCAGACCCCTCTTGCAGCTAACAGTGGCTATGCAGGAGCTCCTCCCAGACCCCTCTTGCAGCTAACAGTGGCTATGCAGGAGCTCCTCCCAGACCCCTCTTGCAGCTAACAGTGGCTATGCAGGAGCTCCTCCCAGACCCCTCTTGCAGCTAACAGTGGCTATGCAGGAGCTCCTCCCAGACCCCTCTTGCAGCTAACAGTGGCTATGCAGGAGCTCCTCCCAGACCCCTCTTGCAGCTAACAGTGGCTATGCAGGAGCTCCTCCCAGACCCCTCTTGCAGCTAACAGTGGCTATGCAGGAGCTCCTCCCAGACCCCTCTTGCAGCTAACAGTGGCTATGCAGGAGCTCCTCCCAGACCCCTCTTGCAGCTAACAGTGGCTATGCAGGAGCTCCTCCCAGACCCCTCTTGCAGCTAACAGTGGCTATGCAGGAGCTCCTCCCAGACCCCTCTTGCAGCTAACAGTGGCTATGCAGGAGCTCCTCCCAGACCCCTCTTGCAGCTAACAGTGGCTATGCAGGAGCTCCTCCCAGACCCCTCTTGCAGCTAACAGTGGCTATGCAGGAGCTCCTCTTTAGGCTGCACAGACCCCTTCACCGAGCCTTTCCAGCCCCAAAATAGGTGCCCAAGCTTCTGCTGATAGTGAGGGCAGAAAGCACCTTGCTCAGAGCAGGAAATCTGGTGAGGTTTTTTTTTTACTGCCAGTGCATGGAGTTTATTGCTTGTTAAACTGAAGGGTTGCTTCCTTCTCACATCCTGCAAGCATTTTATGTGAAGACACTTCATGCAGAATAAGGGTGGGTACATCCTTTCCCATCCTGTGGCATTGGAATTAGGCCCCACTGCAGGCAAAAACAGCACGGAGTTAAACCAAACAAACACAACAACACAACAAATGACAACTTGTGGTAGTGTCACAAGTCTCAGAAAAGGAAATGTTTTTACAGCCTGGGGAGAAAACAGTACTGAAGGCTTGTAAGTGAGACAGACATGCCACAGGGGACTGGAAATAGGGCTTCATCTGCTGTGATTCGTAGCTTCTTCAGGCAAGCACATGCAGGTGGGAGGACAAAAAGAAAAACCCTGACAACAAAAATCTCCCCCAAAAGGTAACATTTCCAGAAGTAATCAACCAGCAGCTCAGACTGATGGGGCTTGGGCAGGCAGAGCCTAGGAGGAACCAGAAAGTGCCCTTCTCCCTGCAGTCAGACTCAGGCAACTTTACTGTTGCTGAAGAACATTATGAAAAGCTAAAAGCAAGAGAGGTTCCTGTTTGAAAATGCTCTGCACAGCACCTGCCTGGCAGTGAGTCTGAAGGAAGGCAGTGATGTGCATGCTGGAGGGCATCACAGAATCCCAGCAGGGTGGAGGTTGAGAGTGACCTCTGGAGATCATCCATTACAGCCCCTGTGCTAAAGCAGGGGCACCCACAGCAGGCTGCCCAGGATCACAATGTGCAGGTAGGTCTGGAATCTCTGCAGAAAAGAAGATTCCACAACCTCTCTGGGCAGCCTGCTCCAGGGCTCCAGCACCCCACAGGAAAGGTTTTGCCCATGTCCAGATGGAACCCCCTGGGTTCCAGTTTGTGCCCAATGCCCTATCGCTGGGCACCACTGAGAAGAATTACGGAAGTCACAGAATCAACCAGGTTGGAAAAGACCTCTAGGATCATCAAGTCCAAACTACCACCTAACCCATGGCACTAAGTACCTCATCCAGCCTCCTCTTAAACACCTCCAGGGATGGAGACTCCACCACCTCCCTGGGCAGCCCATTCCAATGTCAATCACTCTTGCTGTGAAGATCTTCTTCCTAATATCCAGCCTAAACCTGCCCTGGTACAGCTTGAGGCTGTGTCCTTTTGTTCTGTCACTGGTGCCTGGCAGAAGAGACCAACCCCACCTGGCTGCAACCTCCTTTCAGGTAGTTGTAGACAGCAATGAGGTCTGCCCTGAGCCTCCTCTTCTGCAGGCTGCACACCCCCAGCTCCCTCAGCCTCTCCTCAGCCTTGGTGCCCTTCTCTGGACACGTTTCAGCACCTCAACATCTTTCTTAAATGGAGGGATGTTGAGTCTGGCTCTCTTGCCTCTCACCCTTTAGGTATTGATAATCACTGAGTAGCTCTCTACTCAGGGATCTCATGGCCAGCAGCATTAGGCATGAGGAGCTGGGGCTTGGCTGCCAAGGAAGGAAGCAGCCTGTTGCTGTGCACCACTGGCAAGAGTCTAGTCTGGCTTTCTTGCCCTTTACCCTTTAGTTATTGATAATCATCGAGAAGATCTCCACTCAGGGGTGCTCATAGCCAGCAGCTGCTGTCAAAGCCAGGGTTAACTGGAAACCAGGATCTGTGCTGGGTTTGGTTTATTTTTGCAAACAGAAATCGAGTTTGTGGTTAGCTTCTGGCAGCAGGTGGCCGCTCTGGACCCTCTCTGAAAACCAGCACAAATAAAAACATGTTTCAGCCTGCTACAGAGACAAAACAGCACCCAAATGGTTCTCTCTGCTTGCACAGAAGGCTATCCTGAAGCTGATTCTCTGAGAAGGGGAGAGGATTTTGACTGTGTGTGGGAGGTACAGAGTTCCTGACATCTGCCAGAGCAGGATTTCTTGTGTCTTAAGGGGAACTCTCTGCCCTGCTTTCCCATGGTGGAATATGAATGTTGCCTGCTATGCTGCACTCCCCCACCCCCAACGTGTCCGTGGCCATCAAGACATGACGCAGGTTTTTCTCTCTTGTGCTTAAATATTTTGTTCCACTTCATGCTCCAAGGAGTTGGTGGTGCCAAGTCAGCCCACTGGGAGAAGACCAGGATTACCCAACTGTTTTGGTTTTTTAAGAACAGGAACCACAATATTAGAGAATCATCACAACGTTAGAGAATCCTTTAGCTTGGAAAAGACCTTTCAGACCATCGGCTCCAACCATTAACCCAGCACTGCCAGGTCACTGCTAAATGTGTCCCTCAGCACTACACCTACACAGCTTTTAAACCCCTTCAGGGATGGGGACTGCACTGCCCTGGGCAGCCTGATCCAGGAATGGACAAGAAATTGTTCCTCGTGTCCAACCTAAACCTTCCCTGGTGTAACTTGAGGCCATTTCCTCTTTGTCTATCTTTTTTCCCCAGCCCCACCTCAGCCCAACCTCCTTTCAGGTTGCTGCAGGGAGCAAGGTGGTCTCCCAGGCTCTGTTATAGTCTTGTATGTGTTGTTGGCAGTACTGAAACTATGAAAGCAGAACAAGGAATGGGGTCCTCCTCGAAGCCTCAGCCCTTCATTATCCCCACACCTGCAAGCTATAGGTACTTTTCTATGCTACAGGCTTCAGCTGAGATCAGGCTTTTTGTGCCACTCCACACGGGAGTGAATGCTTTGCCCTCCCAAGGGTTGTTGGAAGGACTAAGCAGTCTGACTTGAACCATGGCTTGTTTCTTGCCCCAAGTGATGCTCAGGGGATCCAGCAATGTGACAGACATAAAACCCAGCAGTGAGAAGAGCAGGTTCTAGCTTTCTCACCCCTCAGCCCTCCCCCAGTAAATAAATACACCATTAATCAGCTGATTTTTTAGCATACAGAATACACTCACCACACTGCCTGAGCCCCAGCTCATCCTGCTGCCAGTTTCTTTCAGAGCTATACTGGGTTTGTTTTTCGCCCCAGCAATAACCTTCTGAGATAAATGAAGGCCAAAGTGATGGAGTTTTGTTGTGATGGACTTCTGTTGTGATGATGTGATGCAAATGGGTTGTGGTTACCATCAGAAAATAGTGGGGTTTGGAAGGGACCTCTAGAGAATCATAGAATCAACCAAGTTGGAAGAGACCTCCAAGCTCATCCACTCCAACCTAGCGCCCAGCCCCGGCCAATCAACCAGATCATGGCACTAAGTGCCCCAGCCAGGCTTGGCTTCAACACCTCCAGGGACAGAGACTCCACCACCTCCCTGGGCAGCCCATTCCAATGCCAATCACTCTCTCTGCCAACAACTTCCTCCTAACATCCAGCCTAGACCTCCCCTGGCACAACTTCACACTGTGTCCCCTTGTTCTGTTGCTGCTTGCCTGGCAGAAGAGCCCAACCCCACCTGGCTACAGCCTCCCTTCAGGTAGTTGTAGACAGCAATGAACTCTGCCCTGAGCCTCCTGTTCTGCAGGCTGCACAGCCCCAGTTCCCTCAGCCTCTCCTCACAGGGCTGTGCTCCAGGCCACTCTCCAGCCTTGCTGCCCTTCTCTGGACACCTTCCAGCACCTCAACATCGTTCTCACATTGAGAGATGTTGGGTCCGGCTCTCTTGCCCCTCACCCGTTAGGTATTGCCAATCACTGAGAAGATCTCGCTCGGGGATGGCACCGCCAGCAGCACTGGGGCGGGCAGCTGGGGTTCGGCTGCCGAGGACGGCAGCAGCCTCGGCGGCTGCAGGCGCTGCGCGGAGCCGCTCAGCGCTAGGGGACACTCTTGCCCCAGCCAGCACAGCGCAGCCGGCAGAGCAAAGTCCCGGTAGAGCAAGAAACCCAGCACCTCGCTTTCCTTTCCCGAGGCGTTTCTAAGGCTGAAACTGTTCGAGGATGACCCTTGGCTCCCTCTTCCCGAATCCTGTCGTTTTCCAGCCCAGCAAACGCCGCAGCTGCCGACTCACCTCCGGGCTCCGCCGGCTACTGTCTCTCGGCACGGAACCGCAGACACGGGCAGGTAGGAAAAGCCCTTCGGGGTCACCAACTCCAACCGACATCCCTGCTCTACGAGGTTCACCCTAAACCGTCTCCCCAAGCACCACATCCAAAGCACTTTTAAACGCAGCCAGGGTTGGTGACTCCACCACCTGCCTGCGCAGCTCACTCCAGTGCCTGACCACTCTTGCTGGGGAAAAAAAATCTTCCCTAGCATGTAGTCTAAACCTACCTAGTGGCAGCTTGAGGCCATTCCCTCTTGTTCTGTCACTAATTACTTGTGAGAAGAGCCCAGCAGCAGCCTCTCCACAACCTCCTTTCAGGCATCGGTAGACAGCAATGAGGGCTTCTCTTTTTCAAGCTAACCATCCCCAGCTCCCTCAGGTGCTCCTCTCAAGACTTATTCCCAGCCTTTGCTGCCAGGATGGCACTCTTCTGTGTGCTACAGCAGGGCTAGGTCACAAGCAGGGGACAGCTGCTCCCACCTGGAGCTGGGCTTCTGCCAAGCCACAGATCTTCTACCTGTTTTGCTAGATTGGCTCAGATTAGAGGTGACCTCAGAGATCATCTACTCCATGGGCAGGGATCCTTCTCAATGAGGCTTGGGAAAAGCCAGGTAGAAGATAATCATTCTCAGCAGATGTTTCCATGCAGGAAGCTGTGTGTGAGATGTGCCTGATGAGGAGAGGCTGAGGGACCTGGGGCGGTTTTGTCTGGAGAAGACTGAGAGAAGATTGAATCAATGTTTGTAACTATCTGAGGGCTGAGGGTCAGGAGTGGGGGACAGGCTCTGCTCACTGCTCCCTGGGATAGGACAAGCAGCAATGGATGGAAGCTGCAGCAGAGGAGGTTCCAGCTCAATACAAGGGGGAACTTCTTGACTGCAAGGGTCCCAGAGCACTGGCACAGGCTGCCCAGAGAGGTTGTGGAGTCTCCTTCTCTGGAGCCTTTCTAGGCCTGTCTGGATGCGTTGCTGTGTGCTCTGAGCTAGATTGTATGGTTCTGCTCTGGCAGGGGGGTTGGACTGGATGATCTCTTTGGGTCCCTTCTGACCCCTGACATCCTGTGAGCCTGTAATATGGCCACAAAGGCCACCCAACTACTCCATCCTCACCAAATCATCACCTCCAAGTGTCTGCAAGCATTTCCTGCCTGCAAATGCACATTTATTAATGTCCCAGCTGCTCACTGCTGGGGTGCTCCACCTCTGCAAGACCTGCCAGGACTCAGGTACCAGCAGAAGTGGTTTGGCTCTGGCAGGTCCTCATGCCAGCAGCCCCAGACGGTGCCCTGAGTGCAGTGAAGCTGGGATACAGCAAAGGCCAATTTGGCTGGATCAAAGTCCAGCTTTGAGACACTGGCCCAGTGAGTCCACAAACATCTCAGCCTGCTCCAGGAGTTGCCCTCAGCACCTTCTGTGCTGCTTTTACCGAGGTTTTTAGCATATCATTATAAAGGATCCTGTGAATATTATGCTCCAGTGCTGGTTGTAGGTACCAATGTACTGTAGGGAAGAAAAATCAGCCTGCAGAGATTTGAAAATCAAGACGCAGAGACCAGAAATAGGCAAAATGCAACGTTTAGCAGTTTCATTTTCTGCACTCTCTAAATAGCCTATCCCATTGCACAAAACCTCATTGTCATTTCTCTTACCATAACCATTGCTTCATAAAAAAATAAAGAGAAAAAAGAGAGAGAAGGAAGAAAAAAACACCTCTGGTACAAGAAAAATGCTTGGCATTTGGCAGTGCTTCATGGTACACTGTTTCAACCTGTGGCTCTCTGAATGTGCAGATAGCTTTCTGAATACTCTGAAACTCTTTCCCATGATGATTTCTATTTACAAAGTGCCCTTAATGCTTGGAGACACAACTTCTGACACTCACAGTTAATCCTTGAAGAGAAGAGCTAGCCAGCCCTCACTCCCACCTACTCAATGCAGCCTGCTGGTGTATCTCTGAGCTAGAGGCTCCTTTGGGTTTAGGGGGAACTGCAATGCTCCTCTGCTTCAGGAGCTTCCAGCCCTCTTCCACTCCACAGATCCTTGGCATTTCCTAAAGGGGTTTCAGATCTTGTTGGAATTTCACAAAGAATTAGAAAGGTTTAGAAAGGAGCTCTGGAGATCATCTAAAGCAGGGTCACCCACAACAGGTCCAGGATCAATATCCAGGCAGGTTTGGAATCTCTCCAGAGAAGACTCTCTAACCTCACTGCATAACCTGGTCCAGGGCTCTGGCACCCTCACAGGAAAGAGCCTCCTGGGTTCCAGTTTGTGCCCATTGCTGCTTGTGCTGTCACTGGGCACCACTGAAAAGAGCCTGGGTCTGTGCTCTTGGCCCTTGCCCTTTAGATACTTACAAGCATTCAGAAGATCACCTCTAAGACTGCTCTTCTCCAGGCTGAGCAGCGCCAGGGCTCTCAGCCTCTCCTCAGCAGAAAGATGCTCCAGTGCCTGAGGCATGATAGAACTGTTTTGGTTGAAGAGCCTTTAAGATCACTGAGTCCAGACATTCTCCAACTCTCCCAGCTCTGGGACTAACCCATGGCCCTCAGCACTACATCTCTGCCTCTTTGAAACACCCGCAGGGATGGGGATTCAATCACCTCCCTGGGTGACCTGCTCCAGTGTTTGAAAACCCTTTCAATGAAAAGGTTTCTTCTAACATCCAACCTAAACCTCCCCTGGTGCAACATGAGGTCATTTCCCTTTGTCCTATCACTTGTTACTAGGGTAAAGAGACCAGCACCTGCCTGACTACAACCTCCTTCCATGGAGCTGTAGAGAGCCTCTGCTGGACTCTCTCCAGTAGTTCCTCATCTCCCTCGAGCTGCAGAGCTCAGAAGTGGGCACAGTACTCCAGATGTAGACTAACATCCTTCAGTTGCTCTGCAGCTGAATTTGCCTTTTTCCAGCCCAGGAATGTACAGAGAGTGAACTTCCACTCTGTGTATCTGTAAAGATCATTTCTCAAGCAGAACTGTCTCCACAGCAAGCTCCTTTTGCTCACTCTTATTCCACAGTATTAACACTGCTTTCTTTGTGGATGATAACATGAAGAAACTTAATAAATACCACATCAAAAGACACTTTTCCAGCCAAAAGCTTCAATCCTACAAGACTTTCTATTTCTGTCTCGCTGTAGCACACATCTGGAGCTGGGCTTTGCTCCAGCAGAAGGCAGACAGTGCTGCCTCTCCATGGGATCACTGCAAAAGCACAGGAATGTCTCCTGCCCAAGAGTCTGATTAAAGACATGAGCAAAGCTCTTTTTCACCATACTGTACTCAATAGTCACTCAGGTCATAATCAGACTCTCCAGATCTTCCTAGATCCAAGGGCCTTGGATTGCCTCACACTGCAGGGTGTGAGCATGCTGAACACTCTGAAACAGGATCAGACATCATTTATCAGTATTTTAAGGACTTATCAATTATTTTACTTCATTATTTTCTTAATGAGTTCTTTTAAAAGACTTGGTTAATAGCTCAGGAGGACAGGTCTGATCTTGCACTGTGCCCTGAGCACCCAGAGCTCTGCTTTTAGGTGAGACCTCCTGAGGGATAATCCAGATCCTGCAGCCATCATTTACAGGAATAGTCCCACTGCAAAAGTTTGCAGATGCACATCAGGATGCTGCAATTCTAAACCAGCTCCCACAGACAAAACTTGTCTCAGAAACTCAGACATTTATGGCAAAGCTGCTGCTTGTGAGAGTGCCTGGAGAGCTGCTCATTGAGGGCAGAAGGGCTCAAGTGGAGCTCCTGGAGGAGCCTGCAGGCCTGCTGCCCACAAGAGTCTGAAGAGCTGCTCAGTGAGGGTGGGAGAAAGGCTCAAGTGGAGCTACTGGATTTGCAGACCTGCTGGCCACAAGAGTCTGAAGAGCTGCTCAGTGAGGGTGGGAGAGGGAGCTGAAGCCTGAGTTCTTGGATTTGCAGACCTGGCCACCGACCCTGCAAGTCTTGCACATGGAATTATCTTGCAACCCAAAATCCAAAGTAGAAGCAGCTGGGGGAAGGGCCGGAGTGGTCTCAGCCTCTGCTGTGTACACAGAGCAGCTGTTTGAAGGCACAGTGAAGCCTCTGCCCTCTCTGTCAGAGCTCTCCAGACACGGCCCCTGGCCAGTGCTGTTTACCCTTCCCACCAGCCGGGGGAACGCAGGCTCTTTGTAGAGTGGTGGAATGGAGAAAATGCACAAACAGAGGCTTTGAAAAGCTTGTGAGTTTATCATCAGATCAACAGCTTTCTGGTGCTGGCTGGCAGTGACTCCTCCATCTTAAGCGGCTGTCGGTGTCCAAGCAGCACTCCCGAGGAAGGAGCAGGCCACCCCTGGCAGCACAGATCGTGGACCATCCACCACTGTCATTACATAGCTAATTGTGACAAAGGCTTACGAGTCCCCGCTGCGTCTGCTGGAAGGGGCCCAAGATCTCCACTGGCCATCTGAGATGGTAGAGGAAGGTCTAACCCCCTTATAAAGGGGCCACAGCTGTGTTCCTGTTCTCCCTGTGGCTTGCTCCAAAGGGTTCCTCATCCTTCTCTTTTATGGAGACCTTTTTCCTGAAGGCTTGCGTTAAGCTGGAGGAAGAACCTTTCCTAAGCGTGCTAAGTCTCTTCCGAAAGTTGCCTCCCGAGAAGAAGTAGAGGAGAGGGTCAAAGCAGCAGTTGGCAGCTGCTAGGGGAAGGGTTACCACGACCCACTTCTGCAGGTAGATGGTGTCCTTGCAGCCGGAGCTGAGCCGCAGCACGTGGAGGTAGACCGTGCGCAGGATGTGGTAGGGGGTGAAGCTCACCAGGAAGGTGAGGGTGACGATGACGATCATCCAGACAGCCTTCTTGCGGCTGGTCTGGTTCTTCCGCAAGGAGTTCTTCATCAAGGTCCTTATGATCATGGTGTAGCAAATGGTTATGACAATAAAAGGGAAAATGAAACCCACAAAGAGGGCAATAAGATCCAAGGTCATCACCATCTTTTTCTTCTGAGAGTCTTCGGGGGGTTCGAAGCACTTGGTCTTGTTGCCGCGCTGGTAGGTCCCGTTCTGCAGGAAGGGAGTGCTGGTCAGGGTGACAAAGATCCAGACACCAATGCAGACAAATTTAGCCTTCTTCTCTGTGACCAAGTGGATGTTCTGGACCGGGAACACGATGGCTATGCAACGGAAGAAGCTCATTGCGGTCATGAAGAAGATGCTGCAGTAGAGGTTGACGTAGAGCGCGTAGGAGCTGATCCTGCAGAGGAAGTCGCCGAAGAACCAATGGCCCCTGTGGACGTAGTAGACGACGCGTAGGGGCAGGGTGCACACGCAGAGGAAGTCGGACACAGCCAGGTTCATCATGTAGACCTGGAAGGCTGTCCTCTGCTGGTAGGTTTTGATGAGGATGTAGATCACCACCCCGTTGCCAACAAAGCCCAGGATGCTGATCATGGAGTAGAGCGTGGAGTAGACGCGGTTCCGGAAGTCATCGATGGAGTGGTGGCACAACGAGTTATTGAGCAGCCCTGTCATGTTGCCTGCCTGAGGCACCAGTCTTGTCTGGCGATGAGTGTCAGGCCTAAGAGTGAAGAGCTCAGGTGAGACGTGTAAAGCAGCACAGGAAAACAAGCCCTCAGTTTTAAACCGGAGGCAAAACCTTGTCACAGCCCTCAGACAGGAGCAGACTCTTCAGAGGAGATGAGGATCTGCACAGAGCCATGTTCACAGAATCACAGAATGTCTGGGGCTGGGAGGGACCTGGAAAGCTCATCCAGTCCAACTTCCCTGCCAGAGCAGGATCACCTAGAGCAGATCACAGAGGAACGCGTCCAGGAGGGTTTTGAATATCTCCAGAGGGGGAGACTCCACAACCTGCCCCAGGCAGCCTGTTCCAGGGTTCTGTCACCCTCACAGTAGAAAAATTCCTCCTTATGTTTAAGTGAAACTTCCTATGCCTCAGCTTCCACCCATTGCTCCTTGTCCTGGCATCAGGCATCACCCAGCAGAGCCTGGCTCCAGCCTCCTGGCACTCACCCTGTACTGTGGTCTTCCACTGCAGCCACCTTCAATGTGGTGCCAACAACAAGTGATGCGAGTCATGTTCAGATAAGTCACAGAATGGTTTGGGTTGGAGGGGATCCTGAAAGGTCATCCAGTCCAACTTCCCTGCAGTCAGCAGGGACATCCTCCACTAGAGCAGGTTTGCCCAGAGCCTGACCTTGAATATCTCCAAGGATGAGGTCTCAACTACTTCCACGAGCAGCCTGTCACCTCTAATTTCAGACCATTGTCCCTCGTCCTGTCCCTGCAGGCCTTTGCAAACAGTCCCTCTGCAGCCTTCTTGTGGCCCCCCACGGGTACTGGCAGGCTGCTGTTAGGTCTGCCTGCAGCCTTCTCATCTCCAGGCTGAACAATCTCAATTCAGGTAGCATCCTTCTTCCCCTGAATTGTCAAACAGCTTCACCTCCTCGCAATCCAAGGTTAAAACTCATTCAAAGAGCAGGAAGGAATAATGAAGGTGGCAATAGCACTATAGGACATAAAAACCAAAGACTGGATCTGGTCCCTAATGACTTCTCAGTTCTGTCTCTCAACATCACCTGGCAGATACTGCCTCTGAGCTCCACCTCCACACCTGCTTGCACAAAGGCAGGTTGGTATACGAGGAAGTAGTGGAATCGGAGCCATTTGGGCTGGAAAAGACCTTTAAGATCATCAAGTCCAATCATTAAGCCAACACTGCCAGGTCACCACTAAACCATGTCCCTTAGCACCACATCTACATGGCTTTGAAACCCCTCCAGGGATGGGAACTCCACCACAAATCTTCAAAAAGGTTTCTGAATTTGTGGAGGGAAACTGTTTAAATGGATGAAAACAACTCAGACCCTTTGCTCAGGTGATGAAAGACAATTCCAAGCTAGAGGCTGCTCAGTGCACAGCCAGGCATGTGTCAGCTCCCCAGATTCTGCCTTGTTCTCCTCTGCACTGTTTTCTAAACCTTCTTTGTTAACAAACTGGGGTAATTAACAGCTTTGGAAAAGATATTGCCTGGTGCAGCTGATGAACAGAGCAGAGAGGATACTGCTGCAGGGCTGCAGGTTCCCTGGCATTGCAGGGGAGCTTCAGGGAGGCTCATGTCAAGGAAAACAAACCTCTTGCTCCAGAGAGACCAGATCTCTGCCATCAAGGCAAGAGTTTTCCCCTTGGGTTTGCTTTATGTTAGCAGGGCTGGGACTCTCCACAGTGGTCAGACCCTACAGCCAGGAAGGGCTTTCTGGATCTACTCAGTCTTTCATGAAGGTTTATCATCTCCTTTCAGTGTTGATTTCAGTGCAGTGATACATGAGACTCTTAATTTGGGTTGTTACAAAGTAAAGCAGGAGAAACAGCACACACTTACACGGTTTCCCCTCATTCACTTTCAATTTCTACTGCTCCAAACACAGAATTCGACTTGCAGTGAGACCATGAAAACCTGTGGTGAGAGCTGCAGGGTGCACACAGGCTGAAACACCGGGACTGAAGAAAAAGCAGCCATGAAAGCAACAGCTAGGAGAACCTGCACCACTTGTGTGCTCAAAACTGATGCTAAATTGTATGTGTTTTCATCCATAAAAGTAGGCTGGCAGCATTAAAGTGGAATTTCTGTCTGTCTCCAGGATGTACTGGAAATTCAAAACCTCACTGGGATGCTCAAGGCTTCCAGGTTTCAGGCGAGTACATTAAAGCCCAGCAGATATCAGAGAGGCAGGACAGGAGAAGAGGCAAACTCTGAGGCAAGAGGATTTTTGTTCCCCCAGGCTATTTCTGGACGTGCCGGGGTGCCTGAGCAACCAACCCTGTGACTGTGTAGAGGTCTTGGGCCAGGAGAGGCAGCCAAGATTCAGCACAGCTGTCAGAGTGTTGTACAGCATCACCTACGCTTCATCCTAGCTAGCATAAATGGAGCTTATCTAGTGATGCTCATTACGACAAGCTGCTAATCAGACAGGCAGTGAGTTCACAGCCATGACCTCCCGCTACCCCCCAAATCACAGAATGTCAGGGGCTGGAAAGGGACCTCAAAAGCTCATCCAGTCCAACCCCCCTGCAGAGCAGGATCACCTGGACCAGATCACACAGGAACACATCCAGGCAGGTTTGGAATATCTCCAGAGACGGAGACAGCCCCCCTGGGCAGCCTGTTCCAGTGCTCTGTCACCCTCACAGTGGAAAGAATTCCTCCTCGTGTTTAAATGAAACTTCCTCTGCCTCAGCTTCCACCCACTGCCCCTTGTCCTGGCACCAGGCATCACCCAGCAGAGCCTGACCCCAGCCTCCTGGCACTCACCCTGCACATATTGATAACCATTGCTGAGGTCACCTCTCAGTCTCCTCTAAGCTAAAGAGCCCCAAGCTCCCTCAGGCTGTCCTCATAATGCTGTCCCTCTGCAGCCTCGTTCTGGTATTGGCTCAGACCCAGCTAGGATGAGTCTAGGGGCTTGTCAGATCCACACAATGGGAATCCCAGAGTGGGTCTGAACGCCACCAGATATCACTCCTGTGAGCTTCTCATGGCTCCAGGCATCTCTCCTCTGCAGGGACCAGGCAGCAACATGGAGCTGCTGCCCTGGTGGAGCTGTGAGAGGACACCAAGCCCTGGGTGATGGTGAGATCCAGCCTTCATCCCACCTGAAGGCTTCACTTCAGCCTTACGGTTCAGGTTATGAAAAGACAACAGCCCAACAAAAGGCTAAAATGAAGCTGATGGTAACACTGGTCGGATGAGCCAGTTGTTTGGAAGGAGCAGGTTGTGCACTACTCAGAGAAATGCTCATTGCTTGTGCTTTTTTTTCCTGTCAAGATATTCTAAGAGAGGTGTTGAAGCTCTTCCTAGGGTTACTCTTATCCCTGGGTTGGTGCTGAGCAAGCAGACCTGGCAAGTAAACCCTAATGTGCTGTGCACTGCATCAAAATCAGGGCCTCAGGCAGCTCTTGAACTTCTCTTTGAATTTCCCTCAGCATCACAGGTAAGTGTTAGCTCAGACATTAAACCCAACACAGCCAACATGGTCTCTTCTGAGCACTGAGGCTTTTTTCCACCCCAGGCAACAATGATTGGTATGAGGAAGGAGCAGAAAATGGGACAAGCTGGGATGCATAGCCAACCCAGAGGATAAACAGAGGTTTCCCCAGAAGCTGTAATGTGATGCAGCACTCAGAGAAGAGACAGGGCTGCAGATGGGGAAGTGGAAGTTGTAGCCTGGTGGGGGTTGGTCTCTTCTCCCAGAGAGGGTGAGGGAGCTGGGGTTGTGCAGCCTGCAGAAGAAGAGGCTCAGGCGTGACCTCTTTGCTCTCTACAACTACCTAAAGGGAGGCTGTAGCCAGGTGGGGTTGGGCTCTTCCTCCAGGCAAACAGCAAGAGAACAAGGGGACACAGTCTCAAGTTGAGCAGGGGAGGTCTATGCTGGATGTTAGGAGGAAGTTGTTGTCAGAGAGAGTGATTGGCATTGGAATGGGCTGCCCAGGGAGGTGGTGGAGTCGCCATACCTGGAGGTGTTGAAGCAGAGCCTGGCTGGGGCACTTAGTGCCATGATCTGGTTGATTGGCCAGGGCTGGGTGCTAGGTTGGATTGGATGAGCTTGGAGGTCTTTTCCAACCTGCTTGGTTCTATTCTGTGGAGAGCAGCACTGGGGCAACCAGGCAGTACAAGCAGAATTTGTGCCTCCCAGCCATTTTGGGTCAGGTTCTCATCTACCTTTTCATAGCACAGAAGTGATGAGTGTCTGCAGAAGCAATTGTGACCATCTGCCACTGTGGGCTTCTCCTTCCTTCCAGTTAGCTGTCCCACCCAAGAGAGAACCAAGGGAATTAGACAATCCCAGGTTGGAAGGGACCTCAAGGATCACCTGGCCCAATCTCTCGTAGGAAGATGAGGTCTGGATGGTTAGAGGATAAACATTTCAGCCCATTAGATAAACTTCCTTATTTAATCTTTGTGCCTGTGCACACTGCTTACGTGGCACTGAGCTGCATCATAAACACTTTCCCTCCTTTGGGGACAACATTTCAGCCTTCCAGCTGCTGTTCTCTGAAGGCATGTGTGAGGGATTTGTCATGAAGACATCTAAAAGCTGTTACCTATCATATTTCTAGGCAGAATTTAAAGTGCTAACTAAAAGGAGAACTCATGATTTCAGTACTGAAGTGGACTGTGGAAGTATAAGACAGCCCCACACCTAGAAATATAGCTGTAAAGATCCAACCCCCCCACAGAACACCATTTCCTAGATGAGGCTTGAGACCAGGTTTGCATCACAAAGACAGTTAACACTTCTGCCACTTGTATTTCGCGGTGCGGTTTGGCTTGAAAGTGACCTCCAGAGGTCATCTGATCTGATTCCCCTGCCGCTGGGGCAAGGGGCAATGGGTGGAAGCTGAGGCATAGGAGGTTCTGTGTGAACCTGAGGAAGGATTTTTTCCCTGTGAGGGTGACAGAGCACTGGCACAGGCTGCCCAGGGGGGTTGTGGAGTCTCCTCTGGAGATATTCAAGAACTGTCTGGGTGCATTCCAGTGTGATCTGCTCTGGGTGATCCTGCTCTGGCAGTGGGGCTGGACCAGATGAGCTTTTGAGATCCCTTCCAGCCCCTGACATTCTATGATATCCAAGCAGATCAGGCTGGTCAGAGCCCCATCAAGCCCAGTCCCGAATATCTCCAAGAATGCCCCACCCCACCAGGCAACCTGCTCACCACCCCCACGGCAGAGAACCTCCTCCCACCGTCCAATCTAAGCGATAGAATTGTTTTGCTTGGGAAGGACCTCTAAGATGGTCGAGTGGAGGTTCACCGAGCTGTTTATTCTGTGCCGGTGGCTTCAGCTCGTCAGGACTGTGCATGAATTAGAGCGTGTGGTGATTGCATCCCGGCATAAGCAAACCCCTGACAAAGCAGCACTGACCGCCGTGTTGCTCTCCCAGTCTCATGCAGCACACCTGATTCACAGCTGGTCGTAAATAAATGAGGCTATGTTTAATTACACAACCGCGAAGCACACGACCGAAGATGCTAATGTTTGTTTTGAGCTCAGAGGTAAAGCACCACTGGTCCTTAGGACCACTCCCGAGTCCCGACACGGGCTGAGCTTAAGAGTTTGCTGGGAAAGGAGTAGAAACTGCCCCAGAACAAATTCCCTTCTGCAGGAGGAGCAGGCTTTGCGCTTAGAAAGAGGAAGAGAACGAAAAACGACAGCAAGGATCAGCAGAGAGTGAACCGCCCGGCTCGTCAGCGCAGCGTAACCGAGCTCCGCGGGTACGGACCCGGCTGCAAACCGCTTCCCGACTCAGCATCCTGCCGCTGCCCGGAGACGGAGCGGGGGTAGCCGACCCGGCACTCCCGCACCCCAAAGGAGACGACCCCAGCCAAAACTTACCGTAGCCGAGCCAGACCGCAGCTCTGCCCGAGCTGCCCCTTCAGAGCCCTTAAAACGAGACGCGCCCCTCCCGGCCCCGCCCCATCGGCCCCAGCCCCGGAGGGCCCCCGGCCCCCCCCTCCCCGCTTCCTTCGGGGGATGCTGCTCCTTGCTGGGAGAGTCCGTCCCGAAGATGGGGGTGCTCCGCTCCCCGCCTCCTCTGGCGTTGGAGAAGCCCTTAAGCGGAGGCTTTGGTCCATGGTGGGGGTGGCTCCAAGTTGCACCTACTGCAGCATCTGAGATCTGTCATGAAGAACGTCTGTTCTCATCTGCACCCCTAGTTCTTGGGAGCCATCTGCTGCTGGCGTCCCCTAATAAAACCTTATCCAGCTGCTTTGCAATGAGCAGGTGTAAGCAGAGACAGGTGTTAAGTGTGCTCCTGATCTAAAGGTGCCTGCATTACCAGCAAGTCAAGGCAGGTTCTCCTTCCCCTCTACTCAGCCCTAGTGAGGCTCCAGCTGGAGCACTGAATCCAATTCTGGGCTCCCCAGTTCAAGAGAAACAGGGAAATACTGGAGAGAGTCTAGTGAAGGTCATGAAGATGCTGAGGGGCTTGGAGCATCTCTGTGAAGAGGAAAGGCTGAGAGCCCTGGGGCTGCTCAGCCTGGAGAAGAGCAGCCTGAGAGGGGATCTGATCAATGCTGATCAATGTCTGAAGGGCAGGGAACAGGAAGATGGGACCAGACTCTTTTCTGTGGTGCCCAACAACAGGACAAGGGACAAACTGGAATCCAGGATGTTCCATCTGAGCAGAAACAAAACCCAAACTCTCCTGGACACTCTGATCCTGGGCAACCTGCCATGGATGACCCTGCTTTAGCAAGAGGGTTGGACCAGGTGATCCTCAAAAGTCCCTTCCAAACTCTGACTTGCTGGGAATCTGTGATCACCACAGTTCTTACACGGTGCTGTGCAGTCAGGTCTCTATCTGGTCAGATTTTGAGCCATATTTTCCTGCCCAGCTCTGCTTTGATTGCTAGTTTTGAACCTTCCATACACCTGCATGCTCTCTAGCTGGATGAGGCCAGGCTGGCTGCGTGGTCCACCCAGATGGGATACAAAATGATGAAACTTGCATGTGGGAAACAGTGGTGGGTTGAGAGCATCAGGAACATGCAAGTGGAAATGAGACAGGAAGGTGCCCCGGTAAAACCTCTGCTATGCTCAGCTGAGAAATTGCACTGGTGGAGGCAGATCTTTTCACCTGGTGGAAGGACAGCTACTGAAAATCCTGACTTCTAGAACCAACATATGCATCACAGAAGACCTTTTCCTGCCCTCAAGGGCTGACTGCCCCTGTGCTGCCCTGGAAGTGGTGGCAGCAGGCTGTCTTCTGCAGAACTGAGGTTCTCAAAGGTATAGCTGCTGTGGTCAGCAGAGCTGTGTGTGGCCTGTCCCCACAGCATCCTCAGCCCTGTAGCCCTGTGTGGGAGACCAGTAGGAGCAAAGCTCTCTGCCAGACCTTCCTTGGGAAGGTGAGTTTCTTTCATCTGATCCCAAGTGACCTCTGGCAGGCGGTCTGATTAGTAAGCTTTATCTTACCATGGGAAATAACAACACTTAATTACACTTCCTCAGTATTCACTTCCAAAGTGGCAGGCACACACCCAAAAGGACTAACCAGCTAAACACTGCTTTCTGCTCGTGGGACACACAGCTCAGCACATCCCCCTTCTCCCATGGCAGCTCTGTGGTGTGGAGGTCATGTGAAGGGTCCCCTCCCTGCCTATCCATGGCCATGTGTGCAAGGCTGCTCCTATCCACAGCCCATTTTCTGCTCAGCAAGACACCCCACACTGTTATTTAGGAGTGCTCACTGCAGGAGGGAAACATTCCTAGCTCTAGGATTTGCTTCCCTAGGTTGGCATGGGTGGAATTCCATGGTGGGAAATTATGTGGTGAGAGGGAGAGTGGTTTCTGCCAGCCCAAGATCCCACAAGAGCCCCTTGGACCCTAATGTCACTGCTGTGGCCAACCCTCTGGCTCTCTCTGAAGGGAAGGGATTAGTGTTTGGTGCTTATAAAGTTTCTCCAGCTTGTAGGCCTTCTTGTAGGCTGCTTCTCTGTCTTCTGGCACAACATTGGGTAATAATATTTATAAACCTTCTGCAGATGATTGGGCAGTGACATCCAGGTTCTTGGATTTCCCAAATCCTCCTCATTAAGTTGGACTACATCCCAGGTCTGTGTCAGCTGGGAGAGCATTAAATCCACATGGAGACACCTCAAATCTTTCAAATAAATGGTTTAGTATCAAATAAAAGCCTGATCCTCACCCAAGAGCCACTTGGCAGCATAGAACAGTCAAATGATAGCTCCATGGAATAATTCAGGTTGGAGGGGACCTCAGGAGGTCCCCTCAATTCAAGAGAGATGTTGGAGGTACTGTAACGTGTCCAGAGAAGGGCAGCAAGGCTGGGGAGGGGCCTGGAGCACAGCCCTGTGAAGAGAGGCTGAGGGAGCTGGGGGTGTGCAGCCTGCAGAAGAGGAGGCTCAGGGCAGAGCTCATTGCTGTCTGCAGCTCTCTGAAGGGAGGCTGTAGCCAGGTGGGGTTGGGCTCTGCTGCCAGGCAAGCAGCAACAGAACAAGGGGACACAGCCTCAAGTTGTGGCAGGGGAGGTCTAGGCTGGATGTTAGGAGGAAGTTGTTGGCAGAGAGAGTGATTGGCATTGGAATGGGCTGCCCAGGGAGGTGGTGGAGTTCCCATCCCTGGAGATGTTTAAATGGAGGCTGGCTGGGGCACTTAGTGCCATGGTCTGGTTGACTGGCTAGGGCTGGGTGCTAGGTTGGACTGAATGAGCTTGGAGGTCTCTTCCAACCTGCTTGATTCTATGATTCTGTGACTTTAAAATGTCCCTTCCAACCGAAAGCATTCTATGATTCTAGGTGTCTAGTTCAACCTTCTGCTCAAGCCACACCAGGCCAGGTTGCTCAGGCCTTTATCCCACAAGGATGGAAGCCCAAAAACTTCCAACAGTGGCCAATTCATTGCAGATGTTGGTGGTACTTGGTTCTGCCACTCCTTCTGCTTTTTTGGGGCCATGTTTGTTTTTGTTTTGTTTTTTTTTTATGTTATTCCTTCTGCTTTTTGTTACTCAGCTTTGTAATTTCTTCTCCTTTTTCTTAGCTGTTCTTTCTTATCTCTACTGCCTTTTGCTCTCAAGAAAAGGAAGATTTCTACTTCTGAGGTCCTACTGAGGTTGGATGGGATTGAGAACTCTGCTGCTCCAGATGTGCTGGCAGAAGAGTCAGAATTTCACCACGGGAAGGATTTCCTCACTGGCTTCCTATGAAGAAGCTGAACCATAGGTCTGATACAACAAAGCCAAGAAGGTATGTGGTATTTGATGGGGTTCAGACATGATAAGTAGGAGCAGGACTGGGGTACACATTGAAGATGGAGGCTGGCTGAGGCACTTAGTGCCATGAGGTTAGTTAATTAGAAGGGTTAGATGCTAGGTTGAACTCGATGATCCTAGAGGTCTTTCCCAACTGGTTAGCTCTGTGACTCTGTGAACACTGTGAGGAGCTGGATGGAGTCTTTTGACCTGTGGAATGGTTGGCTGGAAGGGGTGGGGGTGTGGCAAACACTGAAAGTAAAGAGGAAAGAAGAGAGAAATGGAGGCCATGAAGAGAAAGAGGGCTGCTCTTCAGGATCTGCGACTGGGCAAGGGTAGCTGTCACCTGCCATTTCACTTCTACCTTGGTGCTAAGCCATTTCTTTGCTCTCTTTTGAGGTCCCTAGAAGTCTGGGCTAATGAATCATACAATGTCAGGTTACATGGGTCCTCCTTCTTACCCTTTGTAAAGATTGGAGTGATGTTTGGTTTGCCCTCCAAGGCACCTCTCCTGTCCACCCTGACTAACCAATGATGGAGAGTGGTCTGGCAATGACCTCTGCCAGCTCCCTCAGCACTTGCACGTGGATGCCATCAGGACTCTCAATTCAAGAGAGTCTCAATTCAAGAGAGATGTTGAGGTGCTGGTTCAGAGAAGGGCAACAAAGCTGGTGAGGGGCCTGGAGCACAGCCCTGTGAAGAGAGGCTGAGGGAGCTGGGGGTGTGCAGCCTGCAGAAGAGGAGGCTCAGGGCAGAGCTCATTGATGGCTACAACCTGAAGGGAGGCTGTAGCCAGGTGGGGTTGGGCTCTTCTGCCAGGCACCCAGCCACAGAACAAGGGGACAGAGTCTCAAGCTTTGCCAGGGGAGGTCTAGGCTGGATGTTAGGAGGAAGTTGTTGGCAGAGAGAGTGATTGGCATGGGAATGGGCTGCCCAGGGAGGTGGTGGAGTTCCCATCCCTGCAGGTGTTTAAAAAGAGGCTGGATGGGGCACTTAGTGCCATGGGTTAGTTAATTAGAAGGCTTAGGTACTAGGTTGGATTCAATGATCCTAGAGGTGTCTTCCAACCTGGTTAATTCTGTGATTGAGCTGCTTTAATAAACCACACCCTAGCTGTTGAGGGGCCAAAGCAGACATCTTCCTGCAGACTCTTTGCTCAGGGAGTTTCACAGCACTTTTGAGAGCTGCCTGCTGTGGCAGATGTTCACAGCCACCTTGATGATGCTATTTAGCAGCACTTCCTGCATGCCAGCAGATGTCCATGCGAGTGGTGGCTGTATTGGAGGCATCAGCTCCTCCAGTATCTCACCAGAGGACCTTGCCTAGATAAGATGCCTTTTGCCTCTTTGCCTGCTATGAGAAGGTGGTTATTAATTAGCAATGCAACTTGTGATGGTTTGGCAGGCACCTGAAGGCTGGAGAGTCATTGTGTTAGTGCTTAATGAAAGCACTTTGATGCTTAGGTGGTAAATCAGTCTGATTCCCCTCTCACAGGACAATGGGATAAGGCAGATTTAGAATCATAGAATCAATCAGGGTTGGAAGGGACCACAAGGATTGTCCAGTTCCAACTCCCTGCCATGGGCAGGGACACCCTACCCTAGATCAGCCTGGCCACAGCCTCATCCAGCCTGGCCTTAAACACCTCCAGCAACGGGGCCTCAACCACCTCTCTGGGCAACCCATTCCAGCCTCTCACCACTCACGCTGAAGAACTTCCTCCTTGTGTCCAGGCTGAATCTCCCCACCTCCAGCTTTGCTCCATTCCCCCTAGCCCTGTCACTACCTGAGAGCCTAAAAAGTCCCTCCCCAGCTTTTTGCAGGGGCATGAGCATGAGCATTGGAGTCTGCCTGGGCCCATGTGGGAAAAGCCTGATTTGTGCTCCAGGGTTAAGGAAAGCTGCCACTTAGCAGCACTGGCCTTGCACTGTCTTCTCCTCCTGGCTCCCAAATATTCACAGCTCCAGCCAGACACCAGACTCCATGATGTTGAACCCTCCATTAAATGTCATCTCAATCCAGCCCACTGGACTTCTTCTGCCTTTACTGCTAGAGTTCCAGGGAATTCTAAACACCTAAATAGTTTACAGCCTGAAGGAAAAAGCTCTTCAGTTTGGCAACTGCTTCCACATTGAAGGAGAAATTGAAAAGAATGGATTTCAGGATGGAACCAACATCCTTTGAACACGTGGCTGTTTCTTTTCTCTCCTGGGACTTCCTAAAATAGGTTGTTTCTCTTGGAATTTTACATGAAAAGACTGAGTAATCTCCATGTTAGTTCACAGAATCATTTTGCTTGGAAGAGACCATAAAGATCATCAAAGACAAGGATTGGGGCTCTTTCTTTCCACTCCTGGGACATCCTAAAATAGGTTGTTTCTCTGAGTTTTATGTGACAAGGCTGAGTAATCTCCATGGCAGCTCACAGAATCATTTTGCTTGGAAGAGACTGTTAAGATCATCAAAGACAAGGATTGTGGCTTGCCTCTCTGTGGCAATTACAGGATTGGCTTTACCAGCTGCTGAACATCTCTAGATCTTGGTGTCATCACAGCATGGTCTGTGCTGGAAGGGACTTCCAAAGCTCATTCAACTCCTCTGCAGTCAGCAGGGACATCCTCAACTAGATCAAGTTGCTGAACATCTCTAGATCTTGCTGTCATCACAGCATGGTCTGTGCTGGAAGAGACCTCCAAAGCTCATCCAACTCCTCTGCAGTCAGCAGAGGTATCCTCAACTAGATCAGGTTGCTCAGAGCCCTGTCAAGCCTCACCTTGACTATCTCCAGGGATGGGGCCCTGACCACCTCCCTGGGCAACCTGTTGCCATGTTCCACTACCCTCATGGTAAAGAGTTTGCTGCTGACATCCAATCTAAATCTACTCCTCTGTAGTTTGACCCCAATGGCCAGCAGGGATCCTTGGTGCCTTGCAGCTTAGCATCTCAACTCCATTTCATGTTTAACCACCTTGGAAAAGAGACAAGCTAAAGAAATCACAGACACTTTTGGACTGCTGGTCTGAGAAGCTAGGGTTTCCCTGGGGGGGTGTGAGAGTTCCAACCTGTAATAAACAGGACAGGCACTTTATCAGAAGATCTGTCCTGATAGAGCCAACTGCTGCTTCCTCTTCCTGTTTTGTTCACTTATCAAATGAGGGCTTGGGTAGATGGGGGAGATGTGTCTTGCTTTAAGCCATGTCTTATGTCACAAGTCACACTGCAGACACACCAGGCAAGGACTGAGCCACGTTCAGTGTCCCTTTGGGGTTGACCCCTTTTCAGGCAACACAGCAAAAGGTTCTCCCATTTCTGGGGGCTTCCTTTAGCAGTCACTCAGAAATTATATTAACTCTCTCGAGGTCTTACAACTACCCCCAGCAATGCTTCAGGCTGGGGAAGAGTGGATGGAAACTACTTGGTGATATCAGACCCTGGGGTGCTGGTCAACAGCTGGCTGAAGATGAGACAGTGTGTGCCCAGGTGGCCAAGAACCTGGCACACCAGGCAGGACTTGTACCTGGCACTGGTGAGATCTCTCCTCAAACACTGACATCAGTTTTGGGGCCTTCACTATGAGGAGGACATAGAGGTGCTGGAATGGGTCAATGAAGCCAGTAAAGGGTCTGGAGAAAGTCTTCTGAGGAGCAGGTGATGGAACTGGGGCTGTTTGGCCTGGAAAAAATGGAGACTAAGAGGAGACTTTCTTGCTCCATATGTCTCCTCTCCAGGCACCCAGCCACAGAACAAGGGGACAGAGTCTCAGGTTATGCCAGGGGAGGTCTAGGCTGGATGTTAGGAGGAAGTTGTTGGCAGAGAGAGTGATTGGCATTGGAATGGGCTGCCCAGGGAGGTGGTGGAGTCGCCATGCCTGGAGGTGTTGAAGCCAAGCCTGGCTGGGGCACTTAGTGCCATGATCTGGCTGATTGGCTAGGGCTGGGTGCTAGGTTTGGCTGGATGAGCTTGGAGGTCTCTTCCAACGTGGCTGATTCTATGATTCTCTGAAAGGAAGCTGGATGGAGCTGAGGGTTGGTCTCTTCTAGCCCAAGGAACAAGTGATAGGACAAAAAGAAATGGCTCCAGGTTGCACCAGAGGAGGTTTTAGGTGGACAGGAGGAACAGTTTCTTCCTTAAAAAGTGTTATCAAGGCCTGGAACAGGCTGCCCAGCACAGTGGAGGAGTCTCCATCCCTGGAGGCATTTAAAAGCTGCGTAGATGTGGTGCTGAGGGACGTGGTTTAGCAGTGACCTGGCAGTACTGAGTTAATGACTGGAATTGATGATCTTAAAGGTCTCCTCTGACCAAAACCATCCCACAAAATCTCTGTTAGAGGCAAACCTGTCCACAGTACTCCACCATTCTAACATTTTTCACCAGAGTGGGACAGACCTGAGGTGCATTTATTAGTCTTCAGAGTAGCACTGAGTGTGAGGCTCTACACAGGTTAGTCCTGACTTCAGGCTTCATCATCTGTGCTCCAGGCCAGCATTTACTTTCAAACTGACAACGGGATGGAACTCAATCCCCTGGTGTGGCTCAGATGTTTGCACTCACTTTATGGCTTCTTACCTCATTTTTGGGGGTAAAATCCCCCACCCTGACACACAAATAAAAACAGTCTGTTGGGGCTTTTGCTATGACATTTTCCCCCTTCCACAACATCAGAGCAGGATTTGAACTCTCTGATGTTTATTTTTTTGTTGATAGTAGAATTTTCTCATTATGTAAGCTAGCAGGGTTCCTTATTTTGCCCTGGAAGATAGGAAAAAAACCCAATGTATCCCTGGAAAGTCAACAGTACACAAAACATTTCTCACAGGGAAATTGTTCTAATCTTCTTCTGGAAAAGTAATCCCAACAGACAGAAATGGTGGACGTGAGTTGGCTTTCTGCTCGTGAAAGGGGAGGGAGTAAAGGTCATGGGTTCTACACTTTGGCCACAGCAACCCCA
>WAAF01018322.1:11412-31443 GCA_013400475.1 Tricholaema leucomelas
CTGATTCACCTTTGCTTCTTAACCCCCTGGCCGAACCTCCATTCTTCCTTGGGACTGGGGTAAGGTTGAGAGGGGTAGGGGGAAGGTGAGGGGTGGTTGAGAGCCCCTCCTGGGGACTCAGGTTTCTGGGAGGGGAGTTGTGTTTCTGTATTACCTTTTTTCCCTTGTCTATTTCTGTCTATAACTGTATATACTGTAAATATCTGCTTGTACATTGTGCCAGCTGTAAATATAAGCTTCATTCACATTTCCAGAGCTGGCTGAGTCTAGTCTGGGTGATTTCTAAAAGTGGGGGGGGGGTGGGTTACACCCAAACCACCACAGGACATTTTCCTGCTCCTCTTTTAGAAGATAGCACACACACAAACATCCAGGTTGGAAAAGACCCTCAGGATCACTAAGTCAAATCTATAACCCTACTCTACAAGATTCTGTTTACTCACCCTCTGTCAAATCTACCCAGATGCCCCCAGTTTTGTTTTCTTTCACTTTCTTTCCCTTTTTTAAGTTAAGGATGGGTCCTCTTTTAGGTCATGCTGCTCTTAGCAGATGCCATGATTATCCTTTTTTTGAGAACGACCACTTCCTCAAGCTGCAAGCATTTTGTTAATGCCTGGGACAGGCTGCCCAGGGAGATGGTGGAATCACCATCCCTGGAGGTGTTTAAAAGGAGAGTGGATGTGGTGCCTGGGGCTATGGTCTGGCGATGAAGGATGCTGGGATGAAGGTTGGACTGGCTGATCCTGGTGGTCCTTTCCAACCATAGCGATTGATAGTGATGAGATGTTGTGCTGAGGGATTTGGGTTAGTCAAGGACTTGTCAGTGTGAAACTAATGCTTGGACTCAGTGAGCTTGAAGGGCTTTGCCAATCTAAGAAATTCTGTGTGATTCTGTGTAATATTTATCCCACTTGGTTTGGATTTATGATGGTGGAGTGCAAACCAAGAAATCTCTCATTTGCTGGCAGCAGCACCTGAAAAACAAAACTGAACCAAAAAAAAAACCCAAAACAACCACCACCAACAACAAAAACCCAACCAAAATTAGGAGACCTGAGATTCCTGAAAGAAGATTCTTACAGAAGTAGAAGTGTGGACAAGCCCAGGCAAAGATTTGTCCCTTTTCAGTCCTTGAACCAGAATCCGTGCTGTGCTTTGCCTTTGCTCCTGTAGAGATATTCACAGAAGCTCAGTGGCTGATTCATTTCATTACAACCATCTTTAATGCTGCCCTCAGTGTCTTCTTCTGCCACTAGCAGAAGTGCTCATTAACTGGAAGTGATAATAGCAATTTAGGAGGACTTTCCACCATTAAAAATGAATTATTTTATTTATATTCTTTCCATCTTATTGCCAAGGAGAGAAACATGAGCAAAATGTGGTAAGATGAAGCACTTAAGTGTCATTGAGTTTTATTTAAAGGAAGATCTATGGAATAACTGCACAGTTCATCAAGCAGATGAATATAAATAGTACTGCCAATGTTTTATGTTGGCATGTAACTAACAAAAGGTGTCAAAAACAGCTGAGTTAACAAAGAAATAAAGCAAACATCATTCTAAGCCTGAATTACACTGCTGGTGGAATTTTAAAACCCTTCTCTGTGAGCAAAACATTGAAGCATTGGAATGGGCTGCCCAGGGAGGTGGTGGAGTTGCCATCCCTGAAGGTGTTCAAGAAAAGACTGTATGGGGAACTTAGTGCCATGGTCTAGTTCATTGGACAGGGCTGGGTTGTTTAGCCTGGACAAGAGGAGGCTCAGGAGTGACCCCATTGCTGTCTACAACTACCTGAAAGGAGGCTGTAGCCAGGTGGGGTTGGTCGTAGGCAGCCAGCAACAGAACAAGGAGACACAGTCTCAAGTTGTGCAGGGGAAAGTCTAGGCTGGATGTTAGGAGGAAGTTGTTGGCAGAGAGAGTGATTGGCATTGGAATGGGCTGCCCAGGGAGGTGGTCACTGTCCCTAGAGGTGTTAAAGCAAAGCCTGGCTGAGGCACTTAGTGCCATGGTCTAGTTGACTGGATAGGGCTGGGTGCTAGGTTGGACTGGATGATCTTGGAGGTCTCTTCCAACCTGCTTGATTCCATGATTCTATGAAAAAAACCCTTCCATGGTCATTAGAATTTTCTGGTTTCTAGAGATAACATGGAGGCTGAAAGACACCCCCAACATGGAAGCTGAAAGAAACACCCCCCACAGAAGCACAGTTTGAAATGCATGGGGGTGTATGTGGGCTTTTCTGAAAGAAAATGGGCAGCATTTTGGGTGTGCAAAGGTCAAACTCCTCTTGCACAAATCTTGCTGTTTCATTTAACTCAGCTTTGGGGAATGGGGGAATGCTTAGTTTGAAAACATGCAGCTTAATCCATGAGGAACCTCTTTTACATCATCCAGTTTCATTGCTGCTCCAGTCAAGACCCTTAATACACCAACAGTCTGTAACTGCCATGAGCAGACTGTGCTGGGACTCCTACTCCAATCAGTATCCCAGGGGCCCTGTTTCACCTCAGACTCACTTTGAACTCCTGCCTTCACCTGAAAAATCACAAATGGGACATCCACAACTTGTCTGGGAAACTGCTTTCAGTGCCTCACAATCCACCATGTAAAACAAATTCTCTCTTATATACCACCTAAACCTACTCCCTTTCCATTTAAAACTGTTGCCTTCTGTCCTGTCACTACAAGCTTTAGTTGAAAACCTCTTTTCATTCTCCTAAGTGACTTTCAAAAGCTGAAAGTTTGCAATAAGGTCTCCCCAGCCTTCTCTTCTCCAGGCTGAACAGCCCCAGCACTAAGTGCCTCGTCCAGAATCAGAAGGAATCACAGAATCACTCAGATTGGAAGAGACCTCCAAGATCAGCCAGGCCAACCTAGCACCCAGCCCTGTCCAATCAACTACACCATGGCACTAATGACATGGCATGGCACTTTAATTCAACACCTCCAGGGACAGTGACTCCACCACCTCCCTGGACAGCCCACTCCAATGCCAATCACTCTCTCTGCCAACAACTTCCTCCTAACATCCAGCCTAGACCTCCCCTGGCACAACTTGAGACTGTGTCCCCTTCTTCTCTTGCTGGTGTTGCCTGGCAGAACACAGTTTTGTTTCTACTGCTCAATTTAGCACTTCTTTTTCCTTTCTAATTTTTTACTTCTTGTTGTTTCCTTTCTGAGGGCCAAGCACTGCATGCCACATCCAAAGAAGCCTCCGTGGATGTCTCTATTGATACTTGCAAATAGAGACAGAGCCCTTCAATGACAATGCAGCACAAGCAGAAGCTGGTGATTCAGTTGAAGGTTAATGGCCAGCCTTGCAGGAATGCCAGTGCACAAGCTATAATTAGGAGTGTCTGATGGCAGCTCACACTGTAATGTAAACAGAAAACATCAGCATGCTCACAGCCATCACACTCTCTGTCTTTCTCCACACCATTTTTTGGTGGTTTAATAGCGTGTTTGTCACTGAATCTTAGATCGTTATTAAACCCCAAGCTAAATGGAAACATTTCAGCTGCAGTTATGGAAATGGAGGACATGGCAATGTGTAACATATTAGATAATAGGGCAAGGGAGAGTCCACTGCCACCTAAAATGCTACACATGCACTTTGTGCTTCATGTTTGACCTTGCCAGGGTGGGGAGTGTGGAGGATGTGTATTTTGGATAGAGGTATGTGAGCATTTCCGAATGTACAGGCAAAGCTCTTCATTCTTTTGGTGATTAATTTGAGTTAATGCTTTCACAGGTAAATTTCCTTTTCTCCTCCATCTGGCTGGCTTTACTTTTGTCCTTGTGCTTATAAACAGTCCTCAGGGGAGGGAATAGAGCCCAGGCCTCCCGCTTAGAAGCAGTGTCCTGACCAGTGCTCTCCATCTGTGCTATCACAGTATCACCAAGGTTGGAAGAGACCTCATAGATCATCAAGTCCAACCCTTCACCACAGAGCTCAAGGCTAGACCATGGCACCAAGTGCCACGTCCAATCCTGCCTTGAACAGCTCCAGGGACGGCGACTCCACCACCTCCCTGGGCAGCCCATTCCAGTGTCCAATGACTCTCTCAGTGAAGAACTTTCTCCTCACCTCAAGCCTAAATTTCCCCTGGAGCAGCTTGAGGCTGTGTCCTCTTGTTCTGGTGCTGGCTGCCTGAGAGAAGAGAGCAACCTCCTCCTGGCTACAACCACCCCTCAGGTAGTTGTAGACAGCAATAAGGTCTCCCCTGAGCCTCCTCTTCTCCAGGCTAAACAATCCCAGCTCCCTCAGCCTCTCCTCGTAGGGCTGTGCTCGAGGCCTCTCCCCAGCCTCGTTGCCCTTCTCTGGACACACTCAAGCATCTCAATGTCCCTTCTAATCTGGGGGGCCCAGAACTGGACACAGTACTCGAGGTGTGCCCTAACCAGTGCAGAGTACAGGGGCAGAATGACCTCTCTGCTCCTGCTGACCACTGGCTAAATGATCCCTGATTCTTCTTTTCTAAATGTGCATACTTTGCTAGCTGAAGTGAAGGGAGTGTGATGCCAGAGCTGCTTGCAATCCAGTGACTGGATGTTAGGAGGAACTTCTTCCCAGAGAGAGTGATTTGCCATTGGAATGGGCTGCCCAGGGAGGTGGTGGAGTCTCTATGCCTGGAGGTGTTCAAGAAAAGACTGGAGCATTTAGTGCCATGGTCTAGTTGATTGGATAGGGCTGGGTGCTAGGTTGGGCTGGATGATCTTGGAGGTCTCTTCCAATCTGGCTGATTCCATGATTCTATGACTATGGTGTTCAAAATGGTAGAAAACTGAGGACACGTTGGGATCAGATGCTCTTAACATAGATGGATGCTGAAGTCATCAATTACTAAGGACAAAACAAATGGTGATAATTTTAGAATATGAGCTAAGCTCATAGCAGAGAATAAACTAGGATATGATGCCAGAGTCAAGATTCAAGGCAACAAGAGTAGATAAACTTAGGCTTGATATTAGGAGGAAGTCCTTCAGAGAGAGAGTGATTTGCCATTGGAATGGGCTGCCCTGGGAGGTGGTGGAGTCACCATCCCTGGAGGTGTTGAAGGAAAGAGTGAATGAGGCACTTGTGAGGTGGTGGAGTCTCTATGCCTGGAGGTGTTCAAGAAAAGACTGGAGCATTTAGTGCCATGGTCTAGTTGATTGGACAGGGCTGGGTGCTAGGTTGGACTGAATGAGCTTGGAGGTCTCTTCCAACCAGGTTGATTCTGTGATTCTGTGACTTATGCAATTTGTGGTTCTCATCATGAACTGGAAAAAGAGCTCTGTGTCTCACAGAAGACTGGATTCCTGGGGATAGGCATGTGAGATTAGATATTTAACAAGCACTGGGAAGCCACCAACTCACCATGTCACTTGTGCACTTTGCTGGCACACTGTCAAGCTCAAAAAATCCACATTATCTTGCTTTTCCATATGTTTTTATAGGTCTAAATCACCTTCTATGAATAAGGGTGGTTTGGTTTGTTTTTTTTCACTTAACCAGGCTAACTTAGGTAAAATTTTGGTCACTGTCTTTCTATCATCACATTTGATAGCTTCAAGGCTACAACTATCCTTCACATTCAATCCTTTCATTTTCCACATCAACCTTTATGCTTTCTCCTGTAGCTTCTTCTGAGGTGTCATTTGACCACTTCTGCCCAGGGGTACCCCAAATTCCTCTCCTCTCCCTCTCACTCCATGGGTTTGAATGGGAGAAAAAAGACATGAAAAACTACTTCCCCCAACCCTGACCTGAAGGCTTGAAGGGGGGCAGCAAAAGATGTCTGTCTGTACATGGGTTGACCCATGGGGAAGCCTGCACTGGAATTGGGCTGGTGGTTGGCTGGGTTTTCACATCAGTATGATTGGTAAATTGACACTTTGTCTAGAAAAAGGGTAAATAGAGCAATGGTTCCCACCTTCAAGTTCCTGCCTTGAGAGTTCCTATCTTGAAAGAGCTTCTGCCTTACCAGAGTGCCTGGCAGCATAGGTTCCTGTCATGACTGGACCAATCCCCGCTTTTGGATGGCTCCTACCTTTTGTACAGCTCTTGGTTTTATCCTGTACCTGCTATTGGACAGTTCTCCCCACTTGTACATCCTTTTGTGCAAACCTGCAGGCTTGGCAAGCCCTTTGAGAGAGAGACAGTGGCATCTGGACCACCCTCTCTCAGACCCTATCAGTAGCCAACTTCTTGGCAGCCTCCCGGATTGGGGGGCCCTAGCAGTTTTGGCTCTCCCCTGCCACTGTGAAGAACTGCCATTGTTCCACAGCCATCCCACTCGTGGAAGAAGTGCTTGAGACATTTCCAAGTTTGGCAGCTCTGCCACTCACCTAAGGGATTCTGTGGCGTGGATCTCTATCACTGGATATTGGCTGCAGCGTCAGAAGGCTGCTCCTGCAATGGAATCCAGTAAGGGATCACTGCCAAATGCCTGTCTAACCTCTGTGAGTAAGATCCACTTCTCCCTTAATCTTCTGCTCTGCCTGATTGATAGTGGAGTAAAGCTGTGTTTATAGCTTAGCCTTTTCCACTTCCTGACTTCCCAAATACCCAAATTTATCTATAATATCCTCCTTTTTGGGAAGAAATTCCTGATTGAACTGAATCTGTTAATAAACTAAATTAATTATTATATATAGTTTTGGGGGCAGGGTTCCAGGAAAATAAAATCATTCTGTTTTTTGTCATTCCTGACTCAGCCACATTAACTCCCTGCCTCCACAACAACTTCCCATTTCCACTCAGTTCTGCAGCTGTGGATTTTAGATGTTTTAGTGCATTCCTGTTGTAATAGATTCCCTGTCTTTGGATTTTAGTCTTTCAGCTATTCAACACACTCTATTTCACTAACCAGCTTCCTAATCTCTCAGTCTTTCTTATTGATTTGGTCAGTTTAACCTATGTATCCTTTTCTTCCTATCCACATCCATCAAATGCCTGAATACTGCCTTTGCTTTTTGATTTTGAAGATACACGACGAATAAATCTCTAACAGTAACTTTTAGGTCTTACCTCTGTCCATATTTATGGAGCTGTCACCAGTTGCTTTGTATGTAATTATTGTGGCTGCACCTCACCACAGCCCACAGTGTCACTAACTGCTTTTATTGGATTTCTGCACATGTAAAGCCAGGACTTCAGCTGATATAAGTTAGAATATTTATCTTCGGCAGCTTTGTGCCAGTTTGCAGCAGAAGTAACAGATTAAAGCTAAATACAGACTGAGAGCAATTACTTTGAATTCGATTTCACTGTGCTAATTTGAGTTGGGGAGTTACTGCCTGTGCTGCTTTAAAGTCTTTGCCTATCTTTTTTGTACTGTAAATGGAAAGATCTGAATCTAGGGATCTGATCTGGAGAGAGAAGCATGGGGTTTCCTCCTTAAGTTGGTGGTGTCGGCTGTTAGGTTCTGTGATACTCATTTCAACACATTCCTCAAGCATGCACACACAGAAATGAGCTGCAGAAAAGCATCTTGAATTATAGAATTACAGAATCAGCCAGGTTGGAAGAGACCTCCAAGATCAGCCAGGCCAACCTAGCACCCAGCCCTGTCCAGTTGACTAGACCATGGCACTAAGTGCCTCAGACAGGCTTTTCTTCAACACCTCCAGGGATGGTGACTCCACCTCCTCCCTGGAAGGGTGAAGGTATCAAACAAGTTCTGTGCACCAACAGACAAGACTGGGATGAGATAAAAACAGTATCTGGAGAATTATAGAATCAACCAGGTTGGAAGAGACCTCCAAGATCAGCCAGGCCAACCTAGCACCCAGCCCTGTCCAGTTACTAGACCATGCCATTAAGTGCCTCATGCAGTCTTTTATTGAACNGGAGACTCCACCACCTCCCTGGGCAGCCCATTCCAATGCCAATCACTCTCTCTGCCAACAACTTCCTCCTAACATCCAGCCTAGACCTCCCCCAGCACAACTTGAGACTGTGTCCCCTTGTCCTGTTGCTGGTTGCCTGGGAGAAGAGACCAACCCCACCTGGCTACAGCCTCCCTTCAAGTAGTTGTAGAGAGCAATGAGGTCTTCCCTGAGCCTCCTCTTCTCCAGGCTACACACCCCCAGCTCCCTCATCCTCTCCTCATAGGGTTTGTGTTCCAGGCCCTTCAGCAGCCTTATTGCCCTTCTCCGGACACGTTCCAGTACCTCAACATCTCTCTTGAATTGAGGAGCCCAGAACTGGACACAGGAGACATGAAAAGTATCAAAGGTATGAAACACTTCCCCAGGCAGAACTTGAGATTTTGTCCCCTGGTTCTTTTGCTGGATGGCATGTTACAAATGTCACCATTTCTTCCTTGGTAAAACCTGTTTTGGTTTTTTTTTTTTTTAGTAATAAATGTTAAAGATGAAACTTTTCAGAAGTAGAAAAAAAAAATATCACTTTCTACATTTGCTTATATCAACTCATGCATGAGCAGGGAAGATTCAAACAAGTTAATCACTTCACAAACCCCATTTTTCCTACTGAATAACTGTATAAAAGCTCTGTAACCTGCTACTTTGCAGTGGCTGTTTGCAGGTAGGAAAGAAAATGGACAAACATTTACTGCAACACATTGGAGACAGTGTCATAGAATCATAGAATCACAGAATGGTTTAGGTTGGAAGGGACCTCAAGGATCATCCAGCTCCAACCCCCTGCCATAGGCAGGGACACCTCCCACTAGAGCAGGTTGCTCAAGGCCTCATCCAGCCTGGCCTTAAACACCTCCAGGGAGGAAGCATCCACAACCTCCCTGGGCAACCTGTGCCAGTGTCTCACCACCCTCACTGTAAAGAACTTCCTCCTGACACCCAGTCTAAATCTCCCCTCTGCCAGCTTAAACCTATTCCCCCTCGTCCTGACATTACCAGACCTTGTCAATAGTCCCTCCCCAGCCTTCCTGTAGGCTCCCTTCAGATACTGGAAAGCCACTCTAAGGTCTCCTCGAAGCCTTCTCTTCTCCAGGCTGCAGAGCCCCAACTCTCTCAGCCTGTCCTCATAGCAGAGCTGCTGCAGCCCTCTGAGCATCCTCATGGCTCTTCTTTGGACACGCTCCAGCATGTCCATATCCTTCTTGTAGTGGGGGCTCCAGAACTGGATGCATTACTCCAGGTGGGGTCTCAGCAGAGTGGAGTAGAGGGAAAGAATCACCTCCCCTTTTTGTTCATTAATCTGTATTAATGATAAGAATGTAGGTTTTTAATACAGGGGTCAGCCTGTCCTGGTGAATTTACATTGAATTGCTTGCCACTAGTAAGAGAAGGTATCAAACAAGTTCAGTGCAGCAACAAAGCAGACTGGGATGAGAGAAAAATGGTAACTGGAGACATTAAATACATCAAGAGTGTGAAACACTCCTGAGCTCTGGGTCTGCAGATAATTCTACTCATTTTCTGTAATGGCCTTTGGAATGTGCAGTGCATTATCACACCAGCCTGGATCAAAAGACTCGAGGTCAGGTATTCTTGACTTCTGTAATCACACCACGAGATAGCAAGGTCACTTGAAAATCATGACCATGTTATCCAGCTAAACCCTGGACAAAACCAGGGGAAATAACCCTGGTATTACACTCAATATATAGTTTATTTAGTATGGAGAAGGCCACAAAAGAGTTGCAAGTAGCAATTTTGGAGAATATAAATTGCATCATTACAAATAACTACAAATTCTAAATACCTTGTCCAGTCTTTCCCTCTCAAATATAATTGCATAGCTTGGCAGAAGCAGTGTGTGAAAGACCAAATGTCTAAAGGACTTGCTGATGATCAACACTACCAAATGCTCTTTTTATATAGTCCATCTATTAGATACATTATAAATACTGTACACACTATGCTACACACACAGTCACTGAATCCCAGCACAGTGAGGCATGGAAGGGACCTCTGGAGAGCATCCAGTCCCACTCCCCTGCTAAAGTAGGGTCACCCATAGCAGCTTGCCCAGGATCACAACATCCAGGTGGGTTTGGAATCTCTCCAGAGAAGAAGACTCCAGGACCTCTCTGGGCAGCCTGCTCCAGGGCTCTGGCACCTGCACAGAAAAGAAGTTTCTTCTTCTGTACAGATGGATCCTCCTGGGTTCCAATTTCCATTGTCGCTTGTGTGGTCTCTGGGCACCAGTGAAAAGAGTCTGTCCCCATTCTCTTTTCCCCTACTCTTTACTTCTTGCTGAGCTTTGAGAAGATCCCCTCTCAGGTTGCTCTTCTGTAGCCCAATCAGCCCCAGGTCTCTCAGGCTTTTCTCCTGACAGAAATGCTCCAGGCCCCTCAGGACTTTCTAGGATCCATTGGATTCTCTCAAGTAGTTTCCTGTCTCTTGACCTGGGGAGCCCAGAACTCAGCACAGGACTTCAGATGCATCTTTGGCAGAGAAGAGTGGGAGGAGAACCTCCCTCAGCTTGCTGCTGGCCACACTCTTCTTTATTCATCCCAGGATACCACTGGTCTTTAAGGGCATATTGCTGGCTTATGGTGGAGTGTGGAGTCACCATCCCTGGATATGTAGATGAGGTGCTGAGAGACATGGTTTCGTGCTGGAGCTGTCAGTGGTAGCTTAATGGTTGGATTCAGCAATCTTTCAAACCTTAATGATTCTATGATCCTCTTAAATGTCTATTTATACTGCACAAGTCCTTCTGAAATTTGTTCTTCATGACTTTACTAAGGGAAAAATCATAGAATCAGTCCAGGTTGGAAGGGACCACGAGGATCAAGGCAGGATTGGACGTGGCACTTGGTGCCATGGTCTAGCCTTGAACTCTATGGCAACAGGTTGGGCTTGATGATCTGTGAGGTCTCTTCCAACCTTGGTGATACTGTGATCATCTAGCTCCAACCCCCCTGCCATACCCAGGGACACCCTACCCTAGATCAGACTGGCCACAGCATCATCCAGCCTGGCCTTAAACACCTCCAGCCATGGAGCCTCAACCACCTCCCTGGGCAACCCATTCCAGTCTCTCACCATTCTCAAGTTGAAGAACTTCCTCCTCACTTCTAGGCTGAATCTCCCCACCTCCAGCTTTGCTCCATTATCTACCCTGAACACTGGGCAACCCATTCCAGGCTCTCACCACTCTCATGCTGAACAACTTCCTCCTCACATCCAGTCTGAATCTCCCCACCTCCAGCTTTGCTCCATCATCTACCCTGAACTCCATTATGTATCTTTTATTTTCTATCCACCACATCCTTACTGCATATTTTGTATCTGTTTCAAGCAAAGGAATTTAAGTCGATGGAATTAAAGTGCAGAGAGGATTTTTGCAGTACTGACACCAAGTTTAAAACCAATTCCAACATTAACAGCTTAATGAATTAAAAGAAAAAGAAGCAGTAAAATGAAAGTTTATCTTATCTGGACAAAGCCACAAAACAATTAAGCCACTTCTGAGTATTTGATCAGCCTTAAGTTTTGTTCAGATTTCTCCCAGAGTGGGTTTTCTGATCCACTTTTGTTTTCTAAGTGATGAGTCAGGAACATATATATAAAGTTTTACAGTAAGTGTGCTGTGCTGTTTTCTGTTGGTGTTTTACACGTTATAGATGTCTCATGGCCCCACAGGGCCATGGTAGGTAGGTAGGTAAGTTAATGCTTCTTGATAGTGATGTACAGTCCAGCTGGATTTCTACTCTAGAACGTTCATGATATCTGTATTGAGATAGGTAGTAACAGCTTCCATCTCTTTCTGACATCAGAGAAATATTTCTCTTCCCTATGCATGCTTAAAAGACACCATTAGAGGAGGCTCAGGGCAGACCTCATTGCTGTCTGCAACTACCTGAAGGGAGGCTGTAGCCAGGTGGGGTTGGTCTCTTCTGCTGGGCAACCAGCAACAGAAGAAGGGGACACAGTCTCAAGCTGTGCCAGGGGAGGTCTAGGCTGGATGTTAGGAGGAAAATCTTGCCAGAGAGAGTGATTGGCATTGGAATGGGCTGCCCAGGGAGGTGGTGGAGTCATTGTCCCTGGAGGTGTTGGAGAAAAGCCTGGCTGAGGCACTTAGTGCCATGGTCTAGTTGACTGGCTAGAGCTGGGTGCTAGGTTGGCCTGGATGATCTTGGAGGTCTCTTCCAACCTGGTTGCTTCCATGATTCTATGATCTGCTCTCACATGTAAACATAAGCTTGACTTTAGACAAAATCCTATGTTTCAGGACACCACAATGTGAACAATGAGAGAAATGAATACAAATAGTGGCAGTGTAGTTCCTTATGCTGCTTTGTGGATGTTCCAGGGTCGCTCCTAGTATGCTTGCTTTGTGTGTGTCACTTTATGCAACGCTACAAAACCTGTCTGCAGTGATTGCTGCCTATTAATCAAGCTGAAATGGCATTACTCAGACAGAAAGATTTATGACTACATCTCACAAAGAACATCAGACAGTTAAAAGGTTGTCTTTCACTGAATCAGAAAGAAAGGGTAAGGAACTGTAAATGGATTGCAGAGAGGAAATGGCAGCTGTTAAAAACGCTGTTTAAAGAACATAATGCTGCAAAGTCTGGTTTAAAATCTCATTAAAATTGTAGCACAAACTGACAAAATCAGAGCTCACAAAGCTCAGGTCATCACCCTGTTGTTAATGAAATCTACTTCCGTGAAAACCAAATTGCAGGAGTGTCATGACCTTAATATGATGAATTCTGATTTAAGTGCACTGAGGAAATGTATATGAATCAAAGAACCTGCATGTGAGCAACTTCATTCAGACAAAAAAAAATTGGAAGACAAAAAAAAAAACCCACAAGGAAAAGCTGAGCTTGTCTCAGTCACTCCTATGCTAAAAGAAAGAATCATAGAATCAACCAGGTTGGAAGAGACCTCCAACATCATCCAGGCCAACCTAGCACCCAGCCCTGGCCAGTCAACCAGACCATGGAACTAAGTGCCTCATCCAGGCTTTTCTTCAACACCTCCAGGGACAGTGACTCCACCACCTCCCTGGGCAGCCCATTCCAATGCCAATCACTCTCTCTGCCAACAACTTCCTCCTAACATCCAGCCTAGACCTGCCCCGAAACAACTTGAGGCTGTGTCCCCTTGTTCTGTTGCTGGTTGCCTGACAGAAGAGACCAACCCCCACCCTGCTACAGCCTCCCTTCAGGTAGTTGTAGACAGCAATGAGGTCTGCCCTGAGCATCCTCTTCTCCAGGCTGCACACAGCTCCCTCAGCCTCTCCTCACAGGGCTGTGCTCCAGTCCTTTCAACAGTTTTTCCCCTTCTCTGGACATGTTCCAGCACCTCAACATCTCTCTTGAGTTGAGGAGCCCAGAACTGGACACAGTACTCAAGGTGTGGCCTGACCAGTGCTGAGTACAGGGGCAGAATAGGAAAGATGAAAGGGGAAACCCAAACCAAAGTGATGGACAGGACATCATGTGCTACAGAATATGCTTTTGTGCCTTGTGTCAGCTCTCCAGATTATGTCCACTCCCAGTTTCTTGGCAACCCTCAGTCTACTTGCTTCAGGGGCAGAAGGGGTGGGAGGAAGGGAAAGCAGCAGCAACAACAACATTGAAAAGAAAAAAGAGCCTTGACATTTTGTGAGTAGTGCTCAGCACTACCCAAAGAGCTGTTGTGTTATCAGCCCTGTTTTAGTCACAAAACCAAAAAAGAACACCATATGGACTGCCAGGAAGAAAATTAATGCTGTCTGGGCCAGCCCCAGTACATCACATTAAAAGAAAGCAGACATAAATGTTGACTTAAGAACTTGCAGCTTTATATAATATTGAATGTTTTTTCCTTTTCAATCCATTAGTCAAAGTCTTTCAAGACTTTAAGATCAGAGCATGACTAATGGTCCTGAAAAAGTGGATAGAAGATGAGACAGCTGGACTCTAAACATCTTGTTACACAGATAGTTATACCTACCTGCCCATCTCAGGGGTGATGAAATGTTCCTAGAACCTAGCAGCAATTCCAACTTGTAGTTTGCCTCCATCTAGGACTCAGTTCTGTGTAAAGATCCAACTCATTTCACAAGTCTCTGTGTACTTGTCTGTAAAACAGTGTATTAAGACACCCATGGCAAGCAAACCCAATACAACAGTTACTTAGAATCATAGAACCAACCGGATTGGAAGAGACTTCCAAGATCAGCCAGCCCAACCTAGCACCCAGCCCTGGCCAATCAACCAGACCATGGCACTAAGTGCCCCATCCAGGCTTTTCTTCAACACCTTCAGGGATGGTGACTCCACCACCTCCCTGGGCAGCCCATTCCAATGCCAATCACTCTCTCTGTGAAGAACTTCCTCCTAACATCCAGCCTGAACCTGCCCTGGCACAGTTTGAGGCATGCTAACTTACAATAGCTTCCCTTTAATTTGAAATGCAATCATTGCTGAGATGCAAATTAATTAGCACTTGAAAGACAGGAACCAAATAAATGAAGTTTGGCTGCAGTAGAAATCTGACAGGTGGAATGTAGCTGTCAGAACTGACGTTGAGCTATGCTACTCATTTAACTGTTTCCTCTGAGCTGTAACAACAGGATTCCTGAAACAAAAGGATTTGAAGCCCGTACACAGACTCACAGAATTCCTTAGATTGGCAAAGCCCTTCAAGCTCACTGAGTCCAAGCATTAGTTTCACACTGACAAGTCCTTGACTAACCCAAATCCCTCAGCACAACATCTCATCACTGTGAATTGCTATGCTTGGAAAGGACCACCAGGATCAGCCAGTCCAACCTTCATCCCAGCATCCTTCATCACCAGACCATAGCCTCAAGCACCACATCCACTCTCCTTTTAAACACCTCCAGGGATGATGACTCCACCACCTCCCTGGGCAGCCTGTTCCAGTGCCTGACCACCTGCTCAGGAAAGAACTTCCTCCCAACATCCAACCTAAACCTCCCCTGATGCAACTTGAGGCCATTTTCTCTTGTCCTATCATTAGTAATTTGGGAGAAGAGATCAGCTCCAGCCTCACTACAGCCTCCTTTTAGGTAGTCATAAAGGGCAATAAGGTCCCCTCTCAGCCTCCTCTTCTCCAGACTAAACACCCCCAGATCCCTCAGCCACTCCTCATAGGTGATGTTTGCCAGACCTCTCCCCAGCCTCATCACCCTTTGAGTGATGCAGTGAGTGATGAATGTTTGCTAATGCAAACTTCTGAAAGAAGAAAGTGCTTGAAGAAAGTGCTTTACCAACTGAAGACACACAAATCCATGGGCCCTGATGGGTTGCACCCACAAGTGCTGAGAGATCTGGCTGATACTGTTGCTTGGCCTCTCTCCACCATTTTTGAAAGGTCATGGAGAACAAGAGAGGTGCCTGACATCTGGAAGAAAGCTGTCACTTCAGTCTCCAAAAAAGGCAAGATGGAAGACCCAGGCAACTACAGACCAGTCAGCTTCATCTTCATCCCTATAAAGGTGATGGAGCAGCTCATTCTGGAGGCCATCTCTAACCACATGGGAGAAAATAGGTTATTAGGTTATTAGGGTTATTAGGAGTAGCCAGCATGGATTTGCCAAGGGGAAATCTTGCTTGTCTAACCTGATAGCCTTCTATGATACCATGACCAAATGGGGAGGTGAAAGAAGAGCTGTGAATGTCACACATCTGGACTTCAGAAAGGCCTTCAATACAGTCTCCCACAGCATCTTCACTGAAGAGCTCAGGAGATGTGGCATAGATAGCTGGTCTGCAAGGTGGATTGAAAACTGGCTGGCAACCTGTTGAGGTTCCATCTTAACACAAGAGGGAACTTCTTTACTGTAAGGATCACAGAATGCTGCAATAGGCTCCCCAGGGAGGCTGCAGAGTCTCCTTCTCTAAAGACTTTCAAGGCCTGTCTGGATGTGTTCCTCTGTGACCTGAGCTAGATTCTATGATCCTGCTCTGGCAGAGGGGTTGGACTCAATGATCTCTTTGGGTCCCTTCCAACCCCTGACGTCCTGTGTTCCTGTGATCAGCACTTCAGTTGCCAGTTTATCCTGAAGACATCAAAGAATCACAGAATCTTAAAATGGGTTGGGTTGGAAGTGACCTCAAAGATCATCCAGCTCCAATCTCTTCTTCATGGGCTTCATTCAACCTGGCCTTGAACATCTCCCTGGGCAACCTGTTCCAGTGTCTCAATCACCCTCACTGTAAAGAATTTCTTCCTAATCAGAGTCTAAGTCTCCCCTCTTCCAGCTCAAAACCTCTGCCCCTCATCCTATCACAACAAGGCCTTGTAAAAACTCCCTCCACAATGTTCTTGTAGGCTCCTTTCAGGTACTGCTCTAAGGTCTCCCTGGACCTTTGTTTTCTCCAGGCTGAACTGTCCCAGCTCTCACAGCATGTGCCCATAGGGAGAGTGCTCCAGCCCTCTGGTCATCTTTGTGGCTTCCTGTAGACCTTCTCCATCAGTTCCACGTCTTTCTTTGCTGGGGACACCAGAACTGGATGCAGTGCTCCAGGTGGGCTCTCAGCAGAGTGGAGCAGAGGGGGAGAATCACCTCCCTCATCCTATTCCCCTTGTCACAGAGTAATTTGTTTATGTGCTGAGACGCCAGCAGATATCAGTGTGTCAGCTTGTCACCTCCTCCTCATGAGTGACCTTTTGCAGCTTGCTTACTCAAGAACTGATTCAGACTGCTGTCTATAACTACCTGAAGGGAGGCTATAGCCAGGTGGGGGCTGGTCTCTTCTGCCAGGCACCAGCAACAGAAGAAGAGGACACAAGTTCTGCTGGGGGAGGTCTAGGCTGGATGTTAGGATGGACTGGATGATCTCGGAGTTCTCTTCCGACCTGGTTGATTCTATTATTCTATCATCTCCTACTAAATCAGATTGCTCCCCATCCACCCTGGCTTTGAGCACAAGAAAACTTTATTAGTGCATTGAAGTTTAAAGAATAAAAAGTCACATTCAGGCATATTTTCTGCTCAGAGTAGACTTTTTATCTGTCGCTTTCCCAAGAGCATACGCACTAAAGCCAAGTGCCTATCTGCAACCTCCTGTAGGCTTGGGTTTGTAATCAGGGCAGCTGAGATGCAGCTGCATTTTGAAGCTGTGTGTTAGCAAAATAATTCTGTAGACTTTCACAACGAGGAGAACCTTCTCATTGTAAGATGCAGCTGTGCACAGAGGCGTGTGTCCTAAAAGCTCTATCAGAAGCAGCATAGAAGCTAAAGCCAGTCTGTGCAGAGCTTCCGAGTTGTGCTGCTATTTCTCTTTCCATACCCAGCTAGCAAAAGCACTGCAGCTTTGCAGGGCTTTCACACAGTGAATTCTATGTTTATTCTGAGTAGTGATGTCTGCTCCTCATTTGGAAAAGCAGCAAAAAAGGTGAAAAATTGTCTGCTGGGTGTTTTTTTTCTGGAGGGGGGTGAGGGTTGCAACAATCTGTCTGCCACAAAATGCTCTGAGAGTTGAATGTTTTGTATGCTGACCAGACTCATTCTTGATTTTCTTTCTTTGTTTTGGTGGGGTTTGGGGTTTTGTGAGGTTTTTGCTTGAACATTTGTTTTGGTTTGGGGTTTTGTTTGTTTGTTTGGCTTTTTTTTGGGGTATTTTTTGCAAAACTGCCCACCTTTTCAAATGACATAGACATGGTCACTGGTGGAACTAACCTGTGAGTCATGACAAGCCCCTGCTTGTGAGGTTTGCTTTAGCTGAGTGCTGCTACCTAGCAAATTGCAGATGTTAGCTAGTATTAGTAACTGCAATCATAGAATCAATCAGGGTGGAAGAGACCTCCAAGATCATCCAGGCCAACCTAGCACCCAGCCCTAGCCAGTCAACCAGCCCGTGGCACTAAGTGCCTCAGCCAGGCTTTGCTTCAACACCTCCAGGGACAGCAACTCTACCACCTCCCTGGGCAGCCCATTCCAATGCCAATCACTCTCTCTGCCAACAACTTCCTCATAACATCCAGCCTAGACCTCCCCTGGTACAACTTGAGACTGTGTCCCCTTGGTCTGTTGCTGGTTGCCTGGCAGAAGAGACCNGGGTGGGAAAAGGAAGAATAAGTAATTTCTCTCCCTCTCTTCTTACTCTCCTTATGGAGGGCATGAAGGGGGAGGGCACAAAGGCAGAAAACATGAAGACCAAGCGAGAGGCTGCATACATCAGTAAATATCCAAAGACTGTGAAAAATGCAGATGAATAAAGCCAAGTAGAGACCTGGCTTTATTTTAAGAGGAAATGTAACAGAAAAGAGACATCTTGAAGGACTCCTAAGAATAATATGGAAATCTGTTATCCATGGATGCTTCCTTCAGGAGCACAGCACAGGTCACCACCTGCTTAGCAAGGGATATCGCACGGACTCCACACGACTCAATGTGAACCCCTTCGGAGACCTTTATTGTTTGCTCTGGCTCCATTTCTATAGTCTTGAGCATAGAGCACACACCTACACATTAGCATAACCTAGGTAAACACAACCCAGTCTTTCACATCCATCACACCTTGTTTTTCTCATTAACCAGGTGTCCACTATCTCTTCTCCCCGACGGGGAAGGCATCCTGAAGCTGTGGGAACCGAGGTCGAAATGCTCACGGTCTGGCCATTATTATTCCTTCTCACATTGCATTCCCACAGAAATCAGCCCTTTCAGACTGAAAATACTGAGTTTATAGGAAAACTGTTGTAGTGTTTGATAATAGATGAGTGCCCTAAAAATATGAAACATCTACAAATGTAACGCTTGAAAAAACTGGTCCATGAAACAAAGTTTTGTCTCCCAGATATCCGAGAGGACTCAACAGCATTCACCTCACAGTACCACAGTATCACCAAGGTTGGAAGAGACCTCACAGCTCATCAAGTCCAACCTGTTACCACAGAGCTCAAGGTTAGACCATGGCACCAAGTGCCACGTCCAATCCTGCCTTGAACAGCTCCAGGGACGGCGACTCCACCACCTCCCTGGACAGCCCATTCCAGTGTCCAATGACTCTCTCAGTGAAGAACTTTCTCCTCACCTCAAGCCTAAATTTCTCCTGGCACAGCTTGAGGCTGTGTCCTCTTGTTCTGGTGCTGGCTGCCTGAGAGAAGAGAGCAACCTCCTCCTGGCTACAACCTCCCTTCAGGTAGTTGTAGACAGCAATAAGGTCACCCCTGAGCCTCCTCTTCTCCAGGCTAAACAAACACCTGCTAATATGTAAGAGTGCTTTTCTCCTGCTGACCTTACATTACAGTAGTTACTCCTTTGTCCAACTCTGGGGAAGCAGAGGTAGTGGAATCTGCACTTAATTCATCACCACACAGCAGCCCAGAGGCAGTGTTTCTTTGCTTTGTGCTCCCTCAGCCCTCCAACCCCTCACACCATGCCCTGCAGGTATTGCCAGTGGAATGTCACCTTTGGGCCCTCACTGAGTACAGATAACTGCATTGGGACAGGCAGCACTGAGAGAGGAAAGTCTATTTAGCCCATTTCCATGTGCTGATTTACTGGTCTGACTGAAGAAGGAAGCTTTCAACAAGAGCAAGTCTTAGGGAAGCTCTGAGTGGAAAGTAATTTCCATACATTATCTTTCAAAGAAAGTGATTTTAAGCAGCAGGAGGAAATGATGAATCTTACATGCAATTTACCCTCCCATGCCAGAAATAATGAAAACTAGGACAAGCTGTTCCACAAATGGATTAGACACTTACCCAGGATTGGAAAACTGTCAGTATCTGTAAACATTTCCCAAAGTTTACACTACACCTGGGACTCTGACTACTTTGAGGCATCTTGGCAGGTAAGTTCCTTTACTTATCAGCCATTTGAAAAGGTTTAGGAGCTTCCATTTCCATAATTATTGGGGTTTTTCTTAACAAGAAAATTATTAACATGTCAAAATGCATGTCAGCAAGTGTAATAAGGAGAACAGATGAGAAGATTTCTTTCTCCTGACTATAGGGAATGTTAATCATGTCCTTGCAATATGCCTCTGCAGATCAAGGAAGTAAATGAACTGGGTATATCTGACAAGGTTTTGATACCAGGGCAGGTGCTTGGGGAGGGCTCTGGACAAAGGCAACAGGAACAGTGTGGCCAGTAGAACAAGAGAGGTTATTCTTCCCCTGTACTCAACACTGGTCA
>WAAF01018322.1:44093-56271 GCA_013400475.1 Tricholaema leucomelas
CCTTTCCTTTCCTTTCCTTTCCTTTCCTTTCCTTTCCTTTCCTCTCAGAGAGAGACCATTGAAGGTGCACAAAATCTTTCCTGGAGCTGCTGTACTACTAGTTTAAATGTATTTGACAATCTGGCTTTCAGCCAAAGTGTGCACAGCCTAGGAGTTCATCTCCTGCCCAGGAGGCTTGTAGGGTAAACCTGTGTAACCATCACTAGCTCTCCACTGGCTGCACAGATCAACTGATAAGGAATTGTGCAGTTGGAAGAGACCTCCAAGATCATCCAGTCCAACCTAACACCCAGCCCTAGCCCATCAACCAGCAGTAGAGAATGGTTTTGCTCAATGATCTTAAAGGTCTTTTCCAAAGGAAATGATGCTGTGATTCTACCCAATGATCTTAAAGGTCTTTTCCAACAGAAGTGATGCTCTGGGACCCTTACAGGAAAGAAGTTCCCCCTTCTGTTGTGGTGGAACCTCCTGTGCTGCAACTTACACCCATTGCTCCTTGTCCTATCCCGGGGAGCAAGTGAGCAGAGCCTGTCCCCCCTCTCCTGACCAGCCCTCAGATGATTATAAACATTGATTAAATCCCCTCTCAGTCTTCTCCAGACTAAAAAGCCTCAGGTCCCTCAGCCTCTCCTCATCAGCCATACCCTCCAGTCCCCTCATCATCCTTGTAGCCCTTCGATGGACCCTCTCCAGCAGATCCCTGTCCCTCTTAAACTGAGGAGCCCAAAACTGAACACAGTATTCAAGATGAGGTCTCATCAGGGCAGAGTAGAGGGGAAGGAGAACCTCCCTTGATCTGCTGGACACACTCTTCCTAGTACACCCCAGGATCCCATTGGCCTTCCTGGCCACAAGGGCACATTGCTGTGCCATGGTTAACTTGTTAGCCACCATCATTCCCAGGTGCCTCTCCACAGGGCTGTTCTCCAGCAGATCACCTCCCAGCCTGTACTGCTGCAGTTTATTATTCCTCCCCAGGTGCAGGGCTCTGCATTTGTCCTTGTTGAACCTCCTTTGGTTCCTCTGTACCCAGCTCTCAGTCTGCCCAGGTCTCTCTGGATGGCTGCACAGCCTTCAGCTGTATCAGTCAAGCCTCCCAGTTTGGTGTCATCAGGAAACTTGCTGAGCAGACTCTGTCACCTTATCACTGTCATTGATGAAGATGTTGAACACGACTGGACCCAGCACTGATCCCTGGGGGACTCCACTGGTTACAGCTCTCCAGCTGGACCTAGCACCATTGATAACCATTCTTTGAACTCTATCTTGCAACCAGTTCCTAACCCACCTCACTGTCTGCTCTTGCATTCCACACTTCCTCAGTTTGCTCACTAGAAGATCGTAGGAGAAAGTGTCACAGCCCTTGCTAAGGTCAAGGTAGACTACATCCACTGGTCTCCCTGAATCTACCCATTCAGTTATGTCACCATAGAATGCTATCATGTTAGTCAAGCATGACTTCCCCTTGGGAATTATGGTCTGCTGGTTGATAATTCACATACAAATGTTGATATGGACATCCTTGAACTGCTGCTTTCCAGAATTATGTGAGAGAAGTTTAAAAGATAAGGGCTTGTGCACCCATCATGTAATTAAGCATTTGCTATTAGCTACTCTTGTGAATAAAAGAATCTTTACATGCATCATTGTTATGTTTCAGCCTGGATGTTTCTATATTCACTATAGGATACACTCATCAGTAGGTTTAACTCTCACTTGTGTGTCACGACTCTAATTTGGTGTCAGATGTGATGCATTATAACGTAAAATCTCTCCTAATGGCTTAAGGGAGATCCTGGCTCATACAAAAACTGGAGTATTTGCCAGAATAAGAATGGATTTCATGTCCACAACGCTAATAAGAATAAAATAGAATAGCTTTTATAGACTTGCCTGGTCGGTACTTTCAATTCTCCAAAGTGCTTCTCAGAGTAATTGTGTGGATAGAAGCAGTCTAATAACTGTGCCAGCACATGCTGCTTCTGCTGGGCACTCAGCAGGGCTCACATGAAGCCCTCTGTGCCACACATGCTTGCATTGTGATTGGCAAGGCTAGCCAAGAGTCTCAGATGGACTTGTCTTTTTTTTCTCTCTAATTGGAAAATAAAGATTCTGTACTTTCCCCTTGTCCTTTTGCTATTAAATTTAGCTTGAAATACTTCCAGTGCTGTGCTCCTGAGGTCATGCTCCTGTTCAACTCTGTCTCTTGAGTTCAACCAATTTTTTTTAAACCTGTACTAACTCATGAGAGGTCCTACACTGCAGCTGCAGGCTCTGTAGCAACTAGTAGGCAAAGACTCAACAGTGTGCACATGCAGCGCAGACAGCCAACTGTGTGCTGGGCTGCAGCAAGAGCAGTGTGGGCAGCAGGGCAAGGGAGGGGATTCTCCCCTTTTACTCTGCTCTCCTCAGACCCCACCTGGAGTACTGTGTGCAGTTCTGGAGCCCCCAGCACAGGAAGGACATGGAACTGCTGGAGCCAGTCCAGAGGAGAGCCACAAAGATGCTCAGAGGGCTGCAGCAGCTCTGCTATGAGGACAGGCTGAGAGAGTTGGGGCTCTGCAGCCTGGAGAAGAGAAGGCTTCGAGGAGACCTTAGAGTGGCTTTGCAGTATCTGAAGGGAGCCTACAGGAAGGCTGGGGAGGGACTATTGACAAGGTCTGGTAATGTCAGGACGAGGGGGAATGGGTTTAAGCTGGCAGAGGGGAGATTTAGACTGGATGTTAGGAGGAAGTTCTTTACAGTGAGGGTGGTGAGACACTGGCACAGGTTGCCCAGGGAGGTTGTGGATGCTTCCTCCCTGGAGGTGTTTAAGGCCAGGCTGGATGAGGCCTTGAGCAAGCTGCTCTAGTGGGAGGTGTCCCTGCCTATGGCAGGGGGTTGGAGCTGGATGATCCTTGAGGTCCCTTCCAACCTAAACCATTCTATGATTCTATGATTCTGTGACTCAGCTTTGTCAAAAGATTTGACTGTCTCAAGAGTCACTTGGCAGATACCAAAAATAAGGAAATACAGAATCATAGAATCAACCAAGATCATCCAGTCCAACTTATCACCCAGCCCTGTCCAATCAACTAGACCATGGAACTGAGTGCCTCATCCAGTCTTGTCTTGAACACCTCCAGGGATGGTGACTCCACCACCTCCCTGGGCAGGCCATTTCAATGCCAATCACTCTCTCTTGGCAGAACTTCCTCCTAACATCCAGCCTCTATGATGGAGTCCTGCTGATACTTGCAGCCACTGCTCTAAAAACAGGCTATATACCCATGACAGAAATGGTTCCAAGAAGCTTAGGCAGCTGGTGCCCAAAACAATGCTACATGCATGAAGAGTTTCGCCCAACTCAATTTGAAGTCAAACTTACATACTTGATTCTTCTGGCACCAAATATATCCTTTTGCAAGTCATGTTGTGTCTTTATATCAGTAACATGGCACTTAATTCATATATGTTGGCTGCAAATATACCATTCTGTCCTGGAGTACCTCAAATTCCTTTCTTCTCTCTCCCCCTCCATGGGTTTGAATGGGAGAAGAAGGTACAAAAACTGCTTTCCCCACTCCCCTGCCCTGGGGCTTGAAGGAGGAAGAGGAGCAGGCACCTTTCTGCACATGGGCTGGCCCCTGTGGAAGTGCACAGCGGAATCAGGCTGGTGGTTGGCTGGGTTTTCACACCCTGTATAAAATGGTAAATGAACACTCTGTCTAGAAAAGGATAAATAGAGCAAGGGAGAATGGGAAAAAGGTTGCTGCCTTGAGGGTTCCTGTCTTGAGAGGTCCCCACCTTGAAAAAGAGCTCCTGACAGAGTGCCTGAGAGGACAGCTTCCTGCCGTGACTGGACCATCCCCGCTTTTGGACGGCTCCTACCTTCTTGTACAGCTTTTAGTTTTACTCCCTCTCTGGTTTTGGATGATTCTTCCCACTTTTGCACCCTTCTGTGCAAACCTGCAGGCTTGGCAAGCCCTGGGGTCCTTTGAGAGAGAGCCACTGAGACCAGCCCCTCTCAAACCATATCAGCAGTCAATTTCCTGGCTGCCTCCCAGAATGGGGTGCCCTAGCAGTTTTGGCTCTCCCCTGCCGTTGCGAAGGCAGCATCATTCCATGATCATCCCACTCAGGAAGAAGTGCTCGAGACATTTCTGAGTTTGGTGGCTTTGCCACTCACCTAAGGGCTTCTGCTGCATGGATCTCTATCATTGGATACTGCCTGCAGCGTCAGAAGGCTGCTCCTGCAGAGGAATCCAGTAAATCCCAGGTGGGCAGGAGAGAAAATGGCATCCTGGCCTGTATCAGGAACAGTGTGGCCAGTAGGACAAGGGAGGCTATTCTGCCCCTGTACTCAACACTGGTCAGGCCACACCTTGAGTGCTGTGTGCAGTTCCGGGCTCCTCAATTCAAGAGAGAGATTGAGATGCTGGAACGTGTCCAGAGAAGGACAACAAGGCTGATGAAGGGCCTGGAACACAGACCCTATGAGGAGAGGCTGAGGGAGCTGGGGGTGTGCAGCCTGCAGAAGAGGAGGCTCAGCTCATTGCTGTCTACAACTATCTGAAGGGAGGTTGTAGCCAGGTGGGGTTGGGCTCTTCTGCCCAGACAACCAGCAACAGAAGAAGGGGACACAGTCTCAAGTTGTACTGGGGGAAGTATAGGCTGGATGTTAGGAGGAAGTTGTTGGCAGAGAGAGTGATTGGCATTGAAATGGGCTGCCCAGGGAGGTGGTGGAGTCACCATCCCTGGAGTTGTTGAAGAAAAGACTGGATGGGGCACTTAGTGCTATGGTCTGGTTGACTGGATAGAGTTGGGTGCTAGGTTGGCCTACATGATCTTGGAGGTCTCTTCCAACCTGGTTGATTCGATCTGATTCTATTCTATTCTATTCATCAACATCCCCAAGTCTCTGTCTTCAGAGCTACTCAACCCATGTTGCACCCCGCCCGTGTGCGTGCCTGACCCAGCGGCAGGACCTTGCACTTTATAAAGTATATAAAGAAATAATACCACGAGTTTTTTAGAGCAAACATAGATTCCCTTTCCCAGCTCACACTGATAAATCAGCCTTGCTGTTTCACTGCCTTACCAGATGGTTAAGATCTGGAGTACAACATCCTGAAAAGGTAAAGTAGCAATGGCATTTTATGAGGCCGAGGTCTGACCAACCGCAGCGAGGCACAGCCATCCATCTTCAGTCCAGAGACTTGTATTTATATTGACCATTATATATCTACTGTCTTCTTCTCATGTAGAACCTCTTGCCTATAATAGAGTTCCAACCAAGTGCACAGCAGATTATAAAGCTGTATGAAGGGAAGACACAAAGCAGGCCGTTCGAAACGGTTAATGAGGTGCAGCTCATCCACCAGCAGTGGATGAAGCCTACCCAAGACATGAGTTTAGGAAAAAGTTAAACATTAAATAGTTCAAACACAGAAAGAAATGGGAGGAGGATGAATCCTCCCTTATCTTGTCTTTCAAGTGTCTCATTATGGCCAGCATTAGGAGTCATCATTTGAATCAAAATGAGAGATTCGCTTACCCTTAAGCATCAGGAAAAAGAGGCTTTATGGCTGAGTATTTCTCATTAAAAAATGTGTTGTTTAGCAAAATAAAGTCTAATCAAAGTTTTCATTTGGCAAGAGAGGGATTGATGTAAAACAGTGCCACAGTTTCTAAAGAGCAAATTAAATCGCGCTTGCAGAAACCGGGGAAGATCGCTGCATGAATAAACAAAAGAGCAAGAGAGGGATGGATTGAGAATATTTATTAGGCAACTGGCTAATTCTCTGAGGTAATTACAGCTACTCAGCAGAAGGGCTGAGCACCCCAGACCCAGCTGACATTCACGAGGGACACTGGTACTCTGTATCCCTAATAAATCAGCTTATTGTTGATGAGCCTTACAGGAAGACAAACAATCCTCAGTACCTCACCAGAAAAGTAGCACATGCAGATTTAAAAATTAACTAGGACAAGCTGAAGTGTTTCCCAGTTTGAGAGGTTTACATCAATAATTTAGAGCTGCTATCTGGCAAGTTGAGAGTGAAATGATGTAGCAGAGAAGCGAGGAGAAGAATGGTAGACCTCACAAGTGAGATTGCTCTCACAGTACAAGACTGCCAAGCACAATCTCTGGGTTAATCCTTCCACACAGGAAACAGCTACCTAAATGTCACAGGTGCTATAGACCCCCACTGTGTTCTTCCCAATGTATTTCACAGAGAGAGTGATTTGGCATTGGAATAGAATAGAACAGAATAGAATTAACCAGGTTGGAAGAGACCTCCAAGATCAGCCAGGCCAACCTAGCACCCAGCCCTATCCAGTCAACCAGACCATGGCACTAACTGCCTCAGCCAGGCTTTTCCTGAACACCTCCAGGGACGGTGACTCCACCACCTCCCTGGGCAGCCCATTCCAATGCCAATCACTCTCTCTGCCAACAACTTCCTCCTAACATCCAGCCTAGACCTCCCCTGGAACAACTTGAGACTGTGTCCCCTTCTTCTGTTGCTGGTTGTCTGGGAGAAGAGCCCAACCCCACCTGGCTACAGCCTCCCTTCAGGTAGTTGTAGACAGCAATGAGGTCAGCCCTGAGCCTCCTCTTCTCCAGGCTAAACACCCCCAGCTCCCTCAGCCTCTCCTCACAGGGCTGTGCTCCAGGCCCCTCACCAGCTTCATTGCCCTTCTCTGGACACCTTCCAGTATCTCAACATCTCTCTTGAGTTGAGGAGCCCAGAACTGGACACAGCACTCAAGGTATGGCCTGACCAGTGTTGAGTACAGGGGAAGAACAACATCTCTTATCCTACTGGCCACACTGTTCCTGATACAGGCCAGGATGCCATTGGCTCTCTTGGCCACCTGGGCACACTGCTGGCTCATCTTCAGCCTTCTATCTACCAGTACCCCCATGGTATTGGAATGGGCTGCCCAGGGAGGTGGTGGAGTCGCCATCCCTGGAGGTGTTGAAGCAAAGCCTGGCTGAGGCACTTAGTGCCATGGTCTGGTTGATTGGACAGGGCTGGGTGCTAGGTTGGACTGGATCATCTCGGAGGTCTCTTCCAACCTGCTTGATTCTATAATTCTATGCTACCTCTTTGCAATTCTTGTGGAAGCAGAAGCAGATAAGGCAGTGATTTCCTTTCTCAAGCATAATTACAGGCATATTTATTCCTGTGTGCAAATTAGTTTACAGCTCTGCTGCATGTTCTAAAAGAGCAGAGATTAATGGAAAACAGAATAACGTTGTGTAAAAATAAAATTACTGGGTACATTATAAATTACCCAAATGGTGCTGATGTGACAAAATTAAACAAGACATTGATTGATGCATTTATGTCTGATATTTACTCTGGAATATGATTAACAGCCAAATGTACACTTCGAGAAGGATGTCTATACAAAGATGATTTTTGAACCTCAAATAGCTTTATTTTTACTTATTTAATCACATTTCAGACAGTTTTGACTTGCCAAGGAATAAAGAAAGATCCATATATATCTTTCCAGTAATTGTGGTCACAGACACTTGTCAGACTGGATGATATGCACCATAAAGATGCAGGTAGGACCAAAAAACTAAGTTGATTTCATGGCAATGCCATGAATTTAGGTACTTCTTACAACAATGTACAATCATAGAATCAACAAGTTGATGAACTTTACAACAACATGAACTTGATGAACTTGAACAGGTACACTACAAGAAGCAGGACCAGTTAAAACAATACCTCTCTGATAACCTCAAACATCCCATACTAGAATAAATCAATATATTAATTAATAAATTGAGTCATAGAATCATGGAATCCACCAAGTTGGAAGAGACCTCCAAGATCAGCCAGTCCAACCGAGCACCCAGCCCTATTCCATCAACCAGACCATGGCACTAAGTGTCTCATTCAGTCTTTTCTTCGACACCTCCAGAAATGGTGACTCCACCACCTCCCTGGGCAGCCCATTCCAATGCCAATCACTCTCTCTGCCAACAACTTCCTCCTAACATCCAGCCTATACTTCCCCCAGTACAACTTGAGACTGTGTTCCTTTCTTTTCTCCCTGGTTGCTTGGCAGAAGAAACCAACCCCCACCTGGCCTCCCTTCAGGTAGTTGTAGATAGCAACGAGGTCACCTTAAACCATATCCCCAAGCACCACATCTAAACGACCCTTAAACACATCCAAAGTTGGTGACTCAACCATCTCTCTGGGCAGCTCATTCCCATGCCTGACCACTCTCTCTGTGGAAAACTTCTTCCTAATGTCCAACCTAAACCTACCCAGTCTCAGCTTGAGGCCATTCCCCCTTGTTCTATCTCCAATCACTGCTAAGAAGAGACCAGCACCAGCCTCTCCACAGTGTTCCTTCCTTCCAGGTAGTTATAGAAAACAATGAAGCCTAAGTCATAGAATCATAGAATCATAGAATGGTTTAGGTTGGAAGGGACTTCAAGGATCATCCAGCTCCAACCCCCTGCCATAGGCAGGGACACCTCCCACTAGAGCAGGTTGCTCAAGGCCTCATCCAGCCTGGCCTTAAACACCTCCAGGGAGGAAGCATCCACAACCTCCCTGGGCAACCTGTGCCAGTGCCTTACCACCCTCACTGTAAAGAACTTCCTCCTAACATCCAGTCTAAATCTCCCCTCTTCCAGCTTAAACCCATTCCCCCTCGTCCTGACATTACCAGACCTTGCCAGTAGTCCCTCCCCAGCCTTCCTGTAGGCTTCCTTCAGATACTGCAAAGCCACTCTAAGGTCTCCTCGAAGCCTTCTCTTCTCCAGGCTGCAGAGCCCCAACTCTCTCAGCCTGTCCTCATAGCAGAGCTGCTGCAGCCCTCTGAGCATCTTCGTGGCTCTCCTCTGGACTGGCTCCAGCAGTTCCATGTCCTTCTTGTGTTGGGGGCTCCAGAACTGCACACAGTACTCCAGGTGGGGTCTGATGAGAGCAGAGTAAAGGGGGAGAATCCCCTCCCTTGCCCTGCTGCCCACACTGCTCTTGTCGCAGCCCATTTCCTCTATGAAATTAATAGAATAGTTGCTCTCTTGCTACACATTTCACTGCTTACCTCTACAACCATCTCAAAACTGGTGAGGAAAACACACCAGCTGCACGAGTGGCCAGGGATATGTATGGAACTGCAAGGAAAGCAGGACTTTTGAAGCCACAGTCATAGAACTTCAGCTGAATTCATGCCCTTCTGCAAAGTCCTGTGGAAATTGTGTTTCTATCTTTTCTTTCTTGGTTGAAACTGGAGAAATATTTCTGTATTCTTGGCCAGGAAAGCTAGAGAATGTCCTTCTCAATCTGCCACTTCATTAAATTCCTTTTGGCAGAAAAAAATATTCCCTGGAAGTATTGAGGTCTTGCTGAGACAGAGTCTTAGGATATTGCTGCTTTGTCTGCATTGTTTCTTCTGTAACAGTGTACACGATAACTTGCTAAGAAATAAGTAGTGAAGGCTTCAGAGAGGCCATGTGGTCTTGCCACAGGATTCCTGTTAGACACATCTAAGCTTTGTTTTATCACCTTTAGTACTTTGAATGTAAAGACAGAGTTGCACCCAGAGCTGTTTCTTTGTGATCTTGAGCATTTGCTATGAATAATGCCACCAAATTCTCCGTCTTCAATGGGAAAATGAAGCTTTACATGAACTGAAGTTCCTCCCTGCTCCTTTTCTATTCAGCCAGCTACTTCACATCTTTATTCACTTCACATCTTTATTCACTTCTGAATGCTAGGCTTGAGGGAAAGAGAATAATCATTCTTTCTCACCAATATTTGGATCAATAGTTCACGTTTTTCACAAACAGCAATTTGATACTGGCTGACATTTCCACCAAACATGCATTATCCCACATGTAATTAGGTATTTTTCTTCACAGTTATCAGAGAATCATAGAATGGTTTAGGTTGGAAGGGACCTCAAGGATCATCCAGCTCCAACCCCCTGCCATAGGCAGGGACACCTCCCACTAGAGCAGGCTGCTCAAGGCCTCATCCAGCCTGGCCTTAAACACCTCCAGGGAGGAAGCATCCACAACCTCCCTGGGCAACCTGTGCCAGTGTCTTACCACCCTCACTGGAAAGAACTTCCTCCTAACATCCAGTCTAAATCTCCCCTCTGCCACTTTAAACCCATTCCCCCTCATCCTGACATTACCAGACCTTGTCAATAGTCCCTCCCCAGCCTTCCTGTAGGCTCCCTTCAGATACTGCAAAGCCACTCTAAGGTCTCGTTGAAGCCTTCTCCTCTCCAGGCTGCAGAGCCCCAACTCTCTCAGCCTGTCCTCATAGCAGAGGTGCTCCAGCCCTCTGATCATCTTCGTGGCTCTCCTTTGGACCCGCTCCAGCAGTTCCATGTCCTTCTTGTATTGGGGGCTCCAGAACTGCACACAGTACTCCAGGTGGGGTCTGACGAGAGCAGAGTAAAGGGGGAGAATCACCTCCCTTGCCCTGCTGGCCACACTTCTCTTGATGCAGCCCAGCACTCGGTTGGCTGTCTGGGCTGCATGTGCACACTGCCGGCTCATGTTGAGCTTCTCGTCGACCCAGACCCCCAGGTCCTTCTCCTCAGGGCTGCTCTCAGCCATTCACCACCCAGCCTGTATCTGTGCCTGGGATTGCACCGACCCAGGTGCAGAACCTTACACTTGGCCTTGTTAAACATCATGAGGTTGGCCTGGGCCCACCTCTCCAGCCTGTCCAGGTCCCTCTGGATGTCATCCCTGCCCTCCAGCAAGTCAGCTGTGCCACACAGCTTGGTGTCATTTGCAAACTTGCTGAGGGTGCACTCAATTCCTCTGTCCATATCACTGACAAAGTTGTTAAAGAGCACTGGTCTTGTTTGCCCCCATAAGAGTAGGATATTTTTCTTCACTTTTCCTGTCTTCTTCTATCTTCACAGTGGAAGCAGCTTGCCTTTGCAGAGTGTTCAATTCTGCTCTAAAACAGGTAAGGTATAAAAAAAAAAACATTTTGGGGAGAAATGATCAAAATGCCTCATTTTCTCTCTTAGTTGCCCAAGTGAAGGCAGCTTTACCATTGAAGATATTTTTAACTCACTTTAAGAACCCCTACTTAGTATTTTCCTTTCCTGGCAATACATTCTGCTGGCTTTCTGATAATATAGTTCCTCATTTAAGATATCACTCAGAGGGAAAAAAGCTGCTGATGGTGGTTGAATTCGATAAGGTATCAGAAAGACAGCAGCACATCCTGTCAGAAATCTGGTGTCTTACATCTGCCTTCTATGTCTGTGGTGATTTATTTGCAAGAAGGAAAAACTCTCGATGGTGTTAAAGTTATTTTCATGCCACATTAAGTAATCAAGGCTAATCCATGTGCCTCACTCAGGTGGCTTTTGTTCTTGCCAGATATTGTATTGTCATTTACAACTCCACTTATGAATATTTTCTCTGCTGGAGAACAAAATAATATTTATATGCATGATAGATTCATAGAATGGTTTGGGTTGAAGGGACCTTAAAGATCATCTAGTTCCAATCTCCCTGCCATAAGCAGGAACACCTTCCTTTAGACCAGGTTGCTCAAGGACGCATCCGACACCGGCCCTGAACACCTCCAAGAGAGGGAGCATCTACATCTTTCTTGGGTAACCTGTCCAGGGGTACCCCAAATTCCTCTCTTCTCCCTCCCCATCCAAGGATTTGAATAGGAGAAGTGAAAAATGCTTTCCCCCCTCCCCACCCTGCCCTGCAGGCTTGAAGGGGGGCAGCAAAAGGTGGATCGTAGAATCAACCAAGTTAGAAGAGACCTCCAAGATCAGACAGTCCAATCTAACACCCAGCCCTATTCAGTCAACCAGACCATGGCACTAAGTGCCTCATCCAGGCTTCTCTTGAACACCTCCAGGGATGGCAACTCCACCACCTCCCTGGGCAGCCCATTCCAATGCCAATCACTCTCTCTGCCAACAACTTCCTCCTAACATCCAGCCTAGACCTCCCCCAGCACTACTTGAGACTGTGTCCTGTGACTGTTCTGTTGCTGGTTGCCTGGCAGAAGAGACTGACCCCGACCTGGCCTCACTTTGGGTAGTTGTAGACAGCAATGAGGTCACCTTAAACCGTATCCCTAAGCACCACATCCGAACGACTCTTAAAGAGCCTATACCTCCCCCAGCACAACTTGAGACTGTGTCCCCTTGTTCTGTTGCT
>WAAF01018322.1:56414-72382 GCA_013400475.1 Tricholaema leucomelas
TGGACACAGCACTCAAGGTGTGGCCTGACCAATGTTGAGTACAGGGGAAGAAGAACCTCCTTTGTCCTACTGGCCACACTGTTCCTGATCCAGGCCAGGATGCCCTTGGCTCTCTTGGCCACCTGGGCACACTGCTGGCTCTTGGATGCAGTTAGCAGAACTATTTTACAGAATGTCTCTATACAATGGGATTTTGAAGAGGTTTTGGAAATGTCTTAGATAGAGTCTTGAGGCTTTAATGAAATTCCTTTAGCACCTTGACTAAAGAGAATCAGAATACTCACTAGTCCTCAGTCTTAATGTCTGTGGCCCACAGCGTATGCAGGAAAATATACAGTAGAAGTCCTGTGGTGAATTCCAGGTGGGCTGCGATGTGGCTCGGCTGCTGGCACGCTGCCGGAGGAGATTTTTACGGACAGGGGCAATGTCCCTCCGTGGCTTCTCAGAAGATCATCAGATGTTCAGCTGGATGGGCAAAGTAGGATTCAGGCTAGAGGCTAAGGTGGCCCAATTTGATGCACCAGGGGTCAGTGACCCTGTCTCGGTTCAGATTTAAATTCCCAGAGACTCTAATAAATTTTGATAGAACCAATGACAATTTGTGAAGTGCCCTTCCCTCTCCCCCCTCCTTCCCCAAAGAAAGGAATTAGAAGTAGAGAGGAAAAGTAAGCACACCCAAATAAATCAATCTCACTGGATTTGGAAGTTAAAAAGAAAAGTTTAGCAATAACTTGAAAGGGTATCAGAGGTAGGGAGATCACAAAGGTGTAGGGAGGTCACAAAGGTGCAGGGAAGGGGAAAATAACAAATACCAAAAGGTATAAATGCAACCTGAGTTTGTGATGGTGATGTGTGTAGAGAGAGGCAGGGGTGCAGAGAGTGATGCTGGGATGCAGAGAGCTGCGGAGTGGTCCAGAGAGAGAGAGGAACAGGAAGTCCTCCTGCTTTTATGGGACAAGAAGTGGGCTAACCATCACCTGGTGGTGTTCAGACCCACCCCTGGGGACGGGTCAAGACCCCCTGAGGTCAAGTGTCGAGTTCAGGACACTCCTCCTGGAGTGTTAACCGTGTACAGACCCTCTCTAGGCTGGCACGGCAGGCTGAGGCAGTGGGCAAGGGAACGAACGAACAAGAGCGCAAGCAGCTTATTCACCTGTTTACCCCCTTTTATAGAACAATGGCCCAGGCTAATGGTCTCTTTGGCCACAATGTCACCCAGTCACCTTCTGGCAATCACTCAAATATACCCAAAAAAGGAAGAACCCATTGGCTGTTCTCCTCCAAAAATGGGGGGCTCATACGCCTTGCAGGCAACAGGGGCATGGGTATTATGAAACCCCTCTTAGGCAACCAGACTGGGTTGTTTTGGGTTTCTTTTGTCCTGTTTCCCACCTCTGGCTGCAATGCAGACAGGCAGGTAACCATGTCCAGACAAGACAGGACATGCTCAAGCCTATTTTGTGACCTTTGGGACTCTCCACCAGACATACTTCCTCTATTCCCCTTCAAGAAATACCAGCTGAATGAATCTCTTTCAAACTATTTCTAGTGGGAAGGTGTCCCTGCCTGTGGCAGGGGGTTGGAGCTGGATGATCCTTGAGGTCCCTTCCAACCTAAACCATTCTATGATTCTATGATTTCAATATAAAATCTCAATATGCTGTCATACTTAAGGCACTCAAGCCCTGAATGAGAGTATCTGCTGGAGACCTAATCCTTCATTCTAAAGGAAATGATTTTGTTTTCTATGCTATTCATTCAATTACTGACACACCGAGAAAGAAGCTTGCTCATCTAGCTTGGCCATATTTATTTTCAACTCACCAAGAGGTAAGATATCCAAATTTAGGAGGTAGGATAAAAGTGATGATAATAAAACTTCTTTCAAATGCCTAACCCTTAGATGAACTGGAGACAGTTTGCAATGCTTGCAGTTCAGTGTATGAGCTTGAGACATGTATTCGTACACTGCAGAAACTAAGAGAAGAGAGGCAGGAGGGTCAGGATCTTTACTGCACTGAGAACCTTGACGTTTCTTTCCTCAGAGTATCATAGAATCATTTAATCAACCAGGTTGGAAGAGACCTCCAAGATCAGCCAGGCCAACCTAGCACCCAGCCCTGTCCAATCAACCAGACCATGGCACTAAGTGCCTCATCCAGGCTTTTCTTCAACACCTCCAGGGATGGTGACTCCACCACCTCCCTGGGCAGCCCATTCCAATGCCAATCACTCTCTCTGCCAACAACTTCCTCCTAACATCCAGCCTAGACCTCCCCCAACACAACTTGAGACTGTGTCCCCTTCTTCTGNTTTTGCTTTTACACAGAAACACATCGTAAGGAAGGTAAAACAAAGGGAAATGCTCCTCACACGTTTTCTTATGGTAACATGCAAGACATGCAGCACATTAAACCCACAAGATCTCACAGTCTGCTTTCCTTCCCTGTTCCACTATATCCTACAACCTCTTATCAGCCACTAGTCTTCAGTGCAAATCAAACCTTTACACTGATGCAGAAGGGGAAAACAAGGTCACCTTCTACGCCTTGGCAGATTTTGTCTGGTGAAATATACTCAAGATGACCATTTGGTTTCTTGCTTATACCAAGGAAGACAAATTAAAACTGTCTGAGACTCTGTCTCTGGGAATAATGACATCTCTTTTCTTGCCCTGGATGTGGTGATCAGTAAAATACAAGGAAAAGATGTAAGAAGCAATCACTAAAAATAGCAGAATATGTTTAAACTAAACTACTGAAGGTTTCCTAAGCCTTGTCATACGATAGAAATAAAAGCACAGAGTATAAGGAATTATCACAGCTTGCAATTATCAGTGTAAGAAGATTAAACAGCTCAATTCTTTTATTTCCATAACTCAGTTGATCTTCATTCCTGCAGTAGTCATGGAATAAGACTATCAGACTTCAAAGGCAAATGTCAGAGTTTTAGGTTTCATCATTAATGTTATTTTATAGTTTTATCAGTTTCCCTCCTTATCCTTTGATGGTTTGCTCAAATGATTGTTTCTTTTCCTTTAGTTGCTTCAAGAACTTGGCCCTCTGACTTATCAAGAGATTGACCACAGCACGTTGACAAGCAGGGTGTAAATGGAGTCCTGCTGTGGGGAAAGTTGGGGTCTCTCCACGCAGAAGCACTCTGAAGCAGTCACATCTATAGAACCATCGAATCATGCACAAGTGTACACAGTTAGAACTCTTCCAATGGGTTGTATTTTATGATCATAGAATGCTTTAGATGGGAAGGGACCCCAAGGATCATCCAATTCCAACCCCCTCCCATAGGCAGGGACAACTCCCACTAGAACAGGTTGTTCAAGGCCTCGTCCAATCCCCTGCCATATGTCCTTCTTAGAATCATAGAATCATAGAATGGTTTAGGTTGGAAGGGACCTCAAGGATCATCCAGCTCCAACCCCTTGCCATAGGCAGGGACACCTCCCACTAGAGCACCTTGCTCAAGGCCTCATCCAGCCTGGCCTTAAACACCTCCAGGGAGGAAGCAGCCACAACCTCCCTGGGCAACCTGTGCCAGTGTCTTACCACCCTCACTGTAAAGAACTTCCTCCTAACATCCAGTCTAAATCTCCCCTCTTCCAGCTTAAACCCATTCCCCCTCGTCCTAACATTCCCAGACCTTGTCAATAGTCCCTCCCCAGCTTTCCTGTAGGCTCCCTTCAGATACTGGAAAGCCACTATAAGGTCTCCTCGAAGCCTTCTCCTCTCCAGGCTGAAGAGCCCCAACTCTCTCAGCCTGTCCTCATAGCAGAGGTGCTCCAGCCTTGTGTTGGAGGCTCCAGAACTGTGCACAGTACTCCAGGTGGGCTGCATACTAACAGTGTTTTAACATGGCCCATAATCCACCATTCATCTTCCACATGGGGCTGTTATTTATTCTCATGCAAATAGAATCATAGAATCAAGCAAGTTGGAAGAGACCTCCAAGATCATCCAGTCCAACCTAGCACCCAGCCCTGCCCAATCAACTAGACCATAGAATAGAATAGAATCAAGCAGGTTGGAAGAGACCTCCAAGATCATCCAGTCCAACCTAGCACCCAGCCCTGTCCAATCAACTAGACCATAGAATAGAATAGAATCAAGCAGGTTGGAAGAGACCTCCAATAAACTGAATATCTCTTTATACCTCTTTTTTAATGGAATAGATTAGAAGAAATCTATGAGGAATCATAGAATCATATCATGGAATGATTTAGATTGGAAGGGACCTCAAGGATCATCCAGTTCCAACCTCCTTCCATACGTCCTTGTGGTGGGGGGCTCCAGAACTGTACACAGTACTCCAGGTGGGCTCCATACTAAAACTGTTTTCACATGGCCCATAATCCACCACTCATGTTCCACATGGTGCTGTTGTTTATTCTTATGCTAATGAGGTGAATGATGTCTCTTTATACCTCTTATTTAATGGAATAGATTAGAAGAAATCTATGAGGAATTGTAGAATCGTATCATAGAATGGTTTAGGTTGGAAGGGACCTCAAGGATCATCCAGCTCCAACCCCCTGCCATAGGCAGGGACACCTCCCATTAGAACACATTGCTCAAGGCCTCCTCCAACCTGGCCTTGAACAAGAGCTGTTCAAGAAAAGCCTGGATGAGACACTTTGTGCCATGGTCTGGTTGACTGGATAGGGATGGGTGCTAGGTTGGACTGGATGATCTTGGAGGTCTCTTCCAACCTAGATTCTATGGTAGATTCCATGGTTCTGGAATCATAGAATCTGGTAGATTCTATGGTTCTATGATCTTGCCTCCTCAGAATGGGACCTCATCTGAGGACACATGCACATATATCCTGGGTACCTGTGGGAAGAGTTTCCTTTTCCAAGTGCATGCACAGTTTGTTTCATCTCTCCCCAGATAAATTATCTGGATATGCAGCAGGATATTCCCAACTGACTCCCAAATCTGGAATTGTGTTGGGAAGGAGAGCAGCTTAATTGTAACAAATCCACAGTTTTCAGGTGGCTGTTTCTGTCTGGTTTGTGAGTGGCTCCATCACACAGTGACAGTAACCACCTGCATCCAAAGAACACTAGCTAAAAATCCTACAAACCTTTGCCAGAACATGCAGTAAATTGATGTTCAGCATGTCCAAGTTATGAATGATTGCTTGCAATCCAGTTTCAGTTCTTTCCAAATGATGGAACTTTTTCCTTTTGCAGGAAAATGTTGATGGCTTTAAGTGCTGTTTTCATCAGCTAGGTTAATGAGCTAGTTTGAAGCTAGGTAGAATGTTTAGGTGAGAAGAACTAAATTACAGGCTGTGAAAAGGAAACAAAGGTGATTTCTGCTTCACTTGTAGGCTTGTTGAGATGTATAAGAACAAGAATATCTACATAGATAAGGCATTCAGGCACTGCCTGGGCTCTGGGCTGCATTGCTCTCTAACCTCACCTACCATCGTTCTGATTAATCCACTTCTTTCCTAACCCCTCTGGCTGAACTTCCATTTTTCATTGGGGCACAAGGCAAAGTCTGGGGTAAGGTAAAGGGGTGGGAGAAGGTGGAAGGGTGGTTAGGAGCCCCTCCTGTGGACTCAGGTTTTTGGAAGGGCTGTTGTGTTTCTGTATTATCTTTTACCTTGTATATTTCTGTCTATAACTGTACATGGCCAGGGAGGTTGTGGCTGCTTCCTCCCTGGAGGCATTTAAAGCCAGGCTGGATGAGGCCCTGAGCAACCTGCTCTAGTGGGAGGTGTCCCTGCCTAAGTTTTTATGCTCTAAGAATCAGATAAAACAATTGCCTAACTATTTGCTTAGTACAGGAGGTTTATGTAATGCATGCAATTCTCTGTCCAAGCTTACTAGCCAGTGTGATACTTCAATTGCATAAATAAGATGAACAAAAGTGTGGCCTGCAGGGCAAAGGAGGTGATTCTCCCCCTTTACTCTGCTCTCCTCAGACCCCACCTGGAGTACTGTGTGCAGTTCTGGAGACCCCAACACAAGAAGGACATGGAACTGCTGGAGCCAGTCCAGAGGAGAGCCACGAAGATGCTCAGAGGGCTGCAGCAGCTCTGCTATGAGGACAGGCTGAGAGAGTTGGGGCTCTGCAGCCTGGAGAAGAGAAGGCTTCGAGGAGACCTTAGAGTGGCTTTGCAGTATCTGAAGGGAGCCTACAGGAAGGCTGGGGAGGGACTATTGACAAGGTCTGGTAATGTCAGGACGAGGGGGAATGGGTTTAAGCTGGAAGAGGGGAGATTTAGACTGGATGTTAGGAGGAAGTTCTTTACAGTGAGGGTGGTAAGACACTGGCACAGGTTGCCCAGGGAGGTTGTGGATGCTTCCTCCCTGGAGGTGTTTAAGGCCAGGCTGGATGAGGCCTTGAGCAGCCTGCTCTAGTGGGAGGTGTCCCTGCCTATGGCAGGGGGTTGGAGCTGGATGATCCTTGAGGTCCCTTCCATACTAAACCATTCTATGATTCTATATGCTGTAAATATCTGCTTGTATATTGTGCTAAGCTGTAAATAGAGAGCTTCATTCAATTTTCAGAGCTGGCTGAGTCTAGTCTGGGTGATTTCCAAAGTGTGAGGGGTGTGTAACACCAAACCACCACAGTTAACTAATGGAGGGCTGGCAACCCAGTAGTCAGAGTCCTGTTAGTTTACTTTGCTAGTCATTTTTAATGCAGTAACCTGCTCATAAGCTCATCAAATGCAATGTAATTGCTATTTCCAATTACTTCTTTGATTAACATCACCTGATTGTTTGTTTGTTAGTTTTGGACTGGATGAGCTTGGAGGTCTCTTTCAACCAGGTTGATTCTATGAAAATTCAGATGCTGAAAATCAGGTCAAAGTCATTCATTAAGAGCCCTGAAATATCTTATTTAGGAATATTCTATTAACACCTTGAGTGCTTTGTCCAGCTCTGGGCCCCTTCATTCAAGAGAGACGTTGAGGTGCTGGAAGGTGTCCAGAGAAGGGCAGCAAGGCTGATGAGGGGCCTGGAGCACAGCCCTGGGAGGAGAGGCTGAGGGAGCTGGGTGTGTGCAGCCTGCAGGAAGAGGAGGCTCAGGGCAGACCTCATTGCTGTCTACAACTCCCTGAAGGGAGGTTGTAGCCAGGTGGGGTTGGTCTCTTCTGCCAGGCACCTAGCAACAGAAGAAGGGGACATAGTGTGAAGTTGTGGTGGGGGAGGTCTAGGCTGGATGTTAGGAGGAAGTTGTTGGCAGAGACAGTGACTGGCATTGGAATGGGCTGCCCAGGGAGGTGGTGGAGTAGCCATCCCTAGAGAGGTGTTCAAGCAAAGCCTGGCTGGGGCACTTAGTGCCATGGTCTAGTTGATTGGACAGGGCTGGAATGGATGATCTTGGTTGGATAAGTTGGACAGGCTGGACTGGATGATCTTGGTTGGATAGGTTGGACAGGCTGGACTGGATGATCTTGGATGGATAGGTTGGACTGTTTGGATAGGTTGAATAGGTTGGACTGGATGATCTTGATTGGATAGGTTGGACTGGATGATCTTAGAGGTCTCTTCCAATCTATGGATTCTAACATTATAGAGCTTTAAAATCCCTTGTAGAAATAAGACATTTAGAAGGATAACATCTGAGACATGAGCTTATTTCTTCACTTAGTGAATTCAGTATCTGCTAAATTCCTATTGCTTGCTTTTTTTCCCACTAGAAGAGATGAGGCATCCAAAACATATCTGAGAAGTGGTTTGGTATTATAGAGATTTTTCAATTTGTGATTTAAACTGCAGGTAACTGAAATGATAGATATGTTTGGAAACTTAGAATCATAGACTCAGCCAGGTTGGAAGAGACCTCAGAGATCATCCTGTCCAACCTAGCACCCAGCCATATGCAATCAACTTAGAGTAGTAAGGCTCTCATCTGATTTCTGGGAATAATCAGATCTTCCTAACTAAAAATTCTCATTTCATATATTTAAATATCACTTTAGAATCATCAGCTTTCTTTATGTTTACTGTTTTAACTAATAGATCATAGAACCACAGAATCAGCCAGGTTGGAAGAGACCTCCAAGATCATCCAGTCCAACCTAGCACCCAGCCCTATCCAATCAACCAGACCATGGCACTAAGTGCCTCAGCCAGGCTTTGCTTCAACACTTCCAGGGACGGTGACTCCACCACCTTCCTCAGCAGCCCATGCCAACAGCAAATCATAGAATCATGGAATCAAGCAGGTTGGAAGAGACTTCCAAGATCAGCCAGTCCAACCTAGTACCCAGCCCTGTCCAATCAATTAGACCCTGGCACTGAGAGACCCATCCAGTCTTTTCTTCAACATCTCCAGAGACAGCAACTGCACCACCTCCCTGGGCAGCCCATTCCAATGCCAATCACTCTCTCTGCCAACAACTTCCTCCTAACATCCAGCCTAGACCTCCTCGGGCACAACTTGAGACAGTGTCCCCTCATTCTGTGGCTGATAGCATATAACAAATGGAAACAAAATTTAAACTGACTTCTTGAACAGAACCAATTTATTCCTCCATGTAAGTGCTTCTGAAAATTCTTCACAGAAACTGAAGGTTGATTTTTGATTTCTTAACTCTTTCAGTAGCTGGTCAATGGGTTCCTCAGACATCAGTCTAAAACTCATATGCTTCTACGCATTGCAATGGATTTGACTTCTAAGTTGTAATGTGGAGTTAAGTACTCACTGATCACAGGTTCTGTAATGCACACCAGCTCAAAGCAGAAAAAATTAAAACTCCAAACAACTCAAAATGTCTTTCAGCTCATCATCTTGATGCCACCTTAGGTTCTATTGCTTCCATTACTAGCTTAGGCAATTTCTCTAATTTAGCTCCTCAATAAGTAATAACTGCATCTCTTGCAAATTCATCTCCAACTTGCCTGACATAACACATTCCTCAGACCTCTCACTAAATACCAGAGTATTTAGTGAGATAAAATACCAGATAAATAAAAATACCTGAGTATTTTTTATGCCCTTTTGTGCCCCCAAAAAGGATGACATCACACAATGGGTTGTAAGAAGGTACAATGACCTAACTTTAAACACAGATTAGAGAGACACAATTAACAAACCTTTTTTTTTGGTTGGTTGTTTTTTTTTTAAGTAGAGCTCCTTTCCTTTTTTCACCATTTGTTCTATTTACTCAGGATGTCTGCAATTCCCCTACTCCTGCACAAGAAGCATCATAGGATCAACCAGGTTGGAAGAGACCTCCAAGATCAGCCAGGCCAACCTAGCACCCAGCCCTATCCAGTCAACTAGACCATGGCACTAAGTGCCTCAGCCAGGCTTGGCATCAGCACCTCCAGTGGCGGTGACTCCACCACCTCCCTGGGCAGCCCATTCCAATGCCAATCACTCTCTCTGCCAACAACTTCCTCCTGACATCCAGCCTAGACCTCCCCTGGCACAGCTTGAGACTGTGTCCCCTTGTTCTGTTGCTGGTTGCCTGGCAGAAGAGACCAACCCCACCTGGCTACAATCTCCTTTTAGGTAGAAGGGATGACAGCAATGAGGTGCCCCCTGAGCCTCCTCTGCTCCAGGCTGCACACCCCCAGCTCCCTCAGCCTCTCCTCACAGGTCTGTGTTCCAGGTCCCTCACCACCTGTGTTGCATACAGGGAAGGAATAACCTCCCTTGTCCTACTGGCCACACTGTTCCTGATCCAGGCCAGGATGCCATTGGCTCTGCTGCCCACCTGGGCACACTGCTGGCTCATCTTCAGCTACTATCTCCCAGCACCCCCAGGTCCCTCTCTGCCTGGCTGCTCTCCAGCCACTCTGTCCCCAGCCTGTAGTGCTGCTTGGGGTTGTTGTGGCCAAAGTGTTGAACCCTGCACTTGGCCTTCTTAAATCTCATCCCCTTGGCCTCTGCCCACCCATCCAGCCTGTCTAGGTCCCTCTGCAGGACTCTCCTACCCTCCAACAGATCCACACCTGCTCCTAGCTTGGTGTCATCTGCAAATTCACTGATGCTGGACTCAATCCCCTGGTCCAGATCATCAAGGAGTTATACTATTCAGATATGAGATTTGCTCAGGGGCACCAGATCTTGTATTAAAAGGATGGATTATGAAAATAAGGAAGTATTGAATCACAGTTTGGTCTGGAACTAGAAAACAGAAAAAGAGGGTTGTTTTTTCCCTCCTTCTGATGAAGGATCCTGTTTATGTTCAACTAGAAATTCTGAAGCCAGCACCAAATATTTCATGCCAATAAGAATTTGAAGTCTCTTTCTCCATTAAGCACACAGTCCTGGCTACAGTTAAGTCTCCTGAGAAGCAAAAGAACCCTTGTGGCCAAAAAGTTCAGTGGGACCTTGGGGTGTACTAAGAAGAGTGTGTCCAGAAGATCAAGGGAGGTTTTCCTCACCCTCTACTTTGCCCTGGTGAGACCTCATCTTGAATACTGTGTTCAGTTTTGGGCTTCCCAGTTTAAGAGGGACAGAGAGCTGCTGGAGAGGGTCCAGCAGAGGGCTGCAAGGATGATGACTGGGGGGCATGAGGAGAGGCTGAGGGACTTAGGATTTTTTCTTCTGGAGAAGAAAAGACTGAGAGGGGATTTAATAAATGTTTATAAACATCTGAGGGCTGCTCAGGAGCAGGGGGGCAGAGTTCTGCTCACTGCTCTCTGGGATAGGACAAGGAACAATGGGTGTAAGTTGCAGCACAGGAGGTTCCACCTCAACACAAGGGAGAAATTCTTTAAGGGTCCCAGAGCACTGGAACAGGCTCCCCAGAGAGGTTGTGGAGTCTACTCCTCTGGAGACTTTCAAGGCCTGTCTGGATGTGTTCCTCTGTGATCTGTGCTAGATTGTGTGGTCCTGCTCTGGCAGGGGGATTGGACTGGATGATGTCCTTAGGTCCCTTCCAACATCTCATATCCTGTGAGCCTGGGATTCAATCCCATGTGGGATTTTTACACTTGTGATTGTGTTTTTCCTACAGAATATAACAAGTTTTAAGAGGTTGGGTAAAAAGAGGAATAAGTGTGGAAAGCAAGTAGAGAAAAGGCATCACAGAGCAAATTTGGGCTATAGAATCCCATCTAAGGCAGACAGAAGAGTTATGAGAGATGTGGAAGAATACAGGCTTTGTTGGGCCAGTTCTACATTGTGGAGAGGTCTGTGCAAGCTGAACACCTGATGTGTGCAGAAAGACAGAGTGGTTTTGCAAAGCAGAGGAGAGAGTCCTCTCTCTGAAATGTCATAGAAATTGAAGGGTAATCCAGAGTCAGCATGGATCTTACCTGCAAAAAACAACAAGCTCACTAATGTGCTTTTCATATGTTAATCCACCTCGAAGCAGGTTCCTATTCCTTCCCTGGGAGCTGCTGTAAAAACCAGCAATGACTTTTCCAAACACTATTCCCAATTAGCTAGAAAAGGGCAACTGAACACTTAGCTGAGCTTCACCGAGGGCACTTTGCTGTCGTAACATTTACTTTACATTTTGTGTGCCCTGACTCTGTGCCTGCTCAGTAGGTGGAGGAAAAAAAAAAAAGAGAGAGAGAGAAATAAAAATTGAAAGCAAAAGAGAGAAATAAAAATTGAAAGCAAATAGCATTTCCTATTAAGGATTTGCAAATACAGTGCCATGTATTCCACCACACGAGAATTGCTCCTAGCAAAGTAATTGTAGAACAGGTACTTACTCTTCCTACAGTGTAAGATAAAATGCGACCAAGTCTAGAAGGATATTTTTTCTTGGAAACCTTGTCAAAAGAAATGAAGAACAGCTACATGGAGAAAGGAGGGGGGAAATGGCAGATTTAGATACTATTGGCCTTTATCTGCTTTTGAGAAGCCAGCAGCTTCTCAATAGAATCATAGAGTCAGTCAGGGTTGGAAGGGACCACAAGGATCAGCTAGTTCCAACCCCCCTGCCATGGCCAGGGACACCCTACCCTACATCAGCCTGGTCACAGCCTCATCCAGACTGCCCTTAAACACCTCCAGCCATGGGGCCTCAACCACCTCCCTGGGCAACCCATTCCAGCCTCTCACCACGCTCATGCTCAACAACTTCCTCCTCATGTCCACTCTGAATCTCCCCACCTCCAGCTCTGCTCCATTCCCCCCAGTCCTGTCACTCTCTGAGAGCCTAAGAATTCCCTCCTCAGCTTTTTTGTAGGCCCCTTCAGATCCTGGAAGGCCACAAGAAGGTCACCTGGGAGCCTCCTCTTCTCCAGACTGAACAGCCTCAACTCTTTCAGTCTGTCCTCATAGCAGAGCTGCTGCAGCCCTCTGAGCATCCTCCTGGCCCTTCTCTGGACAAGCTCCAGCATCTCCACATCCATCTTGGGACAGAGGCTCCAGAACTGGATGCAGTACTCCAGGTGGGGTCTAAACAGAGTGGAGTAGAGGGGCAGAATCACCTCCCTGGCCCTGCTGGCCACACTTCTCCTGATGCAGCCCAGGCTCTGCTTGGCTTTCTGGGTTGCAAGTGCACACTGCTGGCTCCTGTTGAGCTTCTCATCCACCAGCACCCCCAAGTCCCTCTCCTCAGGGCTGCTCTCCAGCCACTCACTGCTCAGCCTGGATTTGTGATTGGGATTGCCTCGACCCAGCTGCAGTAAGCCTGTACCTGCTCTGCTGGCATGCGTAGACTCTATCCTCTTTTCTTTTGGTTTTAAGAAGTCCAACAACTGCTAGAAAACTAAGGGAACCTTTCCTTTGCTCTTGAAAACCACTGTATCTCTCTGCATGCATCAGGTGCTCAGGTTGCACAGAGCTCTCTAGATTTAGCAATCTCATGTCTCTGTCAGACACTGCTTTAAGTGGTGAATGTAACTGCTGCTCCTCTTCAAAACCTAATCAAAACTCTCTCTCTTTTAACTTTTGCAAACAATCTCTCTATTATCATATTCAGTTGGTGTGTTTACTCTCTATTTATTGTTTTTTACATTCAAGTCTGTAGGAGGTTTACTGATCCTTGCTATTAAAATCCTTATATTGAAAAATGTTTTGAATTAGAAGTGGTTTTCAAGTAGAATATTTTGTCTACCCAGTCGAGGCTGCTTGGACCTTATCAGAGACTTTTTTCTGTGCTATAATGTCTTTGGTTTGGTTTTTGTTGTGTGGTTTGCTTTGTTGGGTTTTGCTTTTTGGGGTTTTCTTTTTTGGTTGGTTGGTTGACTTTGTGGTTTATTTTGGCTTGTTTGGTTGTTTTCTTGTAATATTAGGATAACAGACATGATAGAGACTGTTGGAGCGAGTCCAGATAAGGGCCATGAAGATAGAATCATAGAATCAACCGGGTTGGAAGAGACCTCCAAGATCATCCAGTCCAATCTAGCACCTAACCCTAGCCAATCAACTACACCATGGCACTAAATGCCTCATCCAGTCTTTTCTTCCACACCTCCAGGGACAGTGACTCCACCACCTCCCTGGGCAGCCCATTCCAATGGCAAAGATCAGAAGGCTGCAGCAGCTCTGCTTTGAGGACAGAGTACAAGATTTGGGGCTCTTCAATCTGAAGAAAAGAATGCTTTGAGAAGACCTTGTAGTAGCCTTCCAGTATCTGAAGGATACTGGATTATTGACAAGGATTATTGACAAGGTCTTGTAATGACAGGACAAGGGGTAAAGAGTTTAAACTGGCAGAGGGGAGATTCAAACTAGATGTTAGGAAGAAGTTGTTTACAGTGAGGGTGGTGAAACACTGGAACAGGTTGCCCAGGGAGGTTGTGGATGCTCCCTCCCTGGAGGTGTTCAAGGCCAGGTTGAATGAGGCCTTGAGCAACCTGCTCTAGTAGGAGGTGTCCCTGCCTATGGCAGGGAATTGGAACTGGATGACCTTTGATGTCCCTTCCAACCTAAACCATTCTATGATATGATTCTACAATTCCTCATTAATTTTTTCTAGTCTATTCCATTAAAAAAGAGGAATAAAGAGACATCATTCACCTCATTTGCATGGGAATAAATCACAGCACCATGTGGAACATGGGTGGTGGATTATGGGCCATGTGAAAACGGTTTTAGTATGCACCCCACCTGGAGTACTGTGTACAGTTCTGGAGTCCCCAACACAAGAAGGACATTGAACTGTTGGAGTGAGTCCAGAGGAGGGCTAAAGAGATGTTCAGAAGGCTGGAGCACCTCTGCTATGAAAACAGGCTGTGAGAGTTGGGGCTTTTCAGTCTGAAGAAAAGAAAGCTTTGAGAAGACCTTCCAGTATCTTTAGGAGGCCTACAGGCAGGCTGGGGATGTAATATTTACAAGACCTTGTAATTACAGGATGAGAGGTAATGAGTTTAAACTGGCAGAGAGGAGATTTAAACTAGACATTCTTTACTGGGAGGGTAGTGAAACACTGGAACAGGTTACCCATGGAGGTTGTAGATTCTCCCTCCCTGGAGATGTTCTAATCTAGGTTAGATGAGGCCTTGAGCAACCTGTTCTAGTGATAGGTGTCCTTGCTTATGGACTGGATTGTTGGAACTGGATAATCCTTGAGGTGCCTTCCAGCCTAAGCCATTCTATGATTCTATGATCATAAAATGCAATGCATCGGTAGAGTTATAACTGTGTATATTTGTGCAGTGCTGAATGAGATTTAAACTAGTCATGGCATAGAATACAGCAGGGAAAGTACTTCAGTGGCTTCTAGCATGACTTTAAGACAATTATGGGAATGCTATGGTGTCTTAAGGGAAGACCAAGAAGCATTCATTGGAAATAAGGAATTAAGAAGAGAGTTTGGATTTCACTCCTACATATTTTGCTAATCAATTTGACAGTGGCTGTTATTGATTCCCTGGTTAAAAATCTATGCTTTCTATTTCCTTAATTACTTTTATTCATTCTTTGCAGTTAGCTGGTCACTAACTTCAGGTTTAAATCAGTCTCTTCTCTTTGTGAAGGATGATACAAAATTAATAATCTGTATTAATCTTGCTGTCCAGGCAATGATTGTTCATAACTATGAAAACTGTTTATTAACATTAAAACTCACCAGAAAACTTATTCACAGGTACAAAAAATGCACAGGTTGGAAATTTATCCAGGCAGGGCACAGGCAAAACTAGAGCACTTATTTCTTACAGTGGCAAAGGCAAATATTACACTGGAAGAGGCATTTAAATTATCAATCAGCCCCAGTATCCAAAGCACATGGAACTCTGATTGGCTGCTGAGACTTGATTCTTCCCAGGCTTCTGGGGAGAGGAGACAGACAATCTCTGCCCTTGTCTCCTGGCTCCTCTGAATGATCTGTGCATCTCCAGGACGTGTAGTCTTAGCACAAGACTTTCAGGTGCAGGCATCATGTCTTGTGGTGCACACAGTCTCAGCACAGCAGCTCCACCACCTCCCTGGGCAGCCCATTCCAATGCCAATCACTCTCTCTAGCAACAACATCCTCCGAACTCCAGTCTATATCTCCCCCAGCACAACTTGAGACTGTGTCCCCTTGTTCCACTGCTCATTTTGAATGATTGCTGGGTAGTTGTTCCATTATGCAGGTCTAATAAACTTGTGTAGAAGGAGGAATAAATTGTATTTTGATAAAATATTATGTGCCAAATTTACATGATTGAGTCTTCCTTTTGTTCTACTTTGTTTTACAGTCTCAGGACTAAATCAATAAATGAACACAACTGCTTGCAAAACACCTTGCAATCAATTTGGTATGAGTAGAGAAGGATTACTAATTACTCAAAATCTGTATTGCTATGTATAAGAGGAATACAGAGATGCTGGAGCATGTCCAGAGAAGTGTCACAAGGATGATCAGAGGGATGTAGCACCTCTCCTACGAGGACAGACAGAAGGAGTTGGGGCTGTTCAGTCTGGAGAAGAGAAGGCTCCAAAGTGACCTTCTTGTGGCCTTCCAGAATCTGAAGGGGGCCTACAAAAAAGCTGGGGAGGAACTTTTTAGGCTATCAGGCAGGGACAGGAATAGGGGGAACAGAGCAAAGTTGGAAGTAGGGAAATTCAGAGTGGACATGAGGAGGAAGT